>CM024538.1:35177458-35677458 GCA_014182365.1 Eucalyptus tenuipes | reverse complement strand
TAAACCCTAAACCCTAAACCCTAAACCCTAAACCCTAAACCCTAAACCCTAAACCCTAAACCCTAAACCCTAAACCCTAAACCCTAAACCCTAAACCCTAAACCCTAAACCCTAAACCCTAAACCCTAAACCCTAAACCCTAAACCCTAAACCCTAAACCCTAAACCCTAAACCCTAAACCCTAAACCCTAAACCCTAAACCCTAAACCCTAAACCCTAAACCCTAAACCCTAAACCCTAAACCCTAAACCCTAAACCCTAAACCCTAAACCCTAAACCCTAAACCCTAAACCCTAAACCCTAAACCCTAAACCCTAAACCCTAAACCCTAAACCCTAAACCCTAAACCCTAAACCCTAAACCCTAAACCCTAAACCCTAAACCCTAAACCCTAAACCCTAAACCCTAAACCCTAAACCCTAAACCCTAAACCCTAAACCCTAAACCCTAAACCCTAAACCCTAAACCCTAAACCCTAAACCCTAAACCCTAAACCCTAAACCCTAAACCCTAAACCCTAAACCCTAAACCCTAAACCCTAAACCCTAAACCCTAAACCCTAAACCCTAAACCCTAAACCCTAAACCCTAAACCCTAAACCCTAAACCCTAAACCCTAAACCCTAAACCCTAAACCCTAAACCCTAAACCCTAAACCCTAAACCCTAAACCCTAAACCCTAAACCCTAAACCCTAAACCCTAAACCCTAAACCCTAAACCCTAAACCCTAAACCCTAAACCCTAAACCCTAAACCCTAAACCCTAAACCCTAAACCCTAAACCCTAAACCCTAAACCCTAAACCCTAAACCCTAAACCCTAAACCCTAAACCCTAAACCCTAAACCCTAAACCCTAAACCCTAAACCCTAAACCCTAAACCCTAAACCCTAAACCCTAAACCCTAAACCCTAAACCCTAAACCCTAAACCCTAAACCCTAAACCCTAAACCCTAAACCCTAAACCCTAAACCCTAAACCCTAAACCCTAAACCCTAAACCCTAAACCCTAAACCCTAAACCCTAAACCCTAAACCCTAAACCCTAAACCCTAAACCCTAAACCCTAAACCCTAAACCCTAAACCCTAAACCCTAAACCCTAAACCCTAAACCCTAAACCCTAAACCCTAAACCCTAAACCCTAAACCCTAAACCCTAAACCCTAAACCCTAAACCCTAAACCCTAAACCCTAAACCCTAAACCCTAAACCCTAAACCCTAAACCCTAAACCCTAAACCCTAAACCCTAAACCCTAAACCCTAAACCCTAAACCCTAAACCCTAAACCCTAAACCCTAAACCCTAAACCCTAAACCCTAAACCCTAAACCCTAAACCCTAAACCCTAAACCCTAAACCCTAAACCCTAAACCCTAAACCCTAAACCCTAAACCCTAAACCCTAAACCCTAAACCCTAAACCCTAAACCCTAAACCCTAAACCCTAAACCCTAAACCCTAAACCCTAAACCCTAAACCCTAAACCCTAAACCCTAAACCCTAAACCCTAAACCCTAAACCCTAAACCCTAAACCCTAAACCCTAAACCCTAAACCCTAAACCCTAAACCCTAGACCCTAAACCCTAGACCCTAGACCCTAGACCCTAGACCCTAGACCCTAGACCCTAGAAACCCTAGACCCTAGACCCTAGACCCTAGACCCTAAACCCTAGACCCTAGACCCTAGACCCTAGACCCTAGACCCTAGACCCTAGACCCTACACCCTAAACCCTAAACCCTAAACCCCTAAAACCCTAAGTATATAAATGAACTTTGCTTAAACCTCAAATCTTCTCTTAGAAGCATCTCCGAACTAAAAAATAAAAGAATTCGTGGCTTAGGCAACAGGATTTTTCTCAAAAAGAAAAGTTCAAAATTTTGCAAAAAGATTTTCTAAAAACAAGAGAAAGTCGAGATTTACTTGTCAATGAAATGATTCTTTAAAGACGGAATTTTCAAATATTTCGACAAAATTTTCAAAGGGTTCAAAGACATTAGAGTATATCCTTTCCTTACAAGTACCTTACTATAACAAGTTGGGACTTGGTTTAAGGAAAGTGATTCTGTAATAGATTTTCCTAAAGTCAATGGGAGTCTTAGACAAGGACCTCCTAGACTTGCATACAAGAAACATTTTCAAAGGATCTTTATGAACACTGTTGGTTGAAATGCCCTCAAGTGTTCAAATTGTGGGGACTCGGAACACTTTGAGAAAGAATGCCCTAAAGTCTAGAGATCTATTAAGAAAGATTGGGTAAAAATAGCGTACTCTACTAAGCTGAACGTCTACTTTCCCTATTTTGTTCACTTTTCAAACTCGTTCTTTTTTTTTATATATTTAAGTTTGAGCCCACCACTATTGAACTGGTCAAAAAGGATGGCCACTATTACAAGGACAATGATTGTGCCTCTTGAAAACTTCGAAGTCCCTGACTATGAAGTATAGTAACAACCCAAATAATCCCATTTACTTAAAAGAATTAGATTTTTCTTCGGCTCCAAAATGCATCAAACATATTGCAAAGTTGTGATGATGCCATCATTCATCTTGATCGGACTAATAACCTTGCATTCAACATTGTTGTCCATAAACACATGCACCACCCTGAATAGACCAATAATCCAAAGACTAGTCCCAATTTCTTCAATTCAGGAAACTAAGCCAAATCACTAGCTATCAAATAATTAGATAAAATAGTCCATCATAAGATATTTTCCTTTGAGCACTTGATAAAGGCTGTCGTCACGAGTAATATAGGTGCTTTGCTTATATCAGCAGTTCCCAATTATACTTGGTTTCCCGAGGCAAAAGATCGCTTCAAGTGCCAAAAGTTGGCATAAAGGGACACTTAAGTGTCAGAAGTTACGAAAGTGCACTTAAGTGCCACTTTCGTAGAAAAGTGGGACACCTGAGTGCCACCTCCGGCGAAGTCAGTCGGAAATCATACGTGGCAATTAAATATTAATAATACTCGCCTATGTGGCTCGCCGGAGAGCTGACTCAGCTCTAATTCACCCAAAACGACGTCATTTCTATAGTTGGCCAAAATAGAGACCTTAAATCGGCCAAAACAACGTCGTTTTGGCATAATTTGAATTTTAATATAATATAAAAATTAATTAAATTAAATTAAAACAAAATAATAATAATTTATATTTATATTAATTTAAAAAAAAACAAAGGAGGAGGAGGAGGGAGGGAGCCGGCGGCTAAGGGCTCAACCCTCGCCACGGCCGCCGCCTCTCCCTCTATTGCCGAGGAGGTGGGGCAACCACCCAGCGGGCGACGGCCCTTGGGTCGGCCGGGCGAGGGCCGGCGACCCTCGCCGGATCTAGGCAAAGGCACACAAGCCCTGGCTGCCGATCGGCTGGGGCCGCCGACCCTCAACCAGGGCTCGACAGCCCCAGCCAACCCTCCCCCCTCCCGGGCGACGGAGGGGAGATGGCGGCAGCCGCGGCGAGGGCTGAGCCCTCAACCGCCGGCTGCCTCCCTCCTCCTCCTTCCCCCCTTTTTTAATTAATTAATTAATTTTTAAAATTTTAATTTAATTAATTATTAATTAAAATTCAAATTATACCAAAACGACGTCGTTTTGACACCGTTTAGCCACATCAGCATACAAAACAATGTCGCTTTGCGCGCAGCTCGCCGAAAAATTGTCACGTTAGTGTTTTGGTCGGATTTTCTCATCCGTGGTACTTAAGTGATCAATTTTACTCCGATTTTGGCACTTAAGTGTCACTTTCGTAACTTTTGGCACTTAAGTGTCCCTTTATGCCAACTTTTGGCACTCCAAGGATCCGGGTGTCGTTTCCTGATGATATCAGTTTCCGATTATATCAAGTTTCTCGTTAATATTCAACCGCGTCTTATTAGGCTATTTGGGCATGTTGATGACGTAGATCCCATAGACTGTTCAACTTGGTACCTCTAAGTTTTTATGAACTTCCCATTTTCTAGACTTGTTCACCTTGTAAAGTAGGTCCATAGGTTTTTCCAGCAATTTAGAATCTTTTCACCTTGCGCATCTTCCTTTAATGCGGAGTTTTGTATATCTTGAAATGTAGACAACAATTGCATTTATCAAGATCAGAGTTTGACAAACGAGCCACTAGACTTCTGGTAGATGTTCAGAATATATTATGCAATGGAACAGACTTCTGAAATAACTCGTAAATGTGCAGCAAAATTAAATAAGAAGAGTTAAAAGAAGAGAAGATTGCGCACAAAATTTATAGTGGTTCGGCTTACATCAAGCCTACATCCACTCTCCCACGCTAACAGCCTTTTAGCTGGATTCCACTATATGATCAACAAGAGATTACAACTTTGAGTGCAAACACTTGTGGTATATTACACTATCTCATTAAGTCACTCTTTTGGTATTTCTCTTGTTGACACCTAAATTTTGGTACCCAATTATTTATTTATTGCATAAAAATTAGGGATTAATTTTTAACCCCTAAAAAAAAATATTATAATTCAATTGCATAGCATATAATTTTAGATGCATTTGTTTTTAATTTACATATTTGCATTTTATTTTTTAGGACTAGTGGTGGATGGGTTCAAATTAATATTTCTGAGCTCTAGCTTGGCAGGCCGAGCTAGGCCCACGAAAGGAACGAATTAACCAAAGCCTGTTGTTTGTTTTAATCAATTATCTTGTGAAAAATTGAGATTTGATGCGATATTATGATAATTTTTGGAAATTAAGAAAATCGCATTATAATCTTATCTTTATCAATAGATGAGGAAATCGGGGAGAGAATACTCATGAGATAAGGATTTTTGTGATCAAGAGGTTATAAGCAATATTCGTGAGATGAAATATTAACAAAAAAAGATCACGTTTTGTTTCGCCTATAAAAGGGTGCGTACGGAGTTCAATGGAGGGGGGGAGCTTCTTCGGTTTGGAGGAAATCAAAACACAGAAGGGTAAAATTTTTCTCGTTGAAGAAAAAGCCAAAAGGTTTGTTTTGCCCTTTTTGCTGAAGGGAGGACAAAAGCTACGGTGAGGAGACAGCACAAGGACGTGCGGCGCAGAGCATCAAAGGGAAGTTTACTGTTCATCTTCCCCGTTGGATTCCTCTCCGGCGTCCGTTGCTTCAACCGCGCTCGCGCTGCGCGCGACGCCACCGAACAGCACGTTTCTCCATCTCACCGCACGAGCCCAACAGCACCTCGGATCCCGAGCGTCGCCCGTCGCCCGAGTGCCGGACCCGATTCCGCCTCTGCGACGGCCAGCCCCCGCTGCCGAGTCCTCCTCTGCGCCACTCCGCCTCCGATCGACGCCCGTACTCGGAGTTTTCCGCCCCCAATCGTGACCCACCTGCGGTCGCACCACCGTTCGGAGCCCGACGACCGCGCCCACGCCTCCGCGCTCCGCCCAAAAGTCTCGCTCCGCTGTCCCGTTCGCTGCAACCGACGCCGTTCGCACCCCCGCAACTTCCATCCGCGAAGACCCCGCGCCCACCGCCGCTCCGCCAAAGCATCCCGACCGCCACCGACGTTGCCCGCCGGACGCCGCCGTCTCGCCACGCCGACGCCGCTTAGAAGCCGAGGCCAGCCGCGACCACCTCGCTCGAAGCCCCGCCGGTGTCCGCCCGAGCTCTCCCGTTCGTGCCGCGCCGACCCACGATTCCGGTGACCCGTTGCCGCCCAACGCCTCTCTGCGCGCCTTCGCCCAAGCCGGACTGCTGCCCTTCCAACTCGACGCCTCTGCCCGAGCCCGAGCGAGGCTGCCCGCCGCTTGCTCCTCGCGACGCCACCGCTCGCCGCCGATCTGCCCGTTGCCGGTCTTTGCCGGAGCTCTGAACGCCGGTGACCCAACCCCGGCGATCCACCGAAGCTGCTCAGTAGTGTGTGAAGAAAGCAAGAAAAGAAAAAAAGGAAAAATCAATTAGGTAGTTTTTATTTTTATTTATTTTGCTTATATTTTTTAGTCTAGGTATTTAAATTGTGATATTGGATGTTAACATTCATAAAATCTTATAGGCATTATCCATAAGGGTTTTCCCTAAGATTATTGTAATTATTAATTTGACCCGTAAGATGTCGGGTCATTTTTTTTAATTATATTAACTCTTGGGATTTGTTGATAGTATTTTAATTGTTGAATCAATATGATTATTAATTTGATCCGTAAGATTTCGGATCAGATTTTTAATTATTTTGAACCCTTTGTCGTGATGTTTAGGGTTAGATAATCGTTAATTAGACTGTGAGACAACGGGTTCTTTTTTCGATTATGTTAATCCTTTATTTGTTGAAATAATATGGCATGAATTAGGATTCGGTTTGTTTTGGAGATATTTCTTGTTATCTTGCATATTTAGAATAGGGATTTTGTTTCGAATTTAGAAAAATATAAAAAAAAGTGCATTCTTTTAGGTTGTTAGTTTTTTATTTGAATTGCATGTTTAATTATGTGTTAGTTTTAATTTCGAATTTCATAAAGAAAAACACAAAAAATCATTGTGCATATTAGGTTAGAATTGCATGTTTCATTTTAAATTTAGATCATCTTTTTAGATAAATTGCATTTTAGATTAAGATAATGTCTTAGTTTAAGTTAGGATTTAATATGACTTAATCCTTAGTTTAAATTAGATAGAACCTTAATCTAGCTAGATCATTTTTGCATTTTTTCTTGAATTTCGAATTTCATGGAAAATACAAAAAAATTAGAATAAATTCATTTCATGCTTTAAGATAGATTGCATGCATATTCATGTTATATAGTTTAGGTCATATTACCACGTCATATCATTTCATATTAAATTAGTAGCACGCATTGCATGATTCTCATTAAATAAAGTGAAAACCAAAATTGAGTTTGCATGATAGATTATTTAATTAAAATTTGCTTGTTAGATCATGAAGCTAAAATGCACGTTTCGAGTTCAAGATAAAAGAAAACCCAAAAAAATGCTTTGTGTGTTTATTTCTTTTAATGGAAGTCTTCTAATTGCTTAATAATGACTGAGCATCCGTGTTATCACCCTTTTGTATGATAGAGATTTAGGTTAAAATGAATCCAAGTTGCCTACAAAGACATTTTTTTTTGAAAACTTAAAAAGAAATGGTACCGAAAGGGCATTAGAGAAATCTAGTGTAACCAAGTCCCCGTACCCATAATCTCTGGTTCGTAGGAGTAAAATAATCCTTCCATTATTTTACTTAGGTGTCTAATCGACCTACCATAAACCGATTAGTGGCGACTCCTAATTATTAATCATTCGCATGTTAGATAATTGAACCTTAAGTCGCGATTTGGTATGGGCTTGGGAGAGCCCGTGCTAAGCTTAAAAGACTTAGTAGTCCATTAACCTAGTTTTAGGTGGTGCACTCGAAAAATTAGGTCGCGACATCTCTCAGATCACAAATGTTTAAACTCACAAAGACAAGTGTATGATTGAAGTTCGCTCAAACTTTGGAATTATAAATTCTACACTCCGTCTATTACTTGCTCATCAGTTTTTGGTCTCCTTAAATATTCCTCCACTTCCAAACTAGCCGTTGGACAGTATCTAGAAAATCGTCTTCCAATCTACCCATTGGACATATCTGTATCAAGAAAATTTGGTAGCTGTTGAGTGACAGAAGCAAAATCCAAAGTTGATTCTGATTGCCCATACAAACAAAATCTTGGTTTCCATAAGTAGAGCTTCGGTCTCCTTAAATACTCCTCTAGTTCCAAACTAGTCGTTGGATAGTATCTAGAGGATCGTCTTCCAATCTACCCGTTGGACAGATCTGTAATCAAGAAGATTTAGTAGCCATTGAAACAGAAGTGAAATCCCAAGTTGATTCGGATCGCCCATACAAACAGAATCTTGGTTTCCATAAGTAGAGCTTCTCCGTTTAGAAAGTTCTTGTCTTCAATATCCAATAGTCAATCAATTAGATTAAGTCAATCAAATCTATTTTCGTATGAAATCCAAACCAAATCATGTGGCACCCCCCGACGGCCCCCGATCCGTTAGGGTCACCACATATCACTACCTTTTACTTGCCCTGAAAGTCTGTTACTCTGATACCATAGGATTTCGATAAGTCCATGAGTTCTTGGGGTCTATATCTGTTCCATTGGTCCCTACGCAAAATATGGCGGAAGCATATCTAACAACTACCTTTTCCTATATTCAGAAACGATGCACACCAACTAAACGTGTTTATAGATAATAGCCGGACACTTTTAGGGGCTATTTGGTAACATGCCAAACAGTACCTGATTCTGATTTTTTGTTCCCCGAGAATCGGTTTGGGACGAGAATCGCGTTTGGTAAAATTTTTGTTCCCTGAACAAATTTGTTCCGAAACAGATTGGGATGAGAATTGAGAATAAAAAAATGTGATTCTCCGTCCGAGAATCAAAACAAAAAGTCTCCTTCTTCCCTTCCGACATCGCGCGATTGCCATCCACCACCACCCGCCGCCCGCCGCCGCCGCCGCCGCCGCGCCGTCCGCCGGTCCGGCGAGCTCGCCGGGGGCTGGCCGGGGGTGAGGTCCGGCGAGCTCGCCGGAGGCAAGCCCGAGCCACCGGCGAGGCTGGCTCGGCCACCGGCGGGCCGGGCGAGCCTCGCCGGTGGCGGGCGAGCCTCGCCGGCGGCACTGGCGAGCCCCACCCGGCCCGCCAAGGCTCGGCCTCGCCCGGATCGGGTGAGGCCGAGCCTCGCCGGTGGCCGGGCCGGCCTCGCCTAGCCGGCGAGGCTCGCCCGCCCCGCCGATGGCCGGGCCGGCCTCACGGGGGCTAGGCGAGGCCGGCCGGCCACCGACGAGGCTCGGCCTCGCCGGATCCGGCGAGGCCGAGCCTCGGCGGGCCGGGTGAGCCTCGCCCGGTGTCGGCGAGGCTCGGCCGACGATGGCCGACCTCGCCGAGGGCCGGCGACCGGCCAAATGAAGAAGAAGAAGAATAGGAGAAAAGGGCAAAAAATAAAATAAAAAAATAAAAAAAAAAAAGGGAAAAAAGGAAAAAAGAAAAGGAAAAAGTAAAAAAAAAAATTATTTAAAAATTAAAATAAATTAATTTGAAACATAATCAATTAGCACGGTATCAAACGCAATTCTATTCCGAATCAAAAATTTTGGACAGTTACCAAACGCGCTTTTTTACTCAGAATCAGTTCACGGGAACAGAATCAAAAATAATCATTTCTAGTCAGAATCAGCTCCCGGGAACAGAATCATTACCAAACGCGCCCTTATTTACATAACTAGATGGACATTGTTTTGTCGGTACACCAAAATGCTGTAGTTTCCTATACTCGGCTATACTTCAAAAGTACACAACATTTCCAACATCTGAAAACATAAAGTCCATCGATCAATGTCGGCGTCCAAAAATTTCTTCTTATGCTGGCCTCACCATCCACGGTCACTCCACACCACTCGATCCCCCGTCGGCGTCGTCCTCCGGTGGCAGTGGCAGCGGCCCCAGAGTTCGCCCATTCCTGCGGACAAATAAGACGAAATACACTTGACGTACAGGACCGGAAGGAAGACCGGTGGTAAACATCATGTTCACCCTCACTCAAACAAATGTCAGTCCTATCCAGTCAGGATCCTCATGCTCCATTTGATCCCACTGTAGGTCGATAGGGATCCCGTAAATGTACCAGGAGGTGCAGGCAGCAAAGGCATCTTATCTAGTTTGAAAATGTTAGTCCCAAAAAGGAGTGAGTACAACCACCCAGCAACGAAAGATCCACCAAACTATATTGTGCAGAACCATTACTATCTAGTTTCATGCAAGATAGACAAAACATATCATCAAAGGAATGAGTATGCATCAAACCCATAAAGCTCTTTAATGCAATAGCAAGTGCAGTTTCGAAATCAAGATGCACCATTTTCAGTCACACAAGTCTCGATTATAGAATCAAACTGTTATGACACGTCCCATTCCATGTCATATAATTTAGTCCTATAACCAGACCATGTCACAACCTTTTTTTTTTTCGTCCGAGGAAGAAGAAAGAAGGTTTAGGGGTATATGCCTAAAGAGGCGGACCAATGGCCCTAAACTAGGCGCGGGCTCTCCCAAGCCCATACCTCGCGCGACGTTGATTTTGTTTTTTTATCTCTTAACAACCTATGTAATTCTAGGTGTCGCCACTAGCCTATTGGGGTCGGCTAGAAACCAATCAAAACACGGGAGTGTTGTCTCGATTCCTACGCAACCAGAGATTTCTAGGAACGGGGACTTATTTACGCCAATGTTTCTATTAGCGCCCTTGCGGTACCACTAACTTGGAAGGTTGTTCATCTAAATGACCACACAATTTTGATTACCAATTATAATCCTTATAAAACCGCTAAGCGTCCATGCAAATATTTTTGTAGGTTTGTTTTCCTTAATGTCTAGACTAATCCTAACATAATTTAGAAGAGAAATTTACACTCAAATTAATGAAAAGCGGTGCATAAGTAAACATCCAAGAAATTGAAATAACTTGAAAATAAATGCGGAAAATGAAACCCCGATACAAGTCGGGCAAATAATATTACATGGCCTTGTTATCACGCCCCGGGACAGGACCCCCATGAGCAAAATGGGAATTTAAATGTGCATGCAATTACTCTAAATGCATGAAACTACTCTAGATAATTTAAATCTACGCAACATGGATTATTTACAAAAAAAGGATTATAAAATACCAAAATATCATTAAATTAAGAAAATGACCTTTTAAAATTAGAAAAATCTCCTAGATGTCATTTCTATCATAATTTGATATCATCCATCATTTTTATAATTTTTTTATAATTTTCATATTTTTTTCATATTTTTTAATTTTTATTTAAAATTAATTCCCTAAACTGATATATGCCGATTTACACTAATATGGGACTGCCCAGTACATGAATATAACAAGAACCAAGCTCAAATCGACCGTTTCAAGATCAAAACTTGGTTTGCGTATTTCAACGAACACTTGGCGTGCATAAATCACCCCAAACCAACTTCTCTGGGCCATGTGTGCAGTCTTCAATCTCAACCCATAAGCAATCTCACATGGAACTAAAGTATCAAGATTAGACTACCACATGCAAGGAGCAAGATTATATAGAAATCACAGCTTAAGACACACGAAAACCAAGCTGGAATCGTCATCAAATATGCAGGTTTGAGCTGATTTTGCAAATCTAAGTTTGAATCCAAGTCAAGCAAACAGGTTGAATGCCCATATTCAAGCCCCGACATTCATCACATACGAGATCTAAAGGAAACAATACTTAATCCGAGTGAAAGTAGGTAACATAACTTTTAAATGCAACAAACATCATAGAGAATAACCCACGGGACAACATCAAAACGACCTCTCCAAGAAGCACACATACAAAACTCTTGAAGAGATTTCAACACCTAGAAAAATTCCAGCCTCAAAATCAGTTTTTTGGACTAGTTTTCCTCTTGATTTTTCACTATTAAAACATGTTCAATCTCGAACAAAAATACATCTAGGATACTTACCTTGCTTCCTAGTTTCTTTTTTAAGTGGTTCTAGGCCGAGGAAACCAAGAAATCATCTTCAGGGGGGTACGTGGAAGTTGGCTCCTTCAAACTGGAAATGAGATCTGCAGAAGAAAAAAGTGACAACGAAGGTTTTCGTTGACTTACAAAATTAGACTTTCGAACCTCTTTTGCTGGCCAAATCAAAACCAACCCAAACTATATGTATTCTAGTTTGGGTTGTAAGTCATGGCTTCCTCATTTATCTCTCACTTTTCTCAAAAAGCACTCATTTCTCCTCACTCGTGACCAACCGGCTCAACACCTAGAACAATTTTCGGACTTTCTTGGCCCGCCAGGAAGGCACTGTTTCGGGGGGCTTTAGGAGGCCTTCCAGATCTCCATTTGGGACGTGCGACCTATGGTTGGAAAGATCTTCGAGTGAAGTTTCACTCTCTAGTTGAAGGTTTTGGCTAATTTTGGCTGCAAGTTTGTGAAAATTTCACTTTTCTCTGCAAAGGTCGGTCTGGAATTTCTGGGCTTTCTTTTCTGAAGTTGCTTCTGAGGACCTGTTTGGGGGACGGCCGTGAGCTCTCTCCTCTCCCTCTCGTCTCCTCTCTCTCATTCCCTGAAAGAGCTTGCTTCCGTGATTTTATCCCATGAATTAAGGGATTTTTTGTTAGTCTTTTGTCCGCCTATCAACAAGGCTACTTCAACAACTTTCTGACTTAGCCAAAATTTTCAATTTATGCAGCTGTTGAGTGTCCCGATTTTGCTGCGATTTTCCCGTGCTTTCAGCAGCTTAACCCTGACCAATTTTTGTCCACTTGTACTACTATATATGGTCTTCCATCACGTGCAAAGATCAGGCTGGATGGGTGGCTGAGTGGGATATGGTGGGGCCACCAATATGCCTACTTAGCAGCTCCGAATTAAGACATAACCGCGGGCTGGGTTTTGGTAGCTGGCTTGAGTGCTTTAATCCATCAATTTGGCTACGGTTTTTCATCCATTAGCAAGCTCATGTATAGTACTTTAAGATCTCGACCAGCTTTTGCAATTGTACCCACCTAATTTTGCAAGAAAGTCCCTCAAAGTTAGCCATTTTCTTATCCGAAAATATCCAATTCAAGGCAAATTTGATCCTTTTGGCCCAATTTGATTAATTAGACTTGACTCAAGTTCAATTTCAACTCAATTGGGGGCTAAGACGATGATTTAAGGGTTCGGGCACAATTTTTTTGCAAAATTTGCAAATTGGTCCCTCAACTTTTGGAATTTGCGAATTGGTCCCTCAACTTTTGGAAATTGCATTTTGGCCCCAATTTACCATTTTAATTCCAATCTGACCTCCTGGGCTTGGCTAGTCACATTTAGATCATTGGCCCCAACCTTTTTTTTATCTTTTTTAATCTTTTTTTTAATTTAATATTTTTAACGAAAACATCTCCTATTTAAAAAAATATATATATATATATACTAAACACCTAGATAATCTATATGCAAGAATTTGACATGAAATATTTTTTGTGGAAAAACAAGTTCCCATTTTTTTTTCGGAAATGATTTTGGGCAAAAATTTAGGTGTTAACAGACCACACACACACTTAGCGAGCCATCGGTTTTTAATATTCATCACCTCCCGGAGGACGAATGTCTGTGTCCCTCCGGGCATTCGCACCCAACCCGGCGTCCCGAAAGCCTCCGACATTCAGCCACTAGGGCCACCGGGCATCCAGAGCGTGTTACGTCACACCTCCGGGCATCTCACACCCCACCTGGCATCACGAGGAATCTCCGAGGAGCGCCATGAAAATGGTTACCCCTACCCTCCGAATTTACGTACCGACAAGCATACAACCGGGCATCCCGAAGCTCCCAAGGAAAACCTCTGGGGCACTACGGACCCCAAGCATCCAAAGGACATCGACTCATTCGAGCCTTTGGGCCTCCCGACTCCCGGGGCATCGTTGACCCGAGGGTCCAACGGTAACATTAACATCTTAATTTATTTCAATACCAAAACATTATCAATGCAATGACATTGGAAATCTCATGAATTTTCATTGAAATCTTCGGTGTTGAATGATATGCCGAATGCCAAAAACAGTTTCAAAACAACAACCATATCTGAAATTCCTTTTGGATACTTGAAAATCTCCTTTTATGATGTCAAACAATGCAAACTGAGATTTTCAAAAGCATATCAATACAACAACAACAGGCTTTGAAATCATATGCCAAAATATTTTCAAAACAACAACAACATCTGAAATCCTTTGGATTCTTTTCGAAATTCCATTTTCACAACTCACTCTTCAGTAATTTCAAAATCCATCAAAAGTAATCCGAGAGTAGTATCCACTCTCTTGGTTTGCGACAACTCATTTATCAAAACGGTAAGTAAACTTGAAAACTTGTAAAGTAAGTCCGAAATTCAACCCTACTTTCAATGGTTTACAACACAATAGTCTTTAAAAATAGGTCAATCTCATATCGATGAAATCAATTCATAAAATCGAAAACATGATACCAAATCCATAAATCTATTTTCACGTTCAAATTTCAAATGCTTTTCGAAATCCACATAAATAGCCTCAAGTCGCACTCGCACATCACGGCTCGAAATAAAATAATTTATCAAAACCATAAGTAATTTGAAATCGGCACGTTGGCAAATCCAAATCTCAATCCCAACTCCAATGGTTTGGGATGTTTTCTATAAAAAGTTCAGAAATCTTTAAAATATAAAATGTTTCTTAAAACATTTGGGCACGGTGTCACAGTACCCATAAATTTTGATGCAATTCAAGAGATTTTCTAAAACGATTTGCAAACAAAGCCTTATGGTGCTACCACCTCAACATTTGGTGTAAAAATCAAAGGCTTAAATCGAGGTACTCACGAAAACTCCTCAATTATCTAGCCTCAAATCCATTCGGTCATTTTCAAAGTCACTATCCAACATCCAAACTCAAGTATTATCAAAACCTAATCTCTCTCTCTTGGTTTCTCTCTCGCGCTCACTGGTGTCGTGCAGTTAGATTGGAAATACTTGAGTTTGGATGTTGGATAGTGACTTCGAAAATGACCGAATCGATTTGAGGCCATCGTTTCATCACCACCCGTCGTTCTGAAACATCAACTTTCGAAGAGCAATTTTCAATGCACGGCCTTGCACACGTCCGATATTAGTCCCGAGCGGCCTCGCAAATCAATCGAATTGAAGACTTGGATTACGTACTCATCGACGCGACCATTCCTCTCCTCGGATAGCCCTACATTTCCCATGCACGTTCCCTTTTTGTGTTGATTAGCAAGTGGAGAAATTGTCCATGCAAGACTATACGAACAATGAAGGCCACGCCCACGGGAATCAACAAAAGAAGAGTTGAAGACCTTATTCATGCATAACCATGCACGTACCCACTGATGGTCAACAAATAAGGGACCTTTGACCGAGAGGAAGCCCACGCAAATGACCCACACGAATGAGGACAAGCCCATGCGTGGCGTGAAAGCTACGACCGCCAAAGAACAACCCCATTTAATTCCCGTCTCCATTCCGTGGGTCAACGATTGGAAAAGAATTGACCAAGCCGCCACGTATGTTGCATGAAGGGACGAGCTGGCGTGCGCCTCGTTCGAAACTTGTTTTTGTTTCGGTGGGACACCAACACCAAGAAGACAGCCCAGCGGAAGACACGCCACCCTTCGACAGTCAAGGAGAATGTTGACCAACAAACCGAGAGAAGAAGCCACGCCAAGGTCCACGTTTCTCTCTCCCTCTTCGGTGGTGTCCAGCGAGTGAAGCCTCGCATGCAAGAAGACACGCCCTTGCATGCAGGGCCTGAACGTGGAAGCTGCAACCAAAATGTTGCTGCCACCGAATGCATGACTCACGGAGTCAACAACCAAAGAGAAGTGCGACGATGATGATAACGAAAAAGTGTCTACAAATGGTGCTAATGACGCAGTCTGTCGATACTCCCGTCGACCCGTGACGAGCCGTTATTTATTCACGGTCTAACGAAAACCTGAATGCCACAAATCACTAACCGTTATATGTTTGGGGCTTGTGTTATGTTTTGTCAAGTTGTCTCGTTCTGAACATGTTTTGTTCTGGACATGTGTCTCCTTCTGGATCTTGTCATGTTTTAGACTTGTGTCACATTCTGGATGTAAAGTCTGAGTGTCTTCTGTTTGAAGTAGAGTCTGAGTGTCTTCCGTCTAAAATAGACTTTACAATCTGGACGTAAGTCCGAACATATTTAGCTTCTAAACATATTTAGCCTTAAGGTCTGGACACAGTCTGATTAAGTTTAGCTTCAGCATAGAATCTGTTTTCTAGTTCTTCCAAGTATAGACTAATAATATCCTTTACACAATCTATCATCTGCATATTCTGTTACTCAACCATTAAACATGTTAGTAGCATTTGATTTATTTTGTTATCTTCAAAACATCATAAGGGATTTCCCTAACAGTGTATACTAAGTGTAATTCCACCGTATGGGTCGATGGAGAGTTTATTGGACCACTTAGGGTTTTGATGGTCCCTCTGGTTTCAATGGCGATAACATGTTGATGGGCATGGTTATCTATATGTAACTTAGCATGTGACTTTTGTACATACAAGTTTTTGCTAGAGAAATAGCGCGATGGTTTTAAGTTTTGAGATTTTATTCAGTGGATTTTAACGAGAGTTGTCTTAAAGCAAAGATTTAGTCGAAATGGGAATTTTAGGATTTCGCGTGCATATTCCATGTTACCAATGACTTGAATAATTGCTTTGGCATGCAATTTGTTGATGCATAAAAGTTGTTTTATTAGCATTTAAGAGTATTTTTTAGTGAATTCGTATTAGTTGTAGTATATTTCTTGATTTTGACATCAATTCTTGTTGAATCGTTAGGACTCATTTAGCTGCTTATTGTTTGGTTTTGGTTATTGTCAGATGAGTGTTAACATCTCTTTTTCGAGTTTGTAAATTCATATTTCAAAAGTAATATGGATTATATATAGTATGAGTTATGAAATGACTTGTTGTTACATAAAAAAGTCAGATCGAATATTTACCACTCCTTCATTATTTACGAATGTTTTAGAAAACGTGTTATGCAATGTAATATGAGAGATATATACATGTATTTCTTTGTGAACTAGTTTAAGAAATGATTTCTGAATGATATGAGAAATGCTTTGAAAAAGGTACTTCTAGTAGATGAGATGCGCTGCAAAATGATTGTCTATTTTGGTATATAAAATGTATTATGATTTATGAGATTTATTCTATTGGATGATGATTATTTGATGCTCAATATGACTGTGAACTCAATTTGTGGTTTCTAGTATGCTTTCTGGTTTTAGAATATCCTATTAGGCCAAGCCACAGGCTGATAATAAGTGGAAAACTTGCCACGGGAAAATCTTAGTTACATTGTCATCAGACATTGTATCATGACTGTAGTGGAATATTGAGCAATAGATTAGTCTACAGGGGCCGGCATGGGGTGACCTACAGGGTGAGCTCCAGGAGGCTACTTGGGAAGGTCTCCATGCCCCTGGACCTTGTCAGGGCCAAGTCCAAGGCATGCGTGTTCCATAGTGGATTCGGATTTAAGTGGATTAGACTTGTCTTCGTGAGCAGCCTAATTCGTCTTGAAGGCAGCCTAATCATGCAACGGCATACAATTTTACCTCGCCTTGGCACACCCCTGCATATTAGTACGTCACATATGCCATTATAAATACAATAAGCATAATCAATAATCTAAACACATAACTCTCATGCACCAAGCATCCACACGGGTCCCGATTATAAGGTAAAACCCGTTTTGGCACGTCTCATACCATGCCTAACAATTTTACCCTATAATCAAGCACAATGCATCACGATCATTCACACATGTTCCGATTATTACGACCCATCAGGCCACGGCCAACACAAGAGTCGGCGGTCTTCCAGCATGACCGAGCATCGTCCCGCCCCACCAAGCATGGCATCATCTAGAACCCCCACCTAGACGATATTCCATAAAGGAGCATCAGTCCGGCCTCAACCGCGACTCGGCATCCGAAACCCCGCCGGGCATCCGATAAAATCAACCATCGCCCCCAAACTCCTGTTGGGTGATGGGTTCAATTAAATGACCACACAAGCATGCCAACACTTAAGCCAATTTTTATCTTCCATCAATTAGCCTAGTGTAAAAGAGTTCGTGCTTAAATAACAAACCTCGAAAAATCTTTACATTTAAAATTCCGATAAAATAATCGCACGTGGTCACGTGTTTAAAATCAACCCGTCAAACTTTGTACACTTTCATTTTAAAACATCATTGCCCCTTTTATCACGTAAAATACGGTGTCCAAACACGACACCTCAAAGTCTGCTATTTTCTTACCAATAAACCATCTTTGAAAAATAGCATTTAAAATACATGATATGGGTAATCAAACATCATGGCCTTACATGCTTAAACAAACAGAATTAAGTGTAAATTCATCCAGTAAAATGAGTATAAAATTTTACTTAACAGCTAATCCGTCATTAATTACGCTAATCGCGATTAATTAGGCTAATTATGATTAATTAAAATAAACTCGATTAATTAGCCTAACTATAATTAATTAAAAATTAATCAAAATTAACTAAAATAGTTACGATTGATTAAATTAATAATGATTAAATAAATAAACTAAACTCAATTAATTAATCTAACCTCGATTAATTAATCTAATCATAATTCCGTCCACCACTTGGAGCCGTGTGCCGTTTGTCGTCCGCACCGCCGAACCGCCCTCTCCACCACCGAGTTCCCAAAGTGCCGCCATTCGCTTGACAACGCCGCTCGCCACCGTAAGTCGCTACTGTCGTCCCCAAGCCACTGTCACCGCCTCTTGCCACCGCTCACTCGGGTGTTGGGGCCGCCGTTGCTTCGAACTGCCACCACCACCGCCCCAACCGAGCCCCCCCTTTTGGCCGTGAGCTTTCATTGGATGGAGCTTCTTAAAGACTACGACTGCGACATCTTGTATCATCCTGGAAAGGCCAATAAGGTCGCGGATGCACTAAGTCGGAAGTCATTGATTGCGCAGATGATGGTTCAGGAGTGGATTCTGCTTGGAGGAGTTTGAGATTCAGATTTCAAGTTGGAGGTATGCCACCTTTCATGTCTCATGGCTACCCTTAGAATTGAACTGGAAGTGCAAGTGAAGATTAAGACGTTGCAGTTGACAGATCCTAAAATTCAGAAAGTTCTGCAGGAGGATGTGGAAAAGAGGAAAGCTGATTTTCGAGTTACGGATGATGGATTATTGAAATTCCGTGAACGATAAATGTGGAGCTTAAGGAGGAAATTTTGTCAGAAGCCCATCGTAGTAGTTATAGCATTCATCCGGGCAACACAAAGATATATTAGAATCTGCGCCAGTACTACTGGTGGAATGGTATGAAGGTAGATATCGCCAAGCATGTCGCCAAGTTTTTGACGTGACAACAAGTGAAGGCACAACATTGCAAACCCGATGGACTTTTGCAACTCCTAGAGATTCCCAAGTGGAAATGGGAACATATCACAATGGATTTTGTGATGGGATTGCCGAGGAGTCAGCGAGGTCACAATTCCATTTGGGTCGTGATCAATCGGTTGACGAAGTCTGCTCATTTCATCACCGTACAAAAAGACTTTACATTAGACAGATATACTTAATTGTACGTGCGACAGATAATTCGTCTCTATGGAGTGCCAGTGACGATTACATCAGATCGAGACCCAAAGTCTATAGCAGTTTTTTGGAAAAGTTTACAAACTACCTTGGAAATAAAGTTGCAATACAATATGACCTATCACCCGCAGACAGATGGCCAATCTGAAAGGACTATTCAAATGCTCGAAGATATACTGCGAGCTTGTGTATTGGACTTCAAAGGAAACTGGGAGGAACAACTTCATCTGGTTGAGTTCGCCTACAACATCTATCAGCAAAGCATCAAGATGGCACCATTTGAGAGCAATATTGATTCCTCTCAAGTAAAGTTCAATTTTGAGTCCTCTCAAGTAAAGTTCAATTCTCTTGTTCAGCAACTCCATTTTACTGTGATGTTCTAGGCACATTGCAATAACCATCAATTACATTTTCTATATAGAACTCACCAAGCTCATTAAAATAGAATTCTACCCCCTTTTCATCTCTAAGCCTCTTGATTTTCTATCCAGAGTTTAAATTACTTAAAAAATATAAAAGTCTTACTTCTTGTGCTTTTTCTTTTTTGGAACGGATCACTCATGTTCTATGAGAAAATATTGGTGACGAGGACAACGCTGTCATAAGAAATGTTGGAAGTATAACAATTCTGCTTTATTACTCGGTCATGCTGACCATATGGCCATTAAAAGAAAGCAATAACTTAAATATCGTAGCACGCCTGAGCCGGACCAGTCAAAGTAGAGTAAGAAAGTGAAAATCACACTCGCGACCGGCATGGTTAGTCCGAGAGTGAGGACAACCAAGCACTCATTTGCTTCATGGACTCTGGATTCTTTGGAGATAGACATCGGAGCTCATAACACTGACGGGGTAGGCTCTTTTTCTTACCTCTCAAGTCCCCACCAAGGAGTCGCCAGGCTACCGGCCAAGTCTGGGTGCCCGAACAAAGCTGGTCAGGCTCTCTGTTGACACCTAAATTTTGGCGATCCGGTCATTCATTTATTTCATACAAAATTAGGGATTAATTTTTAAATCCCTAAACAAAAATATTAGAATTAAATTGCATGGCATATAATTTTAGGAGCATTTTTTATTTAGTTTATTGCATTTGCATTAAATCGGCAACTGAAAAATTTGAGTGAATGGCTCTAAAATTAATTGGACTAAGCCTGTGGTGATGGAAATTTGGTCAAGCTTGTAAATCTTCATGTTGACCGAGAATTGCATACGCTACGCATGTGGATTGTTCCGAAATTGGAAAGATCATGAGCAATAGGGCTATTATTCCATTAAAATCTCTTATATATGGAGAATTGGTGTCGTGGCCTCGATATAGGAAAGGGTCTTCTCTGAAAGATGAGAAAGACTACTCATCTACGCGGACAATATTTGCAAGAGATTTTCTTTGTTAGATTGGAAAAATCAATAGAGAGAGAAAGAATCACGGCCTGGCCATGGACGAAATCAAGCCAAATATACCGGACGTTCTCTAGAGGAAATAAAATATCGCCCCTTTCCTTCAGTGCTAAAATTGTTACGCCTATATAAGCGGACAAAGAATAGACAAAAAACGGGGGTTGGCTAATTTTTTCTCGAAGCACATAATATAGAGACACACGTTCTGCCAGAAGAGAGAAAAGGAAACGGTGGTTTTGTCTTCTTAGATGGTCCCATTGTGAGTTAGAGGGAAAATCGTGAAGTTCCTCTGGCAATTGCACGTGGTCTTCACATCATGGCTTTTCCTCATGCCATTGTGCACCTTTTGCCATCAAGCTCACTTATTCCGCAGACCCAGCCCTAACGACCAACGAAGCACCTATTATAGATGAAGCCAAATACTTGTTTTAGGGGCTTTTTTGTCTTTTCTATTAGATTTGCTTTTAGGTTAAAAGTGATACCTTTATATTAGCGATGGCAAGACACTAGCCGTCAAGACGCTGAAAAGAAAAATAGAGAGGCAAAAGAAAGAGAGAAGAAAAAAGTGAGTTTTTTTTATGGGGGTTCCCAATCTCTTTGTGCCCTGATCTTGAGAGAAGATCATCGTTGTATTCCAACTTTTTTCGAAGTCTAGTGGATTTGCAGAGTGCCTCTGCGCGGAGACGTAGCCCAGGTTCGGGTGAACTTTGTTAACAAATTTTCTGGCGTGTTCTTCCGATTCCATTCTTTTAAGCCTGGTGAATTGTTTGCGAGCGTTATTTTTCTGAAATCGACGTGCGATTTCGTAACAACTGGTATCAGAGCCTAGGTTGGCTAATCGAGAACATCGAGGGTTTTTCAATGACGTTCAATTGAAAGCAAACAGGATGGCAGAAGATAAAATCAGAATTGATAAGTTCGATGGGCAAGATTTCGGATGGTGGAAACTACAAATCGAGGATTATCTTTATCAAAAAGATCTCTATGCACCACTTGAGGGCTAGAAACTCGAGATGGCGGAAGTGGATCCGACAGCAGAAGCCGGATGGAAAATTCTTGATTGAAAGGCATTAGGTGCGATTCGTCTAGGGTTGACGAAAAAGACAGGGTACCACATTGCGAAAGCAAAAACTACAAAAGAAGCCATGGATATTCTAGCGAACATTTATGAGAAGCCATCCATATCAAATCAGGTCTTTTTGCTAAAGAAACTGGTTAATATAAAGTTATCTGATAGAGGTCTTGTGGTAGAGCATATTAATAATTTCACGCAGCTCACGGATCAATTGGAATCCACAGGCATAAATTTAGATATGAAGCTTCAAGCTTTATTATTTTTATGTTCTCTTCCAAAAAGCTACAATACCGCAGTGCAGGGAATTTCGAGCACCATGAAGGATGATTGAACTCTTGACGATGCTACGAGTAGTATCATGGATGAAGAGATGCAAAGGAAAGTCTTAGGTGGAGATAATTTTTCTACATCTACATCTTCAACGGCACTCGTAGTGGAGAACCATGGAAGAAGTAAAAGTAGAGGAAAATTCAGCAGGCGTGACAGATCACAATCAAGGGGTAAGAGACAAGTTGCAAAAGATGAGTGTTGGTTTTGTCACAAAACCGGACATCAGAGGTTTTAGTGTGAAGCCTACATAAAGAAGCAGCAAGATGAGAATCAATGAGCTAATATGGTTAGTGATGAATCTTTGCTAGATAACTTTTGTTTGTCTGCAGGATTTAACTTGACAACAGATAAATGGTTTATTGATTCTGGTGCTTCTTTTCATTGCACATCGCAAAGAGACATATTTGATGATTATGCCAATGGAGATTTCGGACAAGTGATTGTGGGAAATGGCCACATGTGTCCCATTGTTGGGAAAGGAACTGTGACTATGAACATCTCAGGTGGAGGACGTCTAGTTTTGCGTGAAACTAGACATATTCCGGAATTGAAGAAAACTCTGATTTCAACCGGTAAACTTGACGAAGAAGGTTTGGTAATAACCTTTGGATGCGGAGAGTGGAAGATAACCTCAGGGGCAAGAGTAGTAGCAAAGGGAAAGCATACAGGTACACTTTACCTTCTCCAATGAGACAATATCAATGATATGGTTGCAACTACAATGGCTACAGGTAATTTGTCTACTCTTTGGCATTATCGTTTGGGACATCTTGGTGAAAAAGGTGTTGTCGCGACCTCCCCGAAGTGGGTTGGACCACCTAAGGGTTCGGCTAATGGATTGCTAAGCCTAGACTTAGCTCGAGCTCTCCCAAGCCCATACCAATTCGCAACTTAGGATTTAAGTTCTTAATATGCAAATGATTTTTATCATGGAGTCGCCACTAATCTATTTTGGGTGGGTCGATTAGAAACTCAAGTAAAGTAATGGGAGAATTACTTCACTCCTACGAACCAGAGATTAAATGAGTTCGGGGACTTAATTACGCTAGATTTCTCTAACGCCCTTTCGGTACCTTTTCTCTTTTATTTCAAAAAATGCTTTGTAGGCAGCTTGAATTAATTTTCATTTACTTCCCTAACATATGAGGTGATCATGCGGGTGCGCAAACCACCAATTTAACACCCAAATAAAGTAATAAATAAATTGCAGGACTTAGCTCATAGCAACGAAAGCGTCTACAATATTAGATCAGAACTCACATCAAAAGTCCTAGATATGATTTCTAATTAACACTCAATCACTTAATTTTGCTTTCACTTATTTGAGGAGAATCATGCTTTATGCGATGCATGCTACTAATCTAACATGAAATGATATAATAATATGGCCTAAACTATATGATGCAAATGCGATTTTTTGTGTTTTCTTAATAAGCATGCAATCTATTCTAAATAATGAAATTAATTTATTCGAAGATAATTTTTTTTTTTTTTTTTTTTGTATTTTCCATGAAATTCGAAATTAAAATTGTCTAATAATTAAATGTGCAATATAGACTAACCAAATGACCTAATTCTAATGACGGGCAATTTTCAATTAAATGAACCTAGCAACAATCATTAAATGACGTGCATTTCATGAACCTAATTCTATATGACATACGCATGATTGACTTTTTATATTTTTTTATAAAAATTCGTAATTAAAATTGCTAAAAAAATAAAAATCTAATTAAAGTGAGATATTATCTATTTTAAGTTAGGAATAGACTAATCTGAATCCTATCTTAACTTAGAAAATTATCTCGTCATGCAATTTAATTCAAAAAATACCTTCTAACCTAGCTACCATCTAAACATGCATTTTTACAAAAAAAAAACTAACTATTTTATCATGCAATTTTATCTAGGAAAATCAATTCTAATCTACATGGAATGTAAATGCAATTTTTTTTATATTTTCGGGATAAACAAAACAATGAAAAGATAAATACTAAATCATCCATGGTCATCATAAATATTATCCATATTCGAATTGAAATTCAAACTTGATTATTTCGCTAATAAAATTGATAAATTGATCTTAAGCCTTAAAGATCAAGATATCAATTTTACTCCCGAGCGATTAATTATTCCATCTAAAGCCTCATAGATGGAATAAAAATTCAGGTGCGGTTGCGAATCGAAGTCGTACATCGAGATTTCAATCATGCATTGGAAATATTTCAAATAAATAAACAAAACATCAAAAACTAAAATAAAATAAATCTACTAAATAAACCTACCTAATAAAATACATCAACCTAGTAAAATAAATCTACCTAATAAAATAACAAAATTTACCTAAATTTGGATTTTTTTCTTTTTTTTTTTTCCTTTTGTTTCCAAACGTGGCGGTCACTTTGTGGTGGGTGCTCGGTCGGGAGTTGTAGCCCGACGCAGCAAAGGAAACCCGGGCAGTAGGGGGCTCGGTGAGGCGGCGAGGGGCTCGGCGACCGGCTCCGGCGAGCCGCTGCGGGGTTGTGCTCGCGGAAGTGCGGGGCCGGCGATCTTTGGGGTCGGGTCGCGCCTCCGACGCAGCTAAAGATGGTGGGTCACCGGGGTGATGGGTCGCCGTTCGAAACGGGGCTTCGGCAAAGGGGTAGCGAATGCGCGGCAAGGGAGGAGCAAGAGTTGCGTGCGGTTCTTTGGTGCGAGGTCGACTCCGAGTGAAGCCGCTGTGGTGACAGCGAGCGGCGAGCGGGGCGTCGGGCGCCAGTGTGCTGCGCGCGCTACAACGGCGTCGCTCGGGGAAGCTCGAGTAGCGTGCGGGGGCCGGCGTTCGGTTCGGTCTTTGGCGTCGGGCGGTAGCGGTGTCGCGAGGACGGGGACGCGGACGGAGAGCCGGAGCAGCAACGGCGGAGGCCGAATAGGGCAGCGCAGCAGTCGGCGGCGGGCCGTGGCGGCGTCGGGTCGCGAAAGGGCGGTAACCGGCGCGGCGAGAAGCGGGCTCGTGAGCTCGGCGGCTGGTTGCGGGCGTCGGCGGGTCGTGGTTCGGAGCTGGATGAGAGCGCCGCCGGCGTCGCGAGGCGGCGGAGCGCTACAAAGAGCTTGGCGGAGGGCTCGGGCGGCGGGATAGAGCCGCTACGGCGTTAACGACGGGCTGTGGTAGTGGAGCGGTCGTTGAGCGAGTCGCAGGTTGCTGCTGGTGCTCGCGGCCGTAGAGGTGACGGTGGCGAGCTGTTGCGGCGTCGGTGACGAACCGAGGCGTTGCCGGCTTCGGATCGAGTGGATACGCAGGCGGAGGCACGGCGGACGTAGCGGCGGTGGCGCAGGCGTCGGCTCGGCTGAGGGCTACAATGGCGACGCTGTTCAGAGCACGGGATTGCAGAGGCAGCGGCGTCTGGAACTCGTCGGAAGGAGGAAGGCAGCGGGTGGGCGGCTACAGCGCCGGGCGACCAACAGCAGCGAGAAACTCCCGAAGAAGACGAATAGTAGGGGTCTTTTCCTCTTTTTTTTTTTTTTTTGTTCGGTCACTTCATTTCTCTGTCTCTCTCTCTGCTTTTTCTCTTTTTTTAATCTCCTCCCCCTGACTTCATATTTTCTTTCTCTCTGACAAACTTCTCTTTCTCTTTTCTTTTTGACCGAAGGAGAAGCCCCTCACAATGAAATTTTCGTTCAGTTCCCCTCGAATGAATTTTTTCGTTCAGCCTCCCCCCTCTAAACCGAGGATCCTTGCTTATTTATAGGCATCCCACCGTCTTTAGTGTGAACAGGTGAACAGGAGGCAGCCGTAATTTTTCCTTACTGTTCACGTCGGTTTCCTTTTTTTTCAAATATGATGGCCACCGCCTAACAACCCACATATTTTATAATATTTTATGAGCTCATTTTGCTTCTTTGTGGCTTTCTCTAGAATTCTTACGTCCGCCGAATTTTATCCATGCATGTGCATGCATTAATGAGGAAGAGACAATGGACATGAAGAACTCTTCTTTCTTCTTTCTTTGACTTTCATTGTGTGTTTTCAGATCAGCAAGAGAGAGACCACCTTTTGTGCATGTAATGGACCACGAGCCGCTGCGTCTTGTTGTGTTTTGGTACCGATGCAAATGCAACTACATGAAATGCAATTTTACTTCTTTTTTTATATGCAACTAATTACTAAATGATTAGGTAAAAATTTAGGTGTCAACAGGTGTAAAGCAGTTACACTCGAGGAAATTACTTCCAAGTTTGCACAAAGTTGAGTTAGATTTTTGTGAGAGTTGCATTTATGGAAAACAGAAAGTTGTTAGTTTTCAATTGAATGGGCGACAAAATAAAGGCCAGAGGCTAGAGTTGGCTCATATCGATGTATGGGAACCTGCTTAGGAACTCTCTTACGGTGGTAAGAGATATTTTGTCACATTCATTGATGATGCAACAAGGAAGACTTGGGTCTATGCTCTTAAAGAAAAATCATAAGTATTTGAGATGTTCAAAATGTGGAAGAACATGGTAGAAAAAGAGACAGGTTATCATATTAAAGCTCTAAAGTCTAATAATGGTGGTGAATACACGAGTAAGGAATTTGCGGAATATTTGAGTCGAGAAGGCATACACAGGTTAAAGACTGTTCCTAGAACTCCTCAAGAGAACGGTGTAACTGAAAGGATGAACAGGACTATTCTAGAACGTGCGAGATACATGAGGCTGCATGCAGGTCTCCCGCTACACTAATAGGCTGCCACAGTTGATGCGGCTATTTATCTTATCAACAAAAGTCCATCTAGTGCGTTGGATAGAGAAATACCACAAGAACAGTGGTCAGGTAAAAAGATTAATTATTCACATCTAAAGGTGTTTGGTTGTATTGCATATGCTTTGATTAATAGGGAGGATAGGAAAAAGCTTGATGCTAAGTCCCAAAAGTGCGTCTTTATCGGATACGGTGGCGACGAGTATGGCTATAGGCTTTAGGATTATGAGAATAACAAAGTCATCCGCAGTCGGAATGTGGTATACCATGAAGAAAAGATGTACAAGGATTGTCAGACAGAGCATGAGAAGGTAGTAGAACCAGAATATGTTGAATTACACACAATGCTCGTGAAGATGTTTCCAGTAGATCAAAGTGCACTTGAAAGAGAGGTTCAAGATGAGCCTATTATCGGTGAAGAGGTAATTCAAGAGGAACGCAATGATTCAGAGCAAACTAACAATCCTAAAGTACCTGTATTGAGGAGGTCTACACGTGTGAGAAAGCCAAATGTAATTTTTGATCCATTAGCTAATACTGTTTTGAGCCATGTCTTATATACAGATTCAGGGGAACCGGAGACTTACGATGAGGCAAAGATAGACATGTCTCACTTGCAGTGGAAGTGTGCTATGAAAGATGAGATGAGCTCGTTACTTCAGAACAAAACTTGGGAGTTGACCAAGTTGCCCACAGGTAAAAAAGTTTTATTAAACAAATGGATGTACGGGATTAAGAATGAAGCAAATGGTAGTATTAGATACAAGGCAAGACTTGTAGTCAAGGGCTTTTCTCAAAAAGAAGGGATCGACTACTCCGAGATATTTTCACCTGTAGTGAAAATGACATCAATTAGAGTTCTGCTGAGTATAGTTGCGGTGGAGGATCTTCATCTTGAGCAGTTAGACGTAAAAACAACATTTTTACACGGTGACTTAGATGAAGAACTATACATGGTACAACCTAAGGGTTTTGAAGTCAAAGGTAAGGAGCACATGATATGCCACTTGAAGAAAAGCTTGTATGGCTTGAAACAAGTTCCGCGGCAATGGTACCTAAAATTTGATAGTTTCATGAAAGAAAAAGATTTTGCACATTGTGAGTCTAATCACTGTGTTTATTTTCGCAAGTATGATGATGGTGACATTGTGTATCTCTCTCTATATGTGGATGACATGCTGGTGGCTAGTTCCAATATGAAGAGAATCGTAGAAGTGAAGAAGATGTTATCATCACAATTTGCTATGAAAGACTTGGGAGAGGCCAAGAATATTTTAGGCATGAATCATCAGGGACGGGAAAAATAAGAAATTATGGCTGTCGCGGGAAGATTATGTGAATATGGTGTTAAAGAGATTTAACATGGACAAGGCAAAACCGGTTGCAACTCCTCTAGCAAGTCACGTCAAACTTTCCAATGATATGTGTCCGAGCACTCAGGCTTTGAAAGATGAGATGGCGGTAGTTCCATATGCATCAGCAGTTGGGAGTTTGATATATGCCATGGTGAGCACAAGACCGGACATTGCACAGGCAGTGAAAGTTGTGAGTCGATATATGCAAAACTCGGGCAAAGAGCATTGGAATGCAGTAAAATGGATATTGAGATATCTAGCAGGTACTTCCAATTACTCATTTTGTTATGGTGGTACATCTCTAAAGTTGCAAGATTATGTAGATGCAGATCATTTGGGTGATCGAGATAGTGGTAAGAGTACCATTGGTTATGTCTTTACAGTTGCAGGTACAGCAGTGAGTTGGGTATCTCAACTATAAAGGATAGTGACTTCATCGACGACAGAGGCAGAATACGTGGCGATCACAGAAGCCTCCAAGGAAATCATGTGGTTACAAGATTATATGGAAGAGCTACATCGAAAACAATTAGTCAGTACACTGTGGAGTGATAGTCAAAGTGCAGTGCACTTAGCAAAGAATGCAGCTTATCACTCAAGGACTAGACATATCAAGAAACGTTATCACTTTATCAGGTCAGCATTGAAAGATAATGAGTTAAAGCTATAGAAGATTGATGGCTCGAATAATCCAACTGACATGTTGACCAAGGTAGTAGACAGAGAGAAGCATATTTTATGTACTACTACCATTGGTGTTACTCCATGTTGATTGATGAGGAGTATCGCAGAGGCACAAGTTTTTCAACTACTAGTTTTTTGAAGAAGATGGATGCAAAGTTGCTTAGTGCTTGGGTATATTTGTCTTCAAGTGGGAGATTGTTATAGATGAAGCCAGATATTTGTTTTTAGGGGCTTTTTTGTCTTTTCTATTAGATTTGCTTTTAGGTTAAAAGTGATACATTTATATTAGCGATGGGAAGACGCTAGCCATCAAGACGCTGAAAAAGAAAAGTAGAGAGACAAGAAAAGAGAGAAGAAAAAAGTGAGTTTTTTCTTTATGGGGGTTCTCAATCTCTTTGTGCCCTGATCTTGAGAGAAGATCATTGTTGTATTCTAACTTTTTTCGAAGTCTAGTAGATTCGCTGAGTGCCTCTACGTGGAGACATGGCCCAAGTTTGGGTGAACTTCGTTAACAAATTTTCTAGCTTGTTCTTCTGATTCCGTTCTTTTATTATTATATTATGCCTGGTGAATTGTTTACGAGTGTTATTTTTCTGGAATCGACGTGCAATTTCGTAACAGCACTAGCACTCACCAATTTCCCAACGTGTTAGATATTGTCCTTGCCATGTCATTGCTTTAGCCCCACCTGAATTTCTTGTTGCAGCTTTTCTTAGATCAAATTGCAGTCCAATCTCAACGCTACCTTCAACGTTTGTTCAGCAACTTCCGCGGTGATTTATTGCCATCCTAGGCAAAATCTTAATGAAATTGGACTAAACCCACGATAAAGAAAATTCTTAGGCAAACCCTACATTACAGTCCTTGTAAAAGACCTCTCAAATTGATAAGGTTGTACCACTTGCGAGAATACTCGGACCCCTGTCGATATGATGATAGTGAGATGGAATGATTCTCATAAAATAGCCATTCTAAATGAAAGTGAGTGAAAGTCCTTTTTAACTAAAAGTCTCTTGTTTAGTATTCTTAGGAAATCCGTGTCATGAGTGAAAATTGTCTTGAATGATAATTCTCTCTAGTGGAAATTTGGGTGATGCAAAAGTCATTATGCATAAACCTTGATTGAATTGATAAAAACTTCAGTGAATTTTGAAGTATGAATTCCAAAAATAGCCTTAATTGCTTATTTCTTTGGTGAATGCGTGTATTTTTGCTCTAATCATGTATTTTGGAAATTGTGTTTCACGCAACATATATTTATTATCGCTTTATATTCTCTACGTGATACTTTTTCCATTATTATCGATTTTTTATTATTACAAAAAGGGGGAGAGAACATAAATATGCATGTGTTGATATTAGTTATTAAGCTACGATTATCTTTCCATATATAATTATGCTCAATTTATTTGCTATCTTCTGCTATCTTTTGATTTGAATTACATTATTCTTTAAGATTGCCCAAATTTATTAATATTTTTAAAAGCGTGTTTACGCATCTGCATATTCAAAGATTATTTTGTCATCATAAAAAATGGGGAGATTGTTAGGGAAATCCCTTATGATGTTTTGAAGATGACAAAATAAATCAAAGGCTACTAACGTGTTTAATGGTTGAGTAACAGACTATGCAGATGATAGAATGTGTAAAGGATATTATCAAAATCTATACTTGGAAGAACCAAAAGACAAACTCTATGCTGAAACTAAACTTATTCAGACTGTGTCCAGACCTTAAAGTTAAATATGTTCAGACTTACGTCCAAATTGTAAAGTCTATTTCATTCGGAAGACACTCAGACTCTACTTCAGACAGAAGACACTTAGACTTTACATCCGGAACAAGACACAAGTCTAGAACATGACAAGATCCAGAATGAGACACGTGTCTACAACGAAACATGTTCAGAACGAAATAATTTGACAAAACGTAACACAAGCCGCAAACATATAACAGCTAGTGATCTGGTTTGGATTTCATACCAAGATAGATTCGATTGACTCAATCTAATTGATTGACAATTGGATCTTGAAGACAATAACTTTCTAAATGAGGAAGCTCTACTTATGATTCTAGTCTTTCCAAAATGATCATATCACCAAAATTTAGGTGTCAACAATCGTAATATGGATTCCTAATTTAGAATAAAGTGATTGACCATCAATCTTAAAGATTATCTATGTGAAAAAAAAAAAAAATCAATCTCATGTGATATCTTGGTTAGTTGACAATCATCCTAAAGGCAAGATTCTTTCCATACTCAAGCTACACTATTTTTGAAAACCAAAAATTTGATTTATGGGTGATCAAATCTACAAAACCCTAATTGATACACGTCAATAGCTAATTGATATGTTCATTAAATCATCCAATGGATAGTTTGGAGATTGGTCTTCTTGAAGATTGTTTAATGGGAAGATTAGATCTTGCAAAGTATAGAAGGAGATCAAGACGTCGAAGATAAAGATGGATCAAGTAGTGCAAATTCCAAATTCAAAGAAAGCTTTACATTCTTACATTTTCTTATGAGAGCAAAAAAATTATAATCATTTGAGAAGTGTTGACAGTGTTATAGTTTGGTCTTAAGTGTGAGATAGTGAGACATACCAGCATGAGTATAAGCAACACCAACTTTAAGAAGATGCACTTAGGTATAAGCAGCATGCTCTTATGTAACTACTGAAAAATTGCTAATGAAATACAGTCAGTAGGCTATTACTCTAGGAAATTGGACATAGGCTTACATTAAGGGTGTATTTGGTAACTATTCTATTCTCGAGAATAATTTATACTAAAAAATAATTCTTTTTTATTATGTTCTCGAGAAGAAACTCTGAGCATTTGAGGGTGTTTGGTAACTGCCTAAAATTTTTATTCCCAGAATAGAAATGCATTTGGTAGGACTCCTAAAAAAATTTTATTTCTTTTAATTTTTTTATGTTTTTATTATTTATTTTTCTTTTTTTATTTTTTCTTTTTCTTTTTCTTTTTCTTTTTCCATTTCTCTTCTTCTTCCTCCTTCTTTCTGGCTAGCCGCCAGCAACAATAGTGGCCGACGACCGATTGGGCGAGATCCAGTGAGCTCATCGAAGGCGAGGCTGACCACAATTAGCCTTGGCCTCGCAAGATCTAGGAGAGGCTTAGCTTTGGTAGGTGGCCAGGCAAGCCTTGCCCAACCTGACGAGCCTCGTCGATGGCTAGGAAAGGCACTCATCGCCCAGATCTGGAAGACCGAGACTTGCGGTGGCCAAGCGAGCCTCCGGTGAGCTTTGCGAACCTCACCCAGCTAGTCGTTGGCAATAGCGGCGTGGCCGGCAGTGGCCAGTAATCAAATGGGAGAAGAAGAAGAGAGAATGAGAAAAAAAAAAAAGATAGGTTTGAGTTTGATTCTGAAATTGTTTTCGGGAACAAAAAGTAAGTTTTTTCTACTTCTTAATTCTGTTCCAAATTTATTCCTGATAACAATAAAATGGATTTTGTTCTCGGGAATTGAAAATTTATCAAACAAAATTATATTCCAAATCTACTCCTGAGAACAAAAAAATAGAATCAGCTACTATTAGGCAAGGTACTAAACACGCCTTATGTCACATCCTCATTCAAGGTTTTTGTTGCGACATCACAGGCTTGTCACCGTCCCGATTCATTTATCTTATTATTGTGCACATGCAGAAACGTGTACCTAAATTTTCCCTAGACAAATAACAACTGAGGTATCCTTAGCTCCGCTATGAGCGGTATCTTCCAAAATTGGGAACCTTGCACTATTAGTCGATATTATGATCTAGTTCTTTGGCCCCTCGGATGGCGTTCCATCGTTCGAGCCGGCTGGCCGTTGAACCCATGTAGTGGGCCGACGAGGTCTCCATCAAACCAAACATACCAGGCTACATAACGATGAGGGACCAAGTCATCCGGTCCTTCATCGACCTATACGGTGGTAGTGCATTTATGATAGCCATAGGTGGTCTCCTCCTCTAAGTCCACTATGTCAACGATTGACACTTCCATAATTACAGGTAGACCAAAACGTTGAGGAGGTGGGTTAGCCATACTTATGGACCCGGAAAACATAAAGAGTGAGTCTTGGGAACTCAATAAGTAATATTCCTAATTTTCTATTAAGAAAGCCTCTCCTCATCAAGAACAAGTATGTACCACACTCGCAAACAGTGTCGGTGGCAAATCAATAGCAAATTATAAGTCGTGTTTCATCCACACATGCCATCCATATTGAGCAACCATCGGCTTAACAACTAGCATGTGAATAAACACAATTATACATCACCAACATCTATGCAAATTCATTTACCGTCGTCCCGGCTCAACCAGGCCCTCCCGGCTCAACCGAGGCATCCAACTTCATGCTAGGCATCTTAGCCAAATCACGGTAGCCCAACTCAACTAAGGCATTGTAGGACTAGCTTACCCGAGGCATCCAAGCTAAACCCTGGTATCCCGGTTCTACCAGGGTATCATGTTCAATGAACGAGGCATTGCCGCCAACGCTGTGTGGCGACGGGCATTTTTCCCTCTTTAAGTGCATGCTTAAATACATCATACAAGCCGATTCTTATCTTTTCTCTTAGGCGACACATGCATGGCCCGAAGGCGTGCTCAATTGTTCGTGTGTCATAAATTTCTTATACTTCACTAGCAAATATGTCAGGAACTTAAATCAATTACTTAGCGCCGATCTCCGCACTGAACAAAGCTCGGAAATGGCATGCCTCAATGCTGATCCAAGATCTCGAGGCTTGTATACACCTCACTTTAGTGATGATCCCAAGCTTGACGAACCTCGGGTCCAACCTAATGTGAATACACATGTATCGTGAATGACCCGCGACTCGCGGTTTGATTCAACTCCAAGCGCAAAGTCCCCACGTCCATTGAACTATGGAAATCGACATGCCTTGGTGCATAACCAAGACCTCGTGGATTTGGGCAATCCCCGTACCAATCAAGATATAAAATCGACACACCTCAATATTGATTTAGGACCTTGCGAACTTGGGCGATCCCCGCACCAAGCAAGACTTGGACCTGACATCCTATTTATGATTAACCAAGGCTTTATGACTTGGACAACTTTGTCTTGGGATGAACTCAATCCGAACGAACCTTGATTTCATTCTGAACATTAAATGACTCAAGCACACGGCTATGTCCAATAGCTAGCAAGATCAAACAAAAGACATTGCAAACTATCCACGACTTGATGGATGAGCACTTAACTAGTCTCAACAATGAGATCTACTTTTTTAGAGGAAAAAGAGGAATCTTACTTACCTTGACAAGCCTCAAGAACTAACTTGAATGGCTTGGAAGGTTGGTGGTGTGCAACCAAGAGAAAGGACGAGGAGAAGGATGGTAGGCGTGAATGGCAAAGTAGGCTAAAGTGGTGGAAATGAATAAGAGCTCCTCTTATTGGTAGGCACCAAGCTCATCATTACTCATCCAAGCAGCCCAATCACATTTCTTAAGGTGGCATAGCTATGACTTTAAGGTGGCAAGCCTATATTGCAAGGTGGCACATCTATTTGAAAAGGTGGCGCACCTAATTTCATGATGTGGAGATCCAATGACTTGGTATCATCATTTAGCTCATTATTACTTGTCTCCTTTTCATTGGGCCACATGAGCACTTAGCTCATTATTAATGGGACAAGTCATTATGGATAGGTGGCACTCTAAAAGATAAGGTGGCATCAAGGCTGTAAGATAGTCATAATTAGCTCTATTATGTCATATTTTTATTGGGACATTTGGCTTAGATACTTTGCTTAATCCCCAAGGTGAATTCTTGGTAATCATGACTATATTTAGAAAAATCTAGGTAGAATGATGAGTCACCCTCCTTAATGAAGAAGTTAGGGTGTTCTAGAGAATTCCATTTTGTCATTTTCTTGGCAACTTGGCAATCATGAAGAAATAGGCCATTGAAAATGCAACCAGGACCGGGTAAGGGCTTTTTGTGTACATCCCCTAACGATCATTTTAACACATCCGAGGTTCGTGGCTAAGCCTCTCTCAGTGTAGTTGTCATAGGTCAAGTTGCCTTTGTTGGCTAAATTGGCAACCTAAGACGCGGGTTCAACAACCGGCCTTTAGATCAACGCCGATCAATCGGACTTAATTTTGGATTAGCTATAGGCTTCATCCAAGCTAACTCCCTATAGTCATGTGACAATTTGAGATTGGTCAGATTTATGCCCAACACACAACCGTATCGAGTCGAATCATGGTCATTCACAACCGGTGCATGGCCGAGCGGAATCACCCGCGATCGGCTAATGACCATTTGGACCAATCCATGATCACTGACTGATCCGTGATGGTTGTGACCATCTCTCGATCAACCCTAACGGTCGGGAAGTCGTCCATTGACCAAACTGCTCGGGTCCATGATCGTGGTCATGGGATTGGTCCATGAACATTCCTTTGATCAATCCATGATCGTTACATGGCCAAATCTTGGAACGATCCATAACCTATCCTTTTCACTAGCACACCAGATTCACAACCATTTCTCATAGGTCAAAACCGGGATGTCGCGCCTTAAGTCAAACCATTATAAGTTCTAAGTGCATTGTTCTCCATCTTCATATGAAGTTAGACTCTTGTCAGGATGGAGATTTGTTGATTATGGCTAGAAGTTCATTCCGATTTATTTGGAATTAGACACGGGCTCATGATTTTTGGACACTGGGGTGTTTGTGAGGGCATGACAATGGAGGCGGACGATTGGATATGGAAGGAAAGGCCCCCCTGGCAGGCGGACGAACTTGGCCACCAGGCGAGCACCGAGCCAAGGAGTGATTAGGCTAACGGCCAGGTCCAAGCAGGCCAGGCCTTCGGACAGCGCCTAATAACTATTATGTTTGCCAGCACGATCGTCAACAGCTTGGGCCTATTTTGGCAAGCACTCGGCCCAAGGCAGCCACAATTCAGACTTGTTAAGAAAAAACCCTTAATTTTATAGTTTGTTTAAGATTAGAAGCTTGCGACAACACGAGAGCTTCCGCAATCCAAGAGAGTTCAAAGTATGAGAAAACTCCTTTATTGTGATTGATTGTTGTAGTTTAGGGTGTTGCTAAAAATTGGAATCACTTGGATGTGGGCATTCCAAGTGATTGTAATCTTCATTCTACCAATTATAGTGAAACAACCTTATAAATCTCTTCACGTGAAGTAGGCGCATTGTCAAATCACATAAATTCAAAATGTTTATATGTTGTTGTTGAAATTTATTTCTTGCTTGAATTGTTTCGTTTATTCACCTTCCACATTAATTGTGACATGTATAATGGAGAAAGAACAAACTTTGCCATAAACCGATACAAAAGTGACTAAAGGGAAGGGGAAAGTTGCTTTCGGATACAACAAGAAACCATATAGTGGGCTTAAGGGTGAGAAAAAACCATCTCTAGGAGGGATCAATCTCGAGATAGCTTGGTGACGGAGAGTTCGACGCCATGTTCAGGTTCAATAACCAACCTCAGAGCAGGGGAGTGGATGTAGTTGGGAGAAAGGGTGAAGGAGAAGTTGGAGAGAAGCTGGGCAATGAGAATCTTGAGCTCCACCATGGCCAGGTTCTGCCCGAGGCACACGCGAGGTCCTACTCCGAAGGGCATGTACAAGTGCGGCAGCTTACAGGCTCCCGTGATCCCATTGGCGAATCTCCCCGGGTTGAAAGAGTAGGAGTCTGGCCCCCATATCTCAGGGTCCGTGTGCAGCGTCAACACCATCGTCCACACGTTCACTCCCTCCGGCACTTGCAGGTCCCCGAATTTCATATCCGTCAAGGCCTCCCTCGACACCACTGGCACGGGGGAGTATAGCCGCAGCGACTCGTTTATCACCATTGTGAGCTGCACCCGGGACAGAAAGGTTAACACATGCCGATGATCATGAAATCAAAACGTTATATTATGTGCACTCTGTCTTAAAGGTATGGGGAAGGCGCACCAGTTTCATCTTACGGATCATATCGGCATTAGGAAGACGGTCCCCACAAACTTCAAGAACCTCGGCACGCACACGATTTTGCCACTCTTCACTGGAAGCTAACAGCATGAGGCACCATGTCGCAGAGACGGCAGTGGTCTCGTACCCAGCCAAGTAAATGTTTTTGCAGTTGTCGACAATGAAGCGGTCCACGGCCTCCTGGCTCAAGTCGCTGTTTTTGGCACCCTCGAGAACCATCTGCAGAAGGTCCTTCTCATATGTAGCTTCCATCCTCTCCTTCACCACCTGCAATATCAAACTGCGGACCTCCTTCTCCAGTGCCCAGGCTTCTCTGTTACTCTTGGTGGGGAGGTATCTGCGTCATTGCATAAACAGAATTGATTAAAGCAGCTGAGCGACAGTGGATTTTCCTTTTTCCCTTTCTTTTCAAGGGGGTGGTATGGAAGGGGAGGCTTAATTGGAGGTTTTTCGGGAGAAAGAGAGATTTAACTTCGCACCTCATGCCAGGAATCCCAGTGGAAAGAACTTTCTTGGACATGGCCTCTTGGAGAGCCCTCAACTTGTGGAAGATCTCCTCTCCTTTGGCAAAATTGCTGCCAAAGCAGGCCCTGGAGATGACATCTCCGGAGAAACTTCTCATGTGCTGGTCGATGTTAATGCTGGCTACTCCACCGGCTGCGTCCACTTTGTTCTTCCAGGACTTCAACAGTGTCTCTGTGGACTCGTTAATGAGGTTTATCATTCCCTGCGAGCGGGCAAACTCAGAAATGTCAATTTAAGAAAAAATTGGTTGTGGTGATGATATTGAAAGACATCAATTAAGATAACATACCTTGACCTTCTCCATATAGAGCTCGGGAGCGAGGATCTTGCGCTGATGAGCCCAGTGGGGGCCGTTGGAAGTTAAGATGCCTTGACCCATCAAGGGACCCCTCTCCTTGAACTGGTATGAGGGCTTCCCCAAGTCCAAAGATGTGCAGGTGGTAATCTCCCTCACCACGTCTGGTTGGTTCACATAGATTATCTGTGTGTTCCCCAGCGAGAACGCAAATTTATCTCCTGTAACAATCATGAGACATCAGCGCATGAGATCAGCCTGATCTGATTGTCCATGTCTGAACCACAAACGACCTATCCAAGTCATTTAAGAGAGGGGGAAGGAGAAATGATCTGATTCCGGAGTGGTGAATTATTAATTTATTTTACTGAGTGAGAACGCGCCAAATCAATTTAGTGTGAATGTGAGAAGCGACGCTGGGGCGCTGGAGGCGTTTTTGTTGGGTCCAATCCAGATCCAGCGCCAGAGGAGCCACCCAGCGCATGCATCATGCATCGGTCATTAACAAAGACCTAACAATGACCCCATAAAAGAAAGAGCAGCCATTGGTAGGGGTTGCAAGTTTGAAAAATGGAAACGGGCAGTGAAGGAATCTTCAACATCTACCACCGTATGCCGTGCGGTGCGCCAAACGACATGACAGGCTTTAAACAACATTAACCTTGAAGTACAGAAAACGTATGTCGCGGTGATGCACGTTATCTGTCTATATCTGACTACGAAATCTAAGTAGCACCAACCTCTGAGTTTCATAAACTCTCTAATAATTGTACGAAAATCTTGCGTTTAGTTTCTGTAGTTTGGAACATGGAAAATGGAAACACGTGAATATTGTTAGATTAATCGTAGAAAAGAGATGAAGATCCCAGTTAGGGCGGCGGGGAGGTGACCTACCGTATTTTTTTTTTGGTAAAGGGTGACCTACCGTATTGTTTTCTCCACTTGTCAAAGAAGGGAAAGAGGACAGCTGCACAATCATGGCGGGCAGGGGGCTGCCCAGGCGGAGTCTTGGGAGCGGAGGAGGAGGAGGAGGAGGATCTCGCCTTCTTGATCTCCATGATGTTGCCGAGCAAGAAGGCGGGGGGTGGTCCGTTGATGCCTTGTTTCCTCAGCAAGGACCTCAACTTTTCTGGCTTCACCACCAGCGCGTTGTACAGCCTCAGAAATACTCCTATTACGCCCACCACGGCTATGGATATCAGCACCTTTGCGTTCAACAACTGCAGATATTCCATTGCTGATGATTCTCCCAAGTCCTAATGTGAACGTAACTCCGGAGTACTGGAGACTTGGAGATGACAGCACTGGTTGGGAGGTGGCCGATGGGTTTTGGTGGGATATATGGGGGGTTGTGATGCTGTTGCCAGATGCTACCGAGGCACGCTTATATATACCTACAAAAGGGTGAACAGGACAAGGTCCCCGTGAAAGATGCTAGAAGCGCGATAATTCTGCTTTACTAAAAGAAAACGATATTTTAAGAGTGTCGCCCGCCAAATTGGTCCCGTCAAAGTGGAATATCGAATGTGGAAATCACCCCCCCTTTTGATTCGAAATAGGAATCTGCGAACCCATTTCACCACGACCGGCATGAATTGTCAGGGAGTGTGAACAACCGAGCACTACTTTGCTCCATGGACTTTAAAGCTGATTTCATTGACGGAGTGGGCTCTCTCTCCACCTCTCAAGTCCCCACCAACACAAAGGGACGGGAATAAGCGTACCGAAAAATCTTTAAACTTATGATAAAAGTATAATTAAATCTTAAAACTTATAAAAGGCATAATTAAGTCATAAAACTTGGCAAATTAGTAAATCAAGTCCTTCCGTTAAATTCTATTCAACCGGACTAATGGAAAATACTAATGTAGATTTTTTCTTTCCTACGTGACAATAAGTGATTAAAGCATGAAACATAAGATCAAAATGATGTCATTTTAGTTCAAATATGTCTTTTTAATGCGATTTTTATTTAAATGTATTAGAAATAAGCAAGTGTGTGCTAGCCACCACCGCCCCCACCATCACCAACCTTATATGGAGTCGGCAAGGGTCGACAGCCGAGCTGGGGCCCAGCAATCCCCGTCGACCGTTCCCCACCTTCATCAATCCTTCTTGACGATGGTGGAACAACTACAACAAGCTTGCCTCAATTTTCCCTTTTTTCTATTTTTCTTTTTTTTTAAGTTTGATTTTTTAATAGAAGTTAAAAAAAAATTGTATTAGGAAATCATATATGGACTAAAATGACGTTGTCTTAGCCACATCAATGCTAGTACAATAGAGAAAATAATATGTATAAGAAAAATCAAGTTAGCATTTCCCATTAATCAAATTGGACAAAATTAACGGAAGAACTTGATTGCAATAATTTAACAAGTTTTAGGAATTAATTGCACTTTTCAAAATTTTAGGACTTAATTATATTTTCATAATAAATTTTTTGGATTTCTATTACAGTTATTCCAAGGAAAAAGAGAAACTGATGACCTCAAGTCACAACAATTTACACAACCTTCAACGTGCTTAATGTGTCTCCTTTTCTCTTATGAATGTCGAATTAAACAAGCATGTGGAACGACAACACCCACGCCAGGACACTAATGGACCTCTATATGTGGTAACGTTCTCAATCTGCTTTTTAGTTGTTTAGGTAAGCGAATAATATTATAAACTCTAAGGATCCATTTGTGATGCTCTTTTTTGCTTTGATTTTTTGCGGATTTTTAAAATGAACGAAATCCAATTTTTATTCACAACGGCCTGATCCGACATTGTGTTTAGCTGAAACAAATGGATTTGGTTTTTAGGCCATAGTCGTTTAAAGGTTTCGTTGGCTCGTTTTGCTGACAGTATAATTTTTTTACGGAAAAAGAAGGGCTTATTTTTTTTATTGTGGGAGTGTCATTGTTGAGTTGAAATGGGCACAAACAATTAGAAGTGTGCAACCGAACTGAATTTACCCAGAAACCAGACTAGACCACCTAGAAAACAGGTTCAGGAACAGGTTCTTGTTTGAATTAGTCCAAGAACAAGTTCCATTTTTTTGGAAACCAATTGAAATCGCTCAGGTTCCGAATCCAAATAAAGGCTCATCCAGGAACCAAACCAATTGGACCCTTTTTGGAACTGGTTTTTACTAGTATTAAAAACAAAAAGACCTAGTGGCCTCTCTCTCTCTCCACGCGATCTATCTCCTTCTCAATCGCCTCTCTCTCTTAGTCTCTCTTTATACGCCCAACCACCATTGTAGTCACCACCATTGGCACTGTAGCTTGGCAAGAATGCAACCTAGCTCGTTGTTGCCTCTCGTCTCGTTGTTATGAGGCTTGCCGCCATCATCAACGGAACGATAACTTGAGCGAGGTGAGTCCGAAATTAATTTTTTTTTTTTGTAGAATGGTGGATTCTTAGTTTTTCATTTAGTCAAAAAGTTCATATACTTATTGATTATATGTGTTTAATGTTTCAATATAAATTAAGAGAATTATGTTATTGTTTTCTCACGTATTTACGTAAAATTCGAAACTACATTGGATATCAAGTGGTTGCAAAACAGGTTTCGGTGCAAATAAAGTAGACCCGAGAATTAGATTGGAAAAATATGATAAGTTCCAAAATAGGTTCCAATGCAAACAGGGTAAAAAAAAAAAAAAAAGGGAACTGATTATAACTGGATAGGGTATGGAATACAAGTCTGGAATTTACTCTGGTCGTTGTACTCATCTGTCAAAGACAAAGCCACAGGATTCGGGTTTTCAGATCATTTTGCTCCTTTGGATTTCGGCCGGACCTCAATCCAATGAAGGCGCAATGGTGGATAGAGATTTTTGGGGAGAAGAGACAAACATGGAGGAGGGCCCCGTGTTAGGTTGGCGGTCCCCAAAGGACGAAGTTCCGTCAATGGGGCGCTGGAGCCAATGAGCGAATTTGGAGACTTGGTTACCTCACCCCCGCGAGAGGGGCCTCGATTCGGTCAATATCGGCCAGCGCCCCATTATGACAACTCCACAGACCAAGACCCGTTTCCATCACTCTTTACCTTGACCAATTTATTCTCTTCTCTCCCTTGTCTGATCTCGAAATTTCTATTTATCCCCTCTAACTTTCTCCACGAAGCTCATGACTTTCTCCGATAAGCAGTATCGTATTGTATATTCCTCACGAATTGTATCTACTCTGTTGTATAAAACAGACTTTTTATAGGATCTCAATCTTTTTTTTTCCCTCCCTTCCTTCAATGTCCTCCATGCTTAATTTAGAACTATTATGCGCATAGATAAATGTATGAGTTTCTAATCCTATATTTTCTCTCACAAATGTTTCACTATTAAAATCGGAATCTTTAAATACATTCAAAAGATAGCTTGAGTCTAGAATTATATTACTCTTTTGTGCTCATATGCATTCCATTTATATGTGCATTTTTATCACTCTCTTTCCATTCAGTACTTTCAATTTTATTATTTATTTTTATCAGGTTCGTTGATTCAAACATGTTTTCCATAGAATAGTTTTTGCCTAATCTTACGCGGGTTGATTTCTTACGCGGGTTGATTTCTTACGCACAAGCATCGCAAGTGCTGTACTCACTAGTGAATTTTTTAGCATTTTTTGCCCTCTCTAGTTCGAGGAATTGCTTTAATTAGTCCATCATACATACGAACGTCACTCGCTAGTTAACATTGCATGTAAACAATGTTCAAATTATATAAGGAATAAAACACTAAAAATTTTAAACTGGGTTCGATGTGATATATTTATCCCAATTTTTTTTAGATACCAAAAATCCCAAATTATGTCCATTGTGATGTATTTACCTTTCATTAAAAATCTAGCTAAAATCACCGTTAAAATGCTGATGTGAATCCGATGCGGCACTTTTAAGGACAAATGGCTATGATGTGTCGCCACGCAAGCACCGCACTGGAAAAAGAAAATAAAAAAGCAAAAGTCAAAAAAGAAAAAAAGTGTCACAATTGGCATAATTTAGGATTTTTTGTATTACAAAAAAATTGGGATAAATATACTACAGTAGGCATAGATTGAAATTTTTTATGGTTTATTTTCAAATTATTTACTACCAATCAGAGTTATGATTGAGACCAATTTCCGGGGGGGAAAAAATACGGAACCTTATTTAAGCAATGGCCAAACAGCACTTTGCTTCCCTGCTGTACATGTTGACTTGTCAACGATTTGATTTTCTGTTTGTTAAAAGAAATAGGCGTTTCATAAAATTTTATTTCTTTCTGATTCTTTCTTGCTTGCAAAGTTAGCGGTGGAATGCAGCATTCCAAATCAATCCGGCGCACTCAAATCAAGAGGGGTGATCAACCTCTACATAAGTTCATTATCAAACCAATCACATGGTATATAAATAAACAACAAGATCATATGTCTCAAGTATAGGCTATACTAACATAATAGTTTTTGGATTACTGTAAATACAATAGTTTATTGTAAATCACAAATTTTAAAATGAATAGACCCCACAATAATTTATAATTATTTGTTATTTGATTTTTTGTTATCCGAAATATATTGTTATTATCACAGTAAATTAAAGAATGTCACATAATTATTTCTGCATGACAAATATAATATAATTAAGGACGTGCTTTTAGTGCGCTTGTTACCCAACTGTATGCCTCAAATGCATAGAGATACAACATCTTATTTCAACAAGTATGTTCGGTTGACAATTTTAGGGATACTCTTCTGGATGACGCTTGATATAATTGACACTTGACTGTCCTGAGTATGAATTTGTTGAATGGAGAACGCAAACTTTACTGTGAAGATGATAGGAAAGAAAAACTATTGACGTCACTCCTCTGTGCTCGGCTGTTCAAACCCTCTTCGGATCCCACCGTTCTACGAAAGGAGAGGCTGCTAAGTCCGCCATCCATATTTTGCTGGAATATGACCAGAAGAAGAGTGGAATTTGGACACCCCTCTGGACCGGAGCACCTCCTCCCTCCCCAGACCGCAATCTGTAAAGGGAAGAAGTTCAGCAGCCCCCGCCAAAATCTGGTCAAAAATGTCTCCTCCTGCGTCACGTTATTTTCAATTCAAAATGTCTCCTCCTGCAAAATGCGGAGCTTTGATGATTTTCCTGGACTTACTATTCCCATCCAATCTTGATACTCTTTAATATTATACAATGTAGTACAGTGCCAGCCAAACATTCAAAATCTCGTCACAAGCTCTCTCATACTCGATCAGACCTCACTTGTCGTCGGCATTTGTCTACTCGCACTGTTATAGTTGAGTTGTTCAAGCCACCCCATTTTGCAAATTTTCGTTCATCCAGTGACAAAAGAGTTCGTGTTATTTAATGGGGCTTTAAAGTACCCGAAGGGTGTCCCGATCCATCAATCGAAGGGAGAGTACCCACAGCATAAATACGGAGACGCAGAAACAAAGCGTGCCTGCTTCTCAAATACTATCAACATCATCATAATTAAATCCGACCAGTTCTGTAAGAAAATTTCGAGACACGGACGCTTTTTTCACGTCCCAACTTCTGCACAAGGACGAAAGCCCAGTCAAGCCGTCCCCAGATTTCGCAATCTAGGATGCTACTGATCAACCCCCCCACGGCAAAATATGCTGACAGGGGAACTTCATTGTGTCCATTTATATATTTGGACCAGGCTCGGTGAGACGAGCAAAACTGTGGGCGGCGCGTCGCCGGGGAGGCCCCACGCGCCCTCACGCGCTGCCACGCGCCACCAGGGCAACGAGCACGTGCCCCACGCGCGGGGCGCGGCTCGCGCGTGCGATGCACGCAGGTGATGACGTCACGATGACGTCAGCAACCCGGACCCGATCCGACCCGATTGGCGATCGACCCGACCCGACCCGACCCATTGACCCTACCCGTCCCGGTCAACCGTTCGGACCGAGCAGCTGGACCGGGAATCGGTCGGATCGCCACCGGTCAGACCGGTTTTGACTGGCCATTGACGCCAGCGCGTGAGCTCCACGTGCCTCGCACTCAAGCGACGCGTGCGGGCGCGTGGAGGCTCCAATCCGCGTGTGGCCGGCGGCGTTCGACTCATATGATTATTCTCTATCTTGTGAGGTGTTTATTTTGCATGTTTGATAATTTTATGAATGTGAAAATGCATATCAAACCCTAAATACGTGAAATTTTTAGTGTATTTTTGCGTATTTTTCTTGTATTTTTCTGTGATTTTGGAAATACAAATGTTGTATTGTTGATATGCTATCACATACATATCATAAAAGTGTTATTCATTAATAATATGCAATAAAGTTTAATTTTTATTAATGAATAAAGCAATGTAATTAGCATGATATGTGATCACTAAACTTGAAAAATCACATATATATGGTGAATGTGAGATTTAAAGTTTATATCCCTGGTATGAGAGAGTTTCAAGATTCAACTGAGTTGTGACTGCCAAAGTGGCACACTTGATTGGATTTGAGAAATTTCGGTCTCATATATTGATTGGGATGTCTCCTGGTCTAATGCGTAGTCATACTCTCAAACGAGGTGATTGTGTATTAGTTCATGGAGAGATACATGATGATGTGGTAGAGGAGTGACTGATCCTAGTGGTTCTTCTGCCCAAAGGTGATGAATTCACGAAGATTTGAATATATTATCATTACCGCTATCATGTGGGGAGTGTACAACTGCATGTCATGTATTCTGCCCAAAGGTGATTATGTGATTTTGCATGTAACTCTCTGGATGTGTACTTGTACGTTAAGTTACACGATGCTCACATGATGCTAATTATATACATTGTTTGTTTTTCAGTCACCTTTTATGTAAATGGTAACTCCGTCACTATTGAGGTTCTTGCTGGTTCAAACTTTAAGAAATGGAGAGAAGATTTTCTGTTTGCTATGGAGATGGCAGATATTCATATGGCTCTTACTGCCGATCGATTGGCAAATCTGACTGCCGAGAGTACAGAGGCTCAGAAAGCAAATTTTGCTGCCTGGGTAAAGAGCAATCGAATTTGCTTGCTGTCCATGAAGTGTTCCATTCAGGAACACTTGAAAAGTGGTTTGCCTGCAGACTGCACTGCTAGGCAAATGATGGAAGCTTTGATGGCTAGAAACCGTTTGTCACCTAATGCTGAGATAGGGACACACCTGCAAACATTATTTACTATGAAGTATGATGGTTCTGGTGGAGTTACAAATTATATTCTGAGAATGGTAAATTTGCAGACAAAGCTTCAGGCTCTCGATGTTGTTATTCCCACTACTTGCATTGTGCATCAAGCTCTAAATACTCTTCCTCGTGATTTTGGGATCATCAAGACCAATTATAGTTCCCAAGATGAAACCTGGTCAGTTAATGACCTTATTGCAAGGGTGGTGGCAGAGAAAGAGAAATTGAAGAAAGATAAAGGGCACATTGCTCTTTATGCTTCTAGTTCTGGAAGTGACAAGGGTAAGAAGTTGAAAAACTATACCCACAAGGGCAATTCTAAAGGTGCTAGTCCTTCCAACTATAAAGGAAATTCTGAAGATGCTGGTCCTTCTAACAGTTTGGGTCCCAAGAAAGCATTCTCCAAGAAGGATGGTGTTCTTTGCTACTTTTGTAGGGAGAAAGGACACGTAAAGAAACGCTGCAACAAGTTTAAGGCTCGGTTGTCTAAGAGAACCAAGAGTAAGCCTAAAGGTAATGATTCTTTGGCATTTGTTTATGAATCCAATCTATCTGAAGTTCCGACCAATTCGTGGTGGCTAGATAGTGGTGCAACCAATCATGTTGCGTTCACCATACAGGGATTCATAAACCGAAGGACACCAAATCAGGATGAATCAAAGCTCACTGTGGGAAACAACATTGGAGTTGACGTCGAGTTCGTGGGAGATGTTCTTTTGATTTTAGATTCTGGTTTTAGAATGATGTTGAGAAACACCTTTTACGTACCTTCTTTTAGGCGGAATTTAGTTTCCATGTCTTGTTTGGATATGTGTGGATACTCTTTTGAAATAAAGAGCAATATTATTTCTATGTTTTATGATTCAAATAAGATTGGGTGTTGCAATTTATCCAATGGATTATATCGATTGAGCTTATCTCCCAATGACATGTACGTTGCTTATTCAGCTGAAAAAGTTGTTTCCAAAAAGCCTCTACCTAAGGAACAGTCTTATGCATTGTGGCATAAACGTCTTGGTCACATCTCCAAAGAAAGAGTAGAAAGGCTTATAAAGGCTGATATCTTGCCTATATTTAAGAGTGATCTAGAGACTTGCGTGGACTGTTGTAAATGTAAGATGACTAAGATAAAGAAGAAATCCGTCGTACGAAGTTCTGACTTACTGGAGGTTATTCACACTGATATTAGTGGACCATACACGACTACTTTGTGCAAAAATTTTTATTTCATCACATTTATTGATGACTTTTCCCAATATGGATACTTTTACTTGATTAAAGAAAAGTCCGAGTCTCTTGACAAATTTAAGATTTTTCGGACTGAAGTGGAGAAACAATTGGGAAAAGTTATAAAGATTGTCAGATCTGATCGTGGTGGTGAGTATTTTGGCAGGCACGGTGATGCTGGACAACTTAAAGGGTCGTTTGCTAAATACTTAGAGGATTCTGGGATAATAGGTCAGTTTACTATGCCTAGAACTCCTGAACAAAATAGTGTGGCTGAAAGGCAGAATCGCACTCTTATGGACATGATGAGAAGTATGATTAGTAGGACCAATTTACCTGATTTTCTATGGGGTGAAGCTTTGAAAACAGCTCTTTACATTTTAAATCGTGTTCCTACTAAAGCGGTTCTATTGACTCCCTTTGAGTTATGGACTAGACGTAAGCCTAGCTTGCATCACCTTAAAGTTTAGGGATGTCCTGCAGAGGTGAAGTTATATAATCTGACGTTGAGTAAGTTGCATTCCAAAACTACTCGATGTTACTTCATATCTTACCCAGATCATTCAAAGGGGTATCGGTTTTATAACCCTAATGGAGGTACAAGAATTGTGGAATCTCATACTGCAAAATTTCTGGAATTTGATGTAGCTAAAAATGGTAGTTGCTCACAAACTATTGAAGTTGATAGTATGGTGGGAATTACTAGATCACTGTCTCATCCTGTGTAGACAATTATGGAGTCTCCTATGCCACAAACTAAGCCTGTTGTGGCCCAGGATCCTATTGTTGAGACAGTTCCTGAAGAAATTCCACAAGCTCCTCAGATTCAGAATGAGGATGAAGTAGCTCCACTCAGAAGATCAACTAGGGAAAGACGTTTAGCTATAACACTAGACTATTTAGTCTACCTTGGAGAGCATGATTATAATATTGGTTGTGTTGTTGATCCGGTAACTTATACGGATGCCATCTCATGTCCTCAATCAAATTTGTGGCTAGATACGATGAAAGATGAGATGCAATCTATGAAACACAATGGTGTTTGGGAGCTTGTTGAATTGCCTGAAGGTTGTAAACCTATTGGCTGCAAATGGATATACAAGACTAAAAGGGATTCTAAAGGGAAGATTAAAAAGTTTAAAGCCAGATTGGTAGCTAAGGGTTTCACTCAAAGAGAATGAATAGATTATGAAGCAACATTTTCTCCAGTTTCTTCTAAAGATTCCTTTAGAGTGATCTTGGCATTGGTAGCTCATTTTTATATAGAGTTACACCAGATGGATGTTAAGACTGCTTTTCTAAATGGAGACCTTAATGAGGAGGTTTATATGGTGCAGCCTGAAGGTTTTGCAGCAGATGACTCAGGTAAGCTTGTTTGTAGATTGAAAAAGTCTATTTATGGCCTTAAACAAGCTTCTAGACAGTGGTATTTAAAGTTTCATAGCATTATCACTTCATTCGGATTTATTGAGAACAAAGTAGATTAGTGTATGTACACCAAGGTCAGTGGGAGGAAATATATTTTTCTCATACTTTATGTGGATGATAACTTGCTTGCTAGTAGTGACATTGGTTTACTGCATGAGACAAAGCGGATGTTATCGAAAAATTTTGACATGAAAGACCTTGGTGAGGCATCTTTTGTTCTTGGCGTTGAGATCCATAGGGATCGCTCTCGCCATTCATTGGGTTTGTCTTAGAGGGCATATGTTGATTGCATTTTAGAAAGATTCAATATGCAGCATTCCAAACCAGGAATTGCTCCTGTTATTAAGGGTGATAAATTGAGTCTTTCACAATGCCCTAATTCAGATTTTGAGAAAGCCCAAATGTACCTTATGCTAGTGTGCTTGGAAGTATCATGTATGCTCAAGTTTGCACTAGGCCAGATATTGCTTTTGCAACAAGGCTTCTAGGCAGATATCAGTCAAATCCAGGACATGATCACTGGGTTGCTGCCAAGAAGGTTTTAAGGTACTTAAAGAGAACAAGAGATTATATGCTGATTTATAGACATGTTCCAGAATTGCAGCTAGCAGGGTATTCAAATGCAGATTTTGCTGGCTATCAAGATGATAAGAAGTCAACAACTGGATACATATTTATGTTGGCAGGAGGTGCAGTATCATGGAAGAGCGAGAAACAGAAATCCATATCTTCTTCTACCATGCAAGCAGAGTTTGTAGCATGTTTTTCAGCTGCTACTCAAGCTATTTGGCTCCGGAACCTCATTAGGGAGTTATCAGTTTATGATTTTGTTGATAGGTCCATACAGTTGCATTGTGACAATAACTCTGCAGTGTTGTTTATTAATAACAACCGAAGTCTCAAAGGGTCTAAACACATGGAGGTCAAGTTTTTGACCATAAAGGAATCAGTGTAGAATGGTGACGTTGCAGTAGATCATATTCCTACAGATGATATGGTTGCAGATCCACTAACTAAAGGCCTACGCCCGTGTGTATTTGAGCGACATGTCATTAGCATGGGCCTAGGAGTATCTTGGGATGCTGTTATTTAGTGGGAGCTGTGTTTTATTTTTCTTGAATAAAGTTTACATCTGTATTTGTTACAATTTAGTAACATTTTGATATATATATATATATGCAACTTTTGCATTCAATAAAACATTTTTGAATGGATTGTTATTATGTTGAATATATATATATTGTTAAAAGTCTCAAGGTATTGCTTAAACCTTGAGTGAAGGCTAGGGGCATTCGGTTATTAGCCTTGTGCATATGCCTTGTTATATATAAAGAAAGGTTAACCATAAGGACAAGGCATATGTGGGTTCGTTGAAACCATAAAGACATTCTCTAGTGGCACAAGTTTTTTTGTGACTCTTAAGGCAAGAGAATGGGCATTCTCTAGTGGCACAAATTTTTGTGACGCTTAAGGTAAGAGAATGGTGACTGACAAATGGGATCTCTCTATGAGAGATGTTATCCATTTGACACACTACCATATTGAATCCATATCAATAACGTTGAAAACACTCGTGACCATGGAAGGTTCTGTGTGTATACATGCAGTTACCGCTATGATTCGATATTTGAGACTTTATGGGATAGGGTTGACTATTAAAAATTATCTCTAAACCAAAGTGCGCACATGCAGTACGATTTCAATTAATATAGTCCAAGTGGGAGAATGTAAGAGTTTTCCCAATGTGAACTACATTAATTGATATTGTAATTTACCATTTAACGGTTACCGTTTTACGGGGTTTGGTCTAAGGTGAGATAGAAGGTTTCTTGATTAGTCTAATATGAGGCTGGCTAGTGTGGGCCGAGTTGAGCCTAGCCCGTAATGAGAGGGCCTGGCTGGAAACTTTATAAATAGTGCTCAAGTCTCTCCTCTAACCCTGATTTTTACACGTATCCTCACATAAGGGGCGTTAACCTAACGCTAAAGGGTGAGGGGCCGTCTCATTGAGCCAGTGTTACGGAGGGCAATAGAGGAGAAGAACTTGCGCATGGAACATTGTGTTTCCGCTTCCGCTTCAAGAACGATCGATCCCAAAACAGGTGCGTTAATCTTTCTGCTTAATTATGCATGTTCTTGTTTTGGTTATGGTGATCTAGGGATTGCAGAATTTGCATCCCACACATTTTTTTTGTACGAGACTAGGGACGCTTCACTTGTGTCCCCCAAAGAGCAAGTGCATTGCATCCTCGAAAGAGCATGTGCATTACCTCGAAAAGAGCATCTGCTAATGCCCATGCCGTTAACAAAAAAAGTGTTAAAAAAAATTCTAAACTTATTGTATTAGTACTAATTTAACTTCAAACATTTTATTGATGTCAATTTAATTATTCTGATTAATTTTGGCCAGAGAGTATTGACGTGGATACCGATCTGCTTACGTGACATAATCAACATTCACATCAACCATATCTTGTCAATATTAGCCTAAATGACTAATTGGATACAAGGTCAAAAAGTTTATGAATGAATTAAGATTCAAAATTAAATTGGTACTATTAAAATGTTTAGAATTAAATTAGTATCAATATAATAAGTTTAAGACTTTTCTAACACTTTTCCCTGTCGTTAATAGTGGCACAAAGTTGTGGTTGCTTTTCACGTGGATAACATATTCCTCTCTCTCATAAGCATAAATCTCCCAGGCTCCTGAAAAGATTTTTACTTTTTTATTTCAGCGAAACTATAAATGAAAGATGTTATTTTCTAGAAAAACATGTTTAATTTTTAAAACAAACGATTTTCAATAAGAATGGAAATATTGAAAACATGTTTGGTGTGTCTTTGCAATCGGTCCCTTTATACTTTGTTTCAGTCAGTGACTCCATCCTTTTATTTAAAATCTCCAGAACACTATTAAACTAATGAGTTTACAACTCATGCTTCGCAATTCATTGCAACAGAAGCGGCGATTTTCCTATTCCACGGGGGGTCTTGTAAAATATAAAATCTGTAGGTAGGTAAAATCCCGTGAAACGGTGATTGTCCCTCACTAACTTTCTTATGTATACTCTAGAAAAGAATTCTTAAATGTCTAATGATTGCCCCCACTTTGACCGTACATGAAGAGAGTATATTTACAAAATGCGAGAACCAGTAAATTGACCACAAGCGATCCCAGATCGAGGTTCATTGAAACTTACTTTTGATAGTGAGGATATTTTAATAAAATAATGTGGGATAGGAAATCCTTCAAATGGTAATTGTGGACATATTTAATGCTATTAATTATTTGGTACATTTTAGGCGAAGATGGGAAAATAAATTAAAAATTCAATCAAATTAGAAAACTGAAAATCACAAAATTAAATTAAACTACTATATCTAGGAATACGGCTAACGCCACCCCTTACGATAGCCGTGATAGAAGACGATGACCACTAGCGTCGCCTCCACATGGCGTTGTGTATCCGTAAATTTAAATTTCTTTAATCGACCTAAAAAATTTAATTTTAATTTTAATTTTCATATATTTAAAAAAATAATTTTTATTTTTATATTTTTTAAAACATAATTTTTCTTATTTTCTTTCTTTTTTTCTTTTTCCTTTTCCTTCGTCCTTGTTCCTCCTCCTTCCTTCATTGCCGCGTGACTCAGCAATGATCGGCTATCCAGTGACCATCCCAGACGCGAATCAACAAGCTTGAGGCTCGATCAATCTAAGCGAACTTGAGCTCCATCAAGGCAGACCAGCTCGAGCTCTGCCAAGGCAGGCGAGCTCGCAGCTCGCTAGATCCAAGTGAGCTTGACTCGCATGAGGCAGGCCAAGCGAGCTTGAGACTCACCCGAGGTCGCCAAATGTTGGCAAGGCTCAAGCCTTGCCCAGCTCGTCGGATTTAGCCTCGGGCGAGCTCGAGCTCGCTTGCTTCGCCATAGCCGACAAGCTTGAGCTAGCCCGTGGTCGGCCGCCACCGTGGCCCGCGACTTACGCGGAAAAAGAAAAGAAAAAGGAAAGGAAAAAAATAATTAAAAATTCAATTTAAAAAAAATAAAAAGAACAAAGAAAAAGACAACATAAAAATAAAATAAAATGTGTTTGGTAAAAGAAAGTGAGGTGGAAGAAATTATGGAAAATATTTTCCGCTTTCTAAAAAATGAAAAATATTTTCCTCACTTTTAAAGGTGTTTTTTCCAATAGGAAAAAACATATTCCTTGATTAGTTCATTTTCCGTGAAATAAATGCCAAAAAATCTGAAAAAAAAAAAAAATTCTTGACAGTTATTTTCCATGAAACGAACAAAGTCTTAGAAAGTTCCCAAGAAATTTTCGGCCCTCCCAAATCACACATAACTCCATTCGAAGACAACATGGTTTGCTTCTACGCGTCAATAAGCTTTGGCTAATATGGTTGAGCAAGCAATAGCTTATTATTCTTGTTTTGTTAACTTATTTAAAATAAAAAATCATCTAATTCGAGTTTATCCCACCTCTTTTCGAATTTCTTATCCAATATTTAGGGCGACACTATTTCCACCCCTAAATGACTAAGTCCAATCAATTTTCATCAAAAAGACAAAATTGTCTTCTATTTTCAATTGTAATTCAAATTGGTGGTCCCAAATTTATTTACTTTCCTTTTTTTAGTTTATATATATATATATATATATATATATATGCATGTAGGATCTACTTATGATAATTAAGAATTTCATATATATTTAGTTTTTGTTTATTGTAAATTTTTCATGTATATTAAAGACACCATGTTTTTTTATTAGATATTACATCAATAAAAATTTATTTTGCCAAAAAGTAAAATTTCCAAGAAATTTAGTTCTTTTCTACATTGTCAATCAAATTTGTGGATAAATTTATGTAGATGAAATTTATTGATATAGTAAGAATTTCTTTTTGGAAATGCCAGTGAAATGTCATTATTTTAAATTAACAAAAATTAATATCATCTATGAACTATTTATGAAAAAATCAAGATACATCATTGTGCATAATGTTTTTAGTGTACTCCTAAATATTTCTCTACGTCTTACATGCTCTGTATAAAAGTACCTTGCCGATAAAATAACAAAAAAAAAAGATAAATTCTTTGATATAGTAAATAAAGGGGTTAATACCTTGAAAAAATTCAAATTGGTACATGTGTGACAAATTTATCTCAAACTAATTTTTTGATTATGAAAAATCCCAAACTGATTCATATGTGACAAATATACCCCAAATGACCACAAAAATCCCAAACTAGAACATATGTGACAAACATACCTCAAATGACCACAAAAATCCCAAACTTGTACATATGTGACAAACATGCCCCAAATGATCACAAAAATCCCATACTGGTACACTTGTGATAAATTTATCCAAAACTAATTTGTTTAACCTTCAAAAACCCCAAAATGTTACATTTGTGATAAATATAATCTCCGTTAAATCGGATTAATACCACAAAAAAACACAAAAATTGTACAATTGTGACATACGAAAAGAAAAATCTTAAACACCACTGCCCGCAGCGGTGCAGCTGGCTCAGGCTCTCTCCCTCTCACGAAGGGGAGAAGTTCTAATCCCAGAGGCGTCATTAGGGATTCTTACCTGGAGTACTGTGGTGATGGGTCCTGCAGTCGCTCCCCCAGGGTTTGCTCGCCGGCTATCGGCTTACGGGGTTCCCTGGATTACAAAAAAAAAAAAAGAGTAAAATCTTAAACCGATACACTAGTCAACTGTCATGTGTCATCAAACTTAACAATTTGATAATAAAATTTAACGAAACCTAACAAAAAGTAAATTTGTCACAAGTACACCAGTTTGAGGTAAATTTATCAAGATGTATCAGTTTAGGGTTTTTGATAATTAAAAAATTAGTTCGAGATAAATTTATCATATGTGTATCAATTTGGGGTTTTTCAAGATATTAACCCTACAGAAAAAGACGTGATATATATTTTAGACGGATGAACTTAATAAAAAGTTCACCGAGAAAGTGAACTTTTGAGATCAGAGGGACAAAAAATAGATAAGTTGTTATAAGATCAATGATGAAAAAGAGAATTTTCAATTTTATACTATATCAAAGCATGTCATTTTTCCTTATTATTAGTGAGATAATTTTACACGAAACATGTAGAACATTGTAAGAATGTCTGAGTACACACCTTTTTTAATATGCTTAAAAAATGTGATATTTTTAATTATGGTAACTTGTTAAATATAAAAAGAAAACATAGAAAACAACGGAGTGGGCCAATCACATTAGACTACAATTGAAAGATTGAGATCAGTTTTATCTTTTTAGTGTTAATAGGAGTGAATTTAGTCATTTAGGGGATGGAAATCGCCACTCATATTCCATCCAAACATATCCGTCTTTATCCGGTTAAGAGGATATCCCCAATATTAAGTAAGATAATCTGTCATCATGACTTCCACAGCTTTAGTGAGAGGAGAAAATTTTGGGTGGTCCGGGACCGCCACGTTTCCCGGACCACTCACGTGAGGGGAGGGGGACAAAGGACCAGAACCGGACCCACCACTCTGACGCCCTCTCTCCTCTTTCTCTCTTTTGTCCCCCTCTCTCACACGGGCGCCGCGTGAGTGGTCCGGGACCACGCTGACGTGGCGGTCCCGGAACCCAATACTTGCTCGAGTGAGAGAGGGAGAGAGGGAGAGAGAAAGAGAGAGATTGATTTGACATCGAACAAACTTAATTTCGAACTTCCAAAGCGGCACATCACCTTGTAAGAATGCCAATAAACAAAAAAAATTAGATTGATACCACAAAAAGTAAAAAAAAAACTTAGCTGACCTTCCTCCATCAAATGACGAAGTGACAGTCAATTAAGGAGTTCACCCTACTTTTCTTTCTTTTTTTCAATTTTTATGTTCCTTTATTGCAAGCTTAAATTGAGAGATAAAATCCCAAGAGAGCCCACACAATCAATTTTCATGAATATAATGAAAGAAAAAATAAATTAGATGTTGAAATATAAATAACTACAAATAAAAATTATTATCACCTATTAAAAAAATCGTTAATGTCGTTATATGATCTATTAAATTTAAAAGATGAAAAAACACTTGAAATGGTGGCTTCCTTGATCAGTTTCATTTTGCCTCCATTTTTCTTTTATTTTCTTTTCTTTTTCTAGATTTGCATAATTCTTTATTGCAAGCTCAAATTGAGACACAAATCAAAGTAATAATATTCACACGATAAGAAACAAATCCTACAATACTATATACTTTAAAGCTTAAGAACTTTTTCAATAATAATTCTAGTTAACACAGCATAATTTTCTCATATAATTGTTTTAGCTTGATAATAGTTTGCTAAACTAATGTTCATGAAATTTCTTGTAGAAGAAAACAACCTTTGATCACTTGACACAAGGAATTTCATTGATTTTCACACAATTGGTAATTCGGATGAGATGAGTCACCATAGCTATTTTCAAATTTTGATTTGCAATTAGGAAAGAATAGAGAGTTTTCAATCGTTGCTAGTACATGTTATTATTTTATTTGAAATAAAATACCTTACTATAAATTGACTTTTTATCTATAGAAAATGATATAGGGTCAACTATCTTATGATTATGTGAATCTTCTTAATGAGCCAAGTGTTGAAACTATCTTAGGTAAAGTCTATATAAGAATCGATCAAAAATCATTTCTTGCTTAGTTTTGACTCGTGATCATAAGATTGATTTTGTAATATTTTAGGTCCCAACACATCTTCATCTACAAGATTTGGATCAATGGGACAAATTTTCTTCTTTCCAAAGTACCAATTGTGTGAAAATCAATGAAATTCCTTGTACCATCGTCCTTGCAAACTGTATATGTTAATTCAATAGGTAGATGCTATGACATAAATTTCCAAACAATTCTACATAATTATTGAAAAATAATTTGGAAACACCATGACGTGCGATTCAAATTTATAAGAGAGTCAATGTGTGTCAAGTGGTCAAAGGTTGCTCTCTTTTACAAGAAAGTTCATGTGCATTAGTTTAGCTAACTACTATCAAGCTGAAAACAAATACATGAGAAAATGATGTCGTGTTAACTAGAATTAGTAGTAAAAAAGTTCTTAAGCTTTAAAGTGTAAAGAAGTGAATTTAGTCATATGTTAGTGGAAATAGCGACACTTAATGAAATTTACTCAATACCGGAAGGAGCAAACAGAAAAGGAATATTATATGGTCTGTGAAGCTCATGGTCCATTTAAGCTGATGCGTCACATCGATCTGTCGAAAGCCGCATAATCAGTAATTAGCTAGCTCATATGATTTTGTACATGATGCAATAACTGGGTCTAGATTCAAAACCCCCCCTCCCCGGCCCCGCCGTTTTGTCCTCCGCTAGGTTTTTATGGTTTTCGGTTTTTGGACAGGAGAGTCAGGTCGCTCCAGTTTCTCGGCATCGCATTTCGGAATTTGCATCTTTCCGGTCCGGTCACTCTGTGGCTCCCGTTTACGCGCATATCTTCCATCGATTTCTCTTTCGATTGTCCCTTCTTGCTACGACGGTGCTGTGATTGCTCCATGCGACCATCATCATCATCTCTCAGCGGCATTCTGTCGACTATGTTGTGTTGAATTTCTTGTGGACGAAGCTTTGGGCTATCCAGGAACGGAAGAATGCTAGGCGTGAGGTGTCTGAGAGCTGGAGAGGTGATGCTTCTCCGACGCAGCCGGGGATTTCGGTCCCACCCTTCCCTTCTCTTCCTCCACCATAGCAACTCTGCCCCCGCCGGCGATCGCTTGCTCGCGAGCAGGAGACGGGACGCCCCCGGTTCCCGGAGTGCCAAGCTAAGTGGCCTCCACGTTCACGCCTTCCTTTCTGATCCTCCCCTTGCCAGGCCTTCTCCCGATTCGCTCGTCAGTCCCCCCTTCCTTTCTCTCTCCCATTTGGCTGCTACGCGAGATGAACCGGTTGGTTTGGATCCCTATCATCATGTTTATCTGTTTTTGCTTTGAACCCCATCTCCTCCGCAGTTTCCCGTGCTAAGCGGCCGCGCCTTATACTCCACGTCAACTTCCGAGCCCGGGAAAGTGTCGACCCCGAACCAGCCACCACCACCACCACCCCCGGCCAGTGGTAAAAATGAAAGCCAAGTGGCTGATACGAAAATTCTTCGCACTCTCGCGAGTTACCTGTGGATGAAGGATAACCTCGAGTTCCGGCTGAGGGTTGTGGCTGCCTTGGGTTTCTTAGTCGGCGCCAAGGTAGCTGTTGCCGCCGCCTCCTTTCGCATTTCGATGAGCTTTGGCTTTTCCTCCCCTCACCTGCTTTGCTTGGGTTCCCAGGTCCTCAACGTGCAGGTGCCCTTTCTCTTTAAGCTGGCTGTTGATTGGTTGACCACCTCCTCTGGAAATGCTGCTGCTTTTGCTTCCTTTGCCGCCAATAACTCCACTGCATTGGCTCTCTTTGCCACCCCTGCTTCCGTTTTGGTAGGATACGGTATTGCGCGCACCGGGGCCTCTGCTTTCAACGGTACTACACCCATTCATTACTTATTCGGTCCTACTACCCACACATTTATACACCCATTCATGTCCTTATCTCTATTCCATGGCGCATCTCACTATAATTGAATGCAGTCTTGTTTCTGCAGAGTTAAGAACTGCAGTCTTTTCTAAAGTCGCATTGAGGACAATCCGATCAGTTTCCAGGAAGGTATGAAGCTTCTTTTATGGTCAATCTGTTTGGAATGTCTCTTGTGACTGATATTTTTTGCCCTGGCTTTTCCCTGGTCCATCTGGTTGATTCATTCGTGCTACTTCCGTTGTATCCATATTCAATGCTCACCTGGCTTCACATCGCCTTTATCTTTTTCTTTTTTTAAATTCATTCTTTTACTTATGAATGATTTTTCAATCTTTACAGGTGTTTTCGCATCTTCACGACCTGGACCTCCGATACCACCTCAGGTGTGTATTCTTGGTCTTTATAAAGTTTGTTTCTCGTTTTTCTTTTGCAGGTTTCACTGTCTTATAAAAATTGCAAATATGCCAAAAAATGATATATTGCTCATTGGATTCTCTTCATAGTTTCTCTGTGAGGTGAGTAACACCTGGTCATGTAGATTGTGTTGAGCAGCAATTGTGAAAGAACTATGTTGGTTCTCATATATTAGTTTCAGGCTGAAGAATGGTTTCTATGCCTCAACTATCATGCATGAACAACGTTGGTTCATGTTGTTTGAGACTGAAGAATAGCTTCTATGCTTCATTACTGTGAAGAAGAATGTAATGTATATTAATGTTGTCAATGCATATCCACTTCCAGACATCTCTCAATTTCTGTTCTGAAGGCTGTATCTCAATTCTATATGTCATAGACTTCCAATTTCCCTTCTGAGATCGTGAGACTTCATGGAGGTGCTAATGATAGCTCTAAAAAACTTATCACCGTGACTATATTGTTCAATTCAATGTTCATCAATGTTTTAATAGCCATACTGGACAATACCGAATTGGTCACTAGTACGCGGTTTTACCGAGTCAACTAGTTTAACCGGTTAAACAAGTTGGCTTGGTTTTATTTAAATAAATCAAATAATTTGTTTCTGACAATATAAAAAAGCAACCAGATGATGCATCTCATGCCCAGCAAATATACAGTGGTGTGTCTATTGTGAAATGAGATTTCATGTCTGAGCCTTGTCCCTTGGAATCTCACTGGTTTTTTTCTTTTTTTTTTTCCAAACAGAAAGAAAGATGAGTGTAAATATAGGATATGGCCTAATTGGCAAGGAATGTCATCACTTAACTTGGATACTAGTTCAACAGTGCAAGGGTTCGAGTCCCATGCCTGTGGCTGGTAAAATCTATTTTTGTTCAAGATGAGATCAGTTCAAACCAAAACCCATTCACCAGTTGAACCGGTTTTGACCTTCAGCTATAAAGATATGGACTGGACCAGTGGCCTGACCACTATCTTGTTGAACACAGAAAACCACCAGTCCAGTCCAGTATTAAAAACACTGATGTTCATGGCTGTTGCTGATCATTGTTACAACAAAGTATGCATCACATAAGAGCAGCATGGAGGGTTGATCATAGAATTTGCAGTTGTCAATCAAATACATTACTGCTGTTATAAGGTGCCAAAGGGATAAATGAACTCGAAATAGGGTGGATCATGTTATTTGCATTTTGTTGATCATAAAAGGGGTGCCCGTTTATGTCGTTTTATGGAATCAAGTAATGTAATTTTCCACCTATTTTAATGCGGTAATTGTGTTTCTAGTCGAGAAACAGGTGCTTTGAACAGAATTATTGATCGCGGAAGCCGAGCTATAAACTTTATTCTCTCCTCTATGGTGTTCAATGTCGTGCCCACTATTTTGGAGGTATGACTTAATCCTTGGCTACTTTTGAAAAAGCTGAGTTCATAGAGATATTTGATGCAATGCCTTTGTGCTACCACTTTTGTGGCACATCATGCACATTTATAATGATCCTTCTTTCTTCATTCCATGCTTTTGAATTGCCATATCTTCTACAGGAATGTCAGTATCATTGAGCAACTTACTTATGCTTAACACATACTCGTTCAGATATCTATGGTAGCAGGCATTCTCGCATACAAATTTGGAGCACCTTTTGCTTGGATCACGTCACTTTCTGTTGCTGCTTATGTTGTCTTCACATTAACAGTGACACAGGTACGAGATTCTTGCAATCTTCAAAGCCCCTCCCTCCATCCCTCCCTCCCTCCCTCTCTCTCTCTCTCTCTCTCGCAATCACGCACAGCCATTTCCTCCTTCATGGGAGCCATTCTCTTCCATTTCTCTTTAGATGTCATTGTTAGAGATAATATTCAATGGTGGTTGTGGAGCTATATTCTTATTATTCTTTTCTGGTTCTCTGTATCTTTCTTCTACTGAGCTTGGGTATGTGCTGGTTTTAAAATGTCTTGAAGTTTTGTTCATACACATTTGGCTTTCTCAGTGGAGGACAAAATTTCGGAAAGCCATGAATAAGGCTGACAACGATGCAAATACCAGAGCAATCGATTCACTTATTAATTATGAGGTAGATTTTGATTATAGCCTGCATCTGTATTTTATTGATGTCAACACCCCTTTGATATGGCCTCAATTGACAGCATCGACTTTTGTTTTCTTTTCTCTAGACTGTCAAATATTTCAATAATGAAGGCTATGAAGTTGGGAAGTATGATGAGTTCTTAAAAAGTAAGTCGTGTACTTTTTTAGGTGAATTTGGTTTGCACTCTATTCATACCAATGCTGCAGGAGCCATGGATATACTGCTCGAAGGAAAACAGACTTAGCAGTGACCCTTTTGGGTTGTCACCCCTTGGTGCCTCATAGAGAATTTCTCTGTACTTTTCCACCGAAAAAAAAAAAAAAAAAAGGAAAGAAAGATGTTGAATACCAACTCTTAATTTTTTCCATCAAACAAATGGTGAAAAATAGTCTGGTTGATATGATAATGTCATGATACTCTTATCATAATAGTGATGAAGCAAGTCCTAAGGTCTTAAATGTTCTTTTAGAAGCAGAGAAATGCATGAATAGTGGTAGATTATGTTGTGCTTTGAGCATAGACAAGGCAATAAGAAGAGAGAGGGAGCATATGTTTTGAGTTTTACTTGACTTGGATACTCTTTTCTAAAGTTCCCCTTTGGCATGGGTTTTATTTGGTCATTGGGAGGAGAGAAAGAGGACCACCTGGGGGATGGGTAGGGGAGGATCAGAAAGGGAATGGAACAGCTCCCATTCAAGTTTTAGTTCACGATGAAGTGTTCTTAAAGTTGCATTGTGAGTAGATAAATAAAGGCTAAGAAAGGATATTGATAGAATCATTGTGCATCTATATAGAGCTGCAGTTGGGGGTTTTTTCCTACAGTCGTGTAAAGTCGTTTAAGAATACTTGGTCAGTTCAGCAGAGCCAATCTAAGAACATTCAAGTCTTTTAAATCGAACCCTACAACATGTAGATCATTGAATGCCATTGGAGACGTCTAAATTTGTATTAATTTACATTCCCTCATTGATATCGTTGCATATTTGAATTTTCCTAATTCAAATGGATGTGATCTCTAATACTTTGTGGCTTGTAGATGCCTGCCTTTCTTCATTCATTCTTTGATGTCTATAGGAAGAGCAATGGGCCTGCACTCAGTGTATCACATTCTTTTGGTGGCCATTCTTTTTCCACTCTTTAACATTTTCTTCATGTTATTCTCATTCTTGTTATTTAAAGGGGGAAAAAAATCTTCATCCTAAATGGCCGTGTATGTTTTGAGTAATGGCTCTTCAGTAGCTCTTCCTCTCATATGGATTGATAGCAGTTACCATTTTAGATGGCTGATAGCAGTTTCTTGTTAGATGGAAATAGAGTTTCTTTTAGAAAAAATCTTCTGGAATACTCCTCATATGGTTATGCTACATTTAGGATATGAAGCTGCTGCACTAAAAACACAGCGAAGCCTTGCAGTTTTAAACTTTGGGCAAAATGTAATATTCAGCACAGCTTTGTCAGCTGCAATGGTTTTGTGTTCGCATGGGATAATGGATGGCACGATGACAGTTGGTGATCTGGTAGAACTTTCTTATTAGATACATTTTGGTTCTTTTAAATTTTTTTGTGAAAGGAATAATTACATTATGATGCTCACTAAAACTCATGTTTTGATGATGCAGGTTATGGTTAATGGGCTTCTCTTCCAACTTTCTCTCCCTCTCAATTTTCTCGGTAGTGTGTATCGTGAAACTATACAGAGCCTTGTTGATATGAAGTCCATGTTTCAGTTGTTGGAGGTAATTTATAATTTTGTCAAGCAAAGTATACCCATTTAGTTTACGATAGTGGATTTTCTAGGATGGCATCTATTTAGTGTTCTCTTTTATGCGTCAAGGGGAATAGAAGTACAGATGTCAGGTGCAAGCATGTCTATTGAGTTTTTACTTTTGTACTTTTTTAATATGAGACACTTGACTTTGCCAATAAGAATCCAAGATTTGTACAACCAAACCTGACTTATATCAATATGAGACTGATGTTTTTTGTGCTTTTATGAACATGAAGTATATGCATTTGGTTGATGATGTAAAGCTTGCTGGACAGCATCAATGTAGACTGCCTTTCAGGGTTCTGACTTTATCTGGTGCCTGAAGGGATACTTCCTGTCTTTCGTCTTCATAATGGGGTTATGTGGTTTTTATGTCAGGAAAGAGCTGGAGAGGTCAATAAAAAATGTCACTGATTGCTTTGTCTAACTTTGAGATTCTTATCCTTACTCCTTTCATTCATTCACTTTTCTCGTCGCAAATGCCAAAGCTCTGATATTTTTCTAAAAAAGTGACTCTAATGTTGAAGTGGCATCTATCTTATCAACCAAAGTGTATATGTATATTTTTTGGTTTAGTCAGAAACAAGAGATTGACTGTTCACTGACTTCGACCTTTGTGCTGGATTGCTGATGATGAAAGTTTTCTCTGACAACAGGAGAGGGCTGACATTAGAGATAAGGAGGATGCAAAGCCCTTGAAATTAAATGGAGGTAGCATTAAGTTTGATAGCGTTCATTTCAGGTAGGAATAAATTTTGTGCGCCCTTGTAAAGGAATCACAGCATTTAGTTGTAATGGTGATGTTGTTGCACCTAATGCTTTATAATCTAGATGATATCCCTTGAATGCTGGGATGTTTGCTTAGGATTGAACCAAGCATACAATCACGCTGGTGGTGGGTGGATGCAAAGAAGCTGTTTGCAGTGAAATTAGAGCTACCAAGTTTTTGTTCTTTTTGGCCAGAATCCACCCAAATGTTAACGAGGTGGAAGATTTGACATGGAAAATGTTTAGTTCAACTGTAACCCGGAATTAATTATTTGGTGAAGTTAAATAAGTTTATTGCTTTGATATTGTGTTATATCATTTTTGTTATGAGTACAACCTTTTTTCCCAAAAAGAAGGTAAAGCACAGGTATATAAGAAGAAGAAAATAGAGGGAATGTGGTATAGTAATGCTTAAAGTAAGATGGACGCGGAAGCTGAATAAGGACCATATCGGGATTGTTATGATTGGTCCAGTAATGATATTCTTCAGCTAGGATTTAACATCTCTACTTTATTGTGTGTATTTTGTATTTCAAGCCATACATTCACATTTTAGTATCCAGTTTGAGACTTCTTGTGGACTTCATTTGTCGTTGGGTCTATTGCTATCACCTTTTATATTGGCTTATTGACGCATTTTTCTATGGTTTCACTTGTTGTAGTTACCTGGCAGAGCGAAAAATACTTGACGGTGTATCATTTGAAGTTCCTGCTGGAAAGAGCATTGCTGTTGTCGGGACAAGTGGTAGTGGTAAGCATTTGTTTAATCCTTTTGGCCAAGCTAACCTTGCTTATGTTTAAAAATATTGTTGCAGCTGCTTTATGTTGTGTTGTTAATTGTTCAATAATCTTTCAAGTGAGTGACTCTGACTCTATTCGCTGAAATTGGAGATATCTTATGTGTTTTAGAAAATTACCAAGACACCCTATGATAGAATCTGTTTGATTTAGGAATTCCTAGAATATAATGAAATAGTTTTAATGTGCACTTTTTCCCCATGTAGCTAAAAAAACTGAATTGGAAGGCATCACTCTGTGGTATAGTTTGGTTGGCTGTAATAGATTCTGACAGTGTGTCAGAGTAATCTTTTACATGAATGTCCCAGTAATTTTGCCAAAAGTCAAGAGTTGTGGAGAAATTAACCCTTTATTCTTTTTGTGTCCTTTGTCCCACTTCATTTTATCTGATGGATAAGCTGCTAATGCTACATGGGTTGGCAAACATTTTGCAGGCAAATCAACCATTCTTAGACTGCTCTTCAGATTTTTTGATGCTCATTCTGGATGCGTAAGAGTCGTTAAATTTTTTAATTGCACTTTATAGAATTTTCATGTGGTGTTTAGCTTTTCATTCTTGCATGTATCAGTCTCACCTTACTACCATTAAGCCATTTTCTATAATAAGAGAAGGAAAGTTAAATCTTTATAGTAGCGGGATGGATGCAGGCTTCCAAATGAAGATTAACTTCATCAATGATGTTGTGCAATCAATCGAATTTATTCAATAGTAGTATTGAGCATTCAATGATGCCATGTGGAAGTTGATGTGGACAAAGTAAGTACCTTAGGAATTTTCATAAATATGCACAAGAAATTGTTATATTCTGGCTTATAGTTACATCACCCATCCTTCAATTTGATTGTTTATTGATGTAAATTTGTATGCAAAGGCGTTTACAAAACTTATGAATCAATGAGTGTGTAGTTATGCCTGTCTTAGTTATTTATCAATGTGATGGATCACTAGCTGCTTTGCACAAAAGGGCAGTATAGACTACATATCGGTGCATACCCAATAATAAATTCTACTGCATGTTTTTAACTTGTCGAGAATGGATTAGTAGTTGCTCAAGTTCGTGGTGATATTTGTTTACCTGTTGACAGATAAGGATTGATGGTCAAGACATCCGGGATGTGACGCTAGAAAGTCTACGAAAGTCTCTTGGTGTAGTGCCACAAGATACGGTAAGTTAAAAGACCAAGAAATTGAATTTTTATAGCTTCTTCACATGTTTTTTGTGTTTTGTTACAGAGCTTGCAAGGTGTTGCTTTTATGAAGTGTGCAATTGACCATTTTTCAGGTACTTTTCAATGATACAATATATCACAACATCCATTATGGATGCCTTTCAGCAACAGAAGAGGAGGTATATTATTAGCTTTGCATTTCTGATCTGTTTTGCACACATAAGAATTTACCAAACATTTTACTTATTTCCGAATTCTCATCTTGACTGCTGATTCTCTAATCAGGTTTATGATGCTGCACGACGTGCAGCTATTCATGACACGATTATGCGATTCCCCGAGAAATATTCAACTGTGGTAGGAGAACGAGGTCTTAAGGTGAGAAGGTCATTCCTTTTGTTGGACCAATTAATTTTTTCTGGGCATATTTTAGACCGTTACTCTGCACTGCCTTTCTGAGTAGGCTTGGAATTGGAGTTTTTGGAATTATGGGTCTTCTTGGGCAATCAAGTACTAGTTAGCAAAATATAAACTGTCATTAGTCATTTGGTATCTCATTCTTTGAAGTTCTTTTAGAACATACGGTGAAGATTTTAAATTAGAAAATGGAAGTCTTGAAACTCTTAAGGTTTGGTGTCAAACTGCCTTTCTGATCAGGCAGTAAGTATGGGAATAGTATCATGCATCTAATATAGAAGCTAAAATACAGTTTTTACCCCAAGTTAATCACAAATTCAACTTTTGTTGCTTATGATTTACTATATATATTGCCCCGTAAAATTTTAAAATGCATACTTTCCCGTACCAGTGAAAGGCCATGCTCATCAAGAGTGTATACTTCCTATCTTCCCTCTCAGCCTACCTTCCTATTTAAATGAATTCTCAAATTTCTTTTTACCATCTGTAGTTTTATCTATCCATAAGTACAATTCAAAAATTTCAAATACCAGTACATTGCATTCCATAGTCTTCGCTCTTGACTGTTCCGTTATTTCCCAAAAATTTCCACAGGACAGTTACTTGAAGTAACTCAAATTCTCAGTTTCCTTAATTTTTCAAAATTTTATTATTGGCAGCTTGTTTCATACTTAATAAGAAGTAGCCAGAACAAAATTTATTTTATGATCAACTTTAAGTAGTAACCACTAAAAAGTTTGTGCACAAGGAGAATAACAACAATATAATCAGCAATTTGCCACTGTGTAATACTAAGATATCTCCAAAATAATTTCCTTGATTGCATATTATCATTATAAATATAACCCTGATTCGGCTTATGTTCGAATATAAATAATATAATCAATGAAAAGAATGAAAAGGCACTGGTTAACTTTCTTCTCTTGCAATTCTACCCTTGCATTGCCTCTTGTGTTTTGTTTAGGTGAATATTCAGCAGGATTTTTCTCATTGTTATAATGAGTGAAGAACTTTTGCAGAATCATTCAATGACAAAGCTTAGTATTATCGATTCAAGTTATGTGATATTGCAACTAATATTTTTAGTGCGTTGCATTTTCAAGTGCCTTAATTAATATTTTAAAACTAGATTTACAGTGTACATGAAACATTTTCATTGACACACTCTTTGTGGGTTAGTCAAGCCTTATACATGGAACACAGTTTGTGACCAGAAGCGCAGTAACACAATCAAATGGTTGAGTAGTCAAAAAGAGAAAGTTCAGAGAAGCAATTAGGAAGTTGGCCCTTGATATTTAACAACTGTCGGGTATATTTCTCAACAGTTTCACTGAATGAAAAAGTATCCTTCGTGGTTTGAGGAAAGCTGTCTTTGTAAAATTAATTCTTTCAAGGACTACCTGGAAAAAATAGTGATTAAACTGTGTTCTTTGGAAATTCAAAGATTTTGAGTAATCTGTGGAGGGCATTATTTTAGCTAACCTTTTGATATCTTAGATAGCAATTTGAGATATGTGATTCTCGATTACAAATTAAAAGTTAAAAATTGTAAGTGATGAAATGTTGAAGGAACCATAGATGACAATGTATATTAAGCCTAATAAAAGAGAAATTTTACATCAACATCAATTAGGTTATGCATTCATTTCCTCACTTCAATTGTTCATAATTCCTTATTTTTATGTGATATCTTTCAACCGATCCATTATCTATGCATATTTAGTAGTGGTCACATATAAGGTTTTGGAACCATTCTACTGTCCTCTCGCGTTTGTCAAGTATGTATCAGTAGTGTTTTTAAAGATCTGCATGTGCAGTGGAGTACTCAGATACAACTTTAAGTTGTCTTGTTCTCCAATAAGATAAATTCTAGGTGGGTAGACAATGCTTTCAGGTAAACTAAATTTACCTGGAATGGCAACAAAATACCTCAGAATTCAAGTTTTTATTGCTTGTTTCCCATTTGGGGTGATTTTGAATATATAAATTATTGATGTTCTGTTGCTCTTCAGTGGATTTAAACCTATACTTTAACTTGTTTGTGCAGCTGAGTGGTGGTGAAAAGCAGCGGGTCGCACTTGCTCGTGCGTTCCTGAAGGCTCCGACAATTTTGTGAGAAATCTTCTCTCTGTGTTGTTAATTCAAGTTTTTTGTATGGATGATGCTTTTTCTCCCCTGTTTTAACATTGAGAAGGGGGAGCTGATTGTTACGGTTCCATTTTTTAGTAAGGCAGTCAGGCTTCAGACTATATATGTTTGATCCAACCAATTAACAGATGTGTTTCAATTCCTTTATCGTGATTGTCACCTAAACTCTATTATTCCTTGATCCGGCAAATTGTCGCATGGTATCTACAGTTGCTTTTAAGTAATTACATAATGGCATCCCTAGGTAGTGGTTGTATTGAGTACCTTACAAAATTGGTCCCCATCTTGATATCCTCCAGATATTACTCAACCGCTCATAAACTATTTTCGTAATATCTTCCCTACCAAACTTCCATCGAAGTTTCACCTGCTATAAAGCTGCAATTAATACTTAATGGCAGCTCCTTATTTGTGGCCAGCCATGTTCGCTTGTTGAATAAGTACAATAAAAACTTACAGCTTATGACTAAATAATCGAGCCAGCCTAAAATTCACTCTACCTCTTACCCAAAAACTTACTATGCGGGTAAAACCTTCCAGTGCTTTTTCTTGTGATGCAAATTCTTGTCTTCCTTGTTGGAGACAATTGATGATTCTTCATCCTGCTTTGTTTATCAGGCTATGCGACGAGGCAACTAGTGCACTTGACAGCACAACAGAAGCAGAAATATTAAATGCATTAAAGTCGCTTGCTAACAATAGAACTGCAATATTCATCGCTCACCGGCTTACGACAGCAATGCAATGTGATGAGGTAGCTATTGTCTGTTGTGTGCATAGAAAGTTCCGTCTGATAACTCTTACCCTCTTCTGCTAATTACTTTCATGTCCATGCTAGCTTATAAGTAGAGCTCTAATCTCAATGTTTGGTTCCAGATTGTAGTTCTAGAAGATGGGAAGGTTGTCGAACAGGGAAGACATGAAGATCTTTTGTCGAAAGCTGGAAGATATGCTCAACTATGGGGGCAGCAAAACAACACGATAGATGCAATTGATGCAGCTATCAAATTGAAGGAGTAAGGTACTTTTCAGGGGCCACCCATTCGTTTATCGTTTGCTGGAAGTCCTAGGGGGTTGGCAATGGCATCCATTAAAGCGAGTTTTCATCAGCAGTGCCTATTACATTAAATTAAAGTCATATAAATGTTGAGCTGCTGGGTCTTGGTTCGCCATGGGCATCTGGCTTGGCTGTAATGGCATTACTGCAGTGATACGGCTTTTGTTCAGTGGCCTGATTTGTGAAAATATGGGGAAACTACAATCATGACAAGTTCTCTCTCAAGTTTTCAGCAAAAGTTTGGCAAAGTATGGGCACCTGATATTCGTCTTTCCATTATACTATAGTTTCGGTCAAATTGCACAGTCGAAGAAACTCTTTTGTTGGGATTTATGTCAGACGCACGATTTTGTCTGTTTGTACTATCTCGTTCATCAAAGATTTTTTTCTGTGTGGACGAGATTGTATTCTCGAAGTCGATGCTTCATTTACTAGCTGAAGCTTTTTTTAGTTGGACATGGGATCAATTGTGACATGCAACACTTCTGCTTTTTCTGGAAGGCATTGTTGATTCAGGGAAACTGAGATTTACCTATACAATGAGGAAGTCTGGAAGAAAAGCCTTTCATAGTTACATCAGGAGTCGAAATCCTGTGAATTTTTCATAATTTATATGAGCAAACATGATTCATTCATGTAGCCATGCATAATTATATAATTATATATTATGTCGCTCTATAGTTAATGTGCATTGAACTATAAGTGTATTTAAAAAGAAAACCACGAACAATCCTTTAACACCGTGTTTTTGCTATAACTTGATATGAAAACTTAATAATTTATTCATTATGCTGTATATATTCTAAATTTTATAACATAATAAACAACCTTGCAATTCGGGCATGAGCATATTTTGAAAGTTAGCTCGAAAGAGTGAAACTTATCAATATTTGATTATCAACATACATAAAAATATTAAAAACTTGGGTTGGTTTTGAATATGAGTTCGGGTTTTGGCGGGAAAATTGTCCAAAAAGTCTTAAACCTATTGCACTTTTACCAATTCAGTCTTAAACCTTTTAATTTTGCCAATTAAGTCCTAAACCTTTTCACTTCTTATCAATTCAGTCCATCCGATCAATTTCGGCCAAAAAATGCTGACGTGGAAGCCGGCGGTGCCACGTAGGACCACCGGCGCCGACATTGACAATTTTTAATAATATTTAAATATTTTATTTTTATTTTTTTCTGCTTTTTCCCCCTTTTATCTTTTCTTTTCTTTATTTATTATTTTTTTTTTTTTTGGCTTTCTTGGCCTTTTCCAATGGCTGGCCACCAGCCACAGGCGACGGTTAGCCATCGGCCACAGCTAGCCGGCTAGCCTCCCCTGCCACAAGCGAGGCCCGGCCGGGCGAGGAGGAGCCTCGATGAGGGGAGCCCTCGCCCAGGCGCAACTCGGCAAGGGTCGCATGGGCAAGGCCGACCCTCACCTAGGCCGGGGCGGCCTCACCGAGCGTCGGCCGAGCGACGGCGACGCTGGGAGGGCCGGCCTCACCAAATCGGCGAGGGGAACCCTCGCCGAGGCTTGCCCTCGCCCGTGCAATTGTCGGCCTCGCCCACACCAAATCCGGTGAGGTCAACCCTCGCCCCTAGCCGCGCGACGGCAACGATTTTGCATTGACCATGCAGCAACATAGGGCTAGGGATCGAGAAGTTACTGACGAGGAGGGCAAAGACGCCAATCACGGACGACGAGGAGAAGAAGAAGACGACGGGGAAAAGGAGAGCTAGGAACAATCAGAGCAGTACAGATAGATTCCCGCTCTCACTTGTCGCCCGGCCGACGCCTGGCGAGGTCGCTTAGGCAACCCTTGTCGGGCCGCTCCTAGGCAAGGGCTCCCCTTGCCGAGGCTCCTCCTTATCTGACTGGCTGTGGCCGGTGGCCGGCCACCGGAAAAGGCCAAGAAAGAGAGAAAAAAATTCAAAAAATTCAAAAATATTAAAATATTATTAAAAATTATCTACGTCAGCATTTTCCTGCCAAAATTGGCCGGATGGACTGAATCAACAAGAAGTGAAAAGGTTTAGGACTCAATTGGCAAAATTAAAAGGTTTATAACCGAATTGGCAAAAGTGTAATAGGTTTAGGATTTTTTGGATAATTTTCCCGGTTTTGGCTTTAGTTTGGGAGTTCATGTGGAAGTTCTATCTTTTGGAAATATTATGATTCCTTATGCCTAAAAAGAAATAGTGGAAAAAATGACATTAATAAAGTATAAAATAACACAAAGATTCTAATTCATTTTTTCAATAAAATATCAATGGTTGTAAAATGAAAGATTGAGAGAATTCTGGAATATTTTACAATTTCTTTAAATTCAAGTTTGGAAGATGAGATACTTGTTGCTTAGGTGTCAATCATCTATCCTAAATTATGTCTATCCATATGCATGAATTTTTCATGCATTTTTTTTTCTTAGCCAAAATTACTTACTATGGCCATTATGTAAAGAAGTTTTCCATGTGGAAAGGGGCTCAGAGCAGTGTGAAGTCCATGGCAGAAAGCCCATGAGATCGGCAACGAGCCCTGTGGACTACCCCAACTTCCGCCGGCGGGGGGAGGGGAGAGAATGCATAAAAGAAAAGAGTGATAAACCCATTATTGTTTGGTCATAGGTTGGTCCAAAGAGCGAGAGTCGGCCTACTTAAGTCCCGTATTCCTATGTAACTCAATGATAGAGTATTCGGCTGTTAACCGACTAGTTGTAAGTTCAAATCCTAGATGAGGAGAATCGTTAGTTATTGCTTTTCTGACTTAACGACCCATCTCCTCCTCTTTAGTTCTAAATTAGTAAAACCGTGGGACATCCAAAGTGGGAAGTTGATTGTTGGTTTTTTTTATTCTCTCGTATAGGTGAACTTGGTTCGTTCAATTCTTAGGGAGAAGAAGGATCCACTGGGAATGAATGGGAAGACTGGAGTAGTATCTTCATTAGCCGGAAGGAATTTCTCTCTACTAGCGTCATTCGAAGAAGGAACAAGAAAAGGGTTACTGTTTAGGTAGGATAGATAGATGTAGTCCAATGGCTAAAGCTCTGCCAGCTTCTTGTAGACTGAACTCTCTTCTTTTTAGGTTTTGAGCTGTCTTTTTTAAGTGGAATGGAAGAAATTTTCTATGCCGCCAGTGAAAACTTGGTAATTAACAAGGGAGATAGGAAAGGAAGATCTCCACTCATTTCATTCATTTAATGCCTTTTTTCATTAAACTAATTTGTCCCCTACTATAAAAAATGTCATAGATAAAAAGAATCGTGAATTTCTTAAATTCTTATGACTCTCAAAAACATTTCAACAAGTTATGAGTAAAATCACACTTTGACAATAAAATGTGAGGATCATATAAGTGCTTTCCGTTGTCCAAATTGGACCGCTGAATCTTAGATTATCACATCTTTTGATTATAGTGATTCAATCGTGAGGTGTCGAAAATATTTTTGACTTTATCCAATCCCACAACAAACGAAGGGGGACAGTTGCTTGCTATAGCCCTGTTATGGGCTTGAGAAGGGTAGACTCACAGTTTCACTCGGTAGAAAAGCAATTAGCAATGCGTTAGCGCCCGACAACCTATGGGCTTTAAAGGGGTGGGGGAACTAAAGAGGGAAAATGTCACAAATGGTCCCTAAACTTTCATCTGATGTTCAATTTCATCCCTGAACTTTCGATTTACTTAATTTGATTTCTGAACTTTCATCTAATGTTCAATTTCATTCATGAGCTTTCGATTTGCTCAATTTGATCCCTAAACTATTAACAAATGTTCCATCTAGTCCCGGATTATTTGAAAATTGACCAATTTCGTCATTCTGTTAGTTAAAGTTAACGGAATTGGCTTACATGACTTTTAGTCTTTTAAATATAAAATAAAAAAGGACATGTGGAATATCCACATGGAAATTACCTTTAAAACAGGTTAAATTGTGGCCACCATCCAAAAAGAGATACATAACCACTTATTCTCTCTGCTTTTGTGATCAGTGCTCTCATCTCTAGCTGACCCCTAATTTGTTTTCCTTTTTAAAGATATATATTGACTCATAATTCTAGTAATTCAACTTAGTTCCACGTCATCACTTAATGGTTTAAACAAACGAAATGACTAGATGGATCATTTGTTAATAGTTCATGGACCAAATTGAGCAAATCGAAAGCTCGTGGATGAAATTGAACATTAAATGAAAGTTCAAGGACCATTTATGACATTTTACCAACTAAAGGAAATAAAGATTTTCCCTCCTTTTAGGAGCATGGCTCCTTCATGCATGCTTCTGAACTCGCCACTTAGCCAGAAGCAATGGAAGAGGCTAGCATAATGGTATTATTGAGTATCAAACGCCAGCATGCAAAAGTTGATGAAGACAAAGTAAGTGATGTTACTAGATTCAGACATATCCACCTAAAATTGTTGTACGGCGGCTTATAGCCACGTATCACCGATCTTTGGAATGGATGGATTATTCATTTAATTTTGTATGCAAACGATGAGGTATATGGCATTTTTATGAATTAATGAGAGTATATAAGTAGGCTTGATTTTTGGTACTTCACTTGTTGCTTTGCCCATACACATCAGGATATGTCCAGCCCTTAAATTGGACTGCATGCTTAAATGCTGTCATACTTGTCGAGAATGGATTAGTAATTGCCAATGCTCTCAAGGATCGATGGTCAAGACATCCGGGATGTATGTCGCCTACATTTGCCTTCTTTTTTTTTAGTTATCAGTCAATTCATTGGGTCACCACATTATAATTGTACATTTAGGATTATCTAAAGAAATGATACATGTATATTATATACATGTATGTAAATGGCACTTCTTTCGTTATGCTGATGACATTCACCGTTAAATGCAAGTCAATGCTAAATTTTGAACTTTCTTTCTATCCTATACTCGGTACTACTTAGGAAGTTGCATAATCATAAACCATTTCGTTTGAACCTGCATTATCATGAAGTGGGAAGCAGAAGACAAGCATCAGAGAAGTAGCTTCTTTTAGTTGTGGACAGGCTAATAATCATCATCATTCATGGTATTCAAGAACGGGCCCGAAGCAAAGTGTTGGGCGTGATGTGCATGACATCTTTTCCTCGGCCACCCAAAATGAAGGAAAAGAGACAAAATGGGCTTTTTGGCTGTCCCATGTCAGACAGCCCGGGTCGTTAAAAAGATCCGAAACTCCTACACGTACTCGTTACTGCTGCTGCTGCCTGGGTTTTGGTAAGTCTTGATTGTCGGTGGCGTTGAAGCTTAGGGAGAGAGTTGATGACAGAGAGTTGACGACTGGTGGAGGAGCGACTGAACCGAATCCCGGACGGACCGGAAAATGAGCTGACCCCACTGTCTTCGTCTTCCCCACCCCACCCGATGACCTCCTCCGATCGATGAAAATCGATCGAGAAGATGGCTTATCGGAGGAGGCAGCAGCAGCAGCAGCAGCAATCGGAGAAGCCGTTCGCCGAGTTTGATTCCAACGCAGCTTCTGCCTCCTCCTCCTCCTCCTCCTCCTCCTCGTCTTCGCTGGCCGCCAAAGCCATCAGAGCATCCTCCGCCCACGCCCAATCTTCCCTCTCCTCTGCTTATTACACTTACCCTCCCCCTTCCTCCAAGGTCCCCCTTTGATGTTTCCCTCACCCCCGAATTTCTTCTTCTCTGTTGGTTCGTTCGCCTTGATTCCTTGCCTCGCGGGTGCAGGATGATGATTTTGACGAGGCCCCGCCGCCTATCGACCCCGCCGCCGCCGCCGCCGCCGCCGCCGCCGCCGCTGCCGCCTCCAAAGCTCCCGAGGAGCCGAAACAGGGATTCTGGGGAGCTCTTGCTAGGAAAGCCAAATCCATTCTCGACGATTCTGCGGATCCCCCTTCTTCCCCGCATGGGCCAATAGCGGACCAGGTTATTATTCCCATTCCACGGAGATTATTCACTGTGTTCCCAAATTCATTGGTATGCTAGCAGCTTCTTCCTCTTTTACCGCTTTGGTGTGTGGTGTCTGCAGCTCCCCACTCCATCTCCTCCTCCGCCCAGGAGCCGGCCGAAACAAGAAAGCCCTCCTGCATTCCAGAAAGGAATCGGTGCCATTGCTTCCTCTCTTAACTATATTGGTAATGCGATGGAGGTAATCTTCTCTCTCCACTCTGCGTGTTTCTTAGGACGCCCACACGAATTTCAGGGTTCCAAAGTGGATACTGCCCCTTTTGGAAACACCAGAGCGTCGCCTGTACTGCCCAGATCTAATAACCTAATGTCCTAGTCTCAAGATGCACAACCACGTCTTTCTTCATCCCACAATTGATGGACGAGTCTCCAGCATTTGACTTTCTCTTCATGCCACGCTATTACCCACATGATGTTGGAAATCTCTTCTTCTTCTTCTTCTTTCTCTTTAGAGGCAAAATGCATCCCTGGTAGCAATTCCATTGCAGACTCATCTTCTCTAACTTTTTACTGAGGTAAATCAGGGAAACCTTTAAGGTTTTGAACTGATAAATATTCCCCAATTTGCACATGGCATTAGCGAGATGTGTAGTGTTGAAATCTTTCTAGGTCACTGCTTTGCCTCTCTATTCTTATTATTATTCAACTCCCGTGCTTTAATCTTAGTAGATGTTTCAGCTTATGCGTGACGGGATAGTTTGAGTATTTTAATGCTAAACCATGCATTCATTTACCAGTTTAAGCATTTAGAGCATCACAATGTCCCATATCAATCAACTTAAATGGCTAAACTATGCAAAAAGACAAATAAATCTCACCTGGATAGAGAATTTTTCAAAACAAAATCTAGATTCCAGCATTTAGTATGCTCAGTTACACATTGCATGAGCAACTGAGTTTTGCTCTCTCAAAATCCATGAAAATGAGTTGGTAACGACTGAATCCACCGGTCGATGTAATGTTGGTGTTCCTGTATTGGATGCCATTGAACAGATTTCTGCAAAGTTTTTTGTGCAAAATTAAGTAGTATGTAGTTGCTAATTCTTCTGAGAAATCGGCTGGAAGAAAAGGCTTTGAATGTTCAAAGCTGTATTTGGTTTAGGCTTCCAAATCAAGTAACTACTAGTACTTGTTTCTAGGGATTCTGTTCCTATATCTTTGGAGGAGAAGCTGATAGCAGTGGTTCAGTAAAAAAATCTTTCTGTGAAGATGTTTTACAATAGCAAAAGTCGTACCCGTGCCTTGTTCGCAAGATTGAGAGATGATAAGAGTCATTCTCATTGCCTCGAGCACATTTTTGGCTGTTGAAATTTAGTTTAAACCTCCAACCCAAAGAGTTACTCTTTTCTCCAGCTCTTTTACTCGCTTTATGATCGGGGTTTGAAAGGTGCAGTATATCGAGTGGCACATAATGTACTAATAAGTTCTTGCTTAATGGCATGAATAAGTAGTTATTCCGTCCCCAGTACATGTTTATGTTATAATGTTTTCACTTTTATTTCTACTGAGGCTGCGTTTTTTCTTTTCAGGAAGGTATTAATATCGTGGAAAATCGTGCAGCCAACATCATTCAAGAAACACGCAAGCATGTAAAGAAAAGACCTAGCAGGTTGGAGGAACGGAACAAGGGATTGAACCAGCATAATCCATTGCAACAACCCCAAACCCAATCACAGATGCAATCAGAGCAGGAAATTCAATTGAAGGCTTCTCGCGACGTAAGGTGGCAACTGTATATCACTGGTTATGATGGATTGTCTTTGTTTCCTAAGCTTTGTGTAGCCTTTGACATTTTAGTCACTGCACGAAATTCTTTTGAAGGGATATGGATCATCTATATGTTTCAGGATGGAAGATGCTTCATGCATTTGAAGTCTTCTCATCCTAATTTGCATACACAGTACGAAATGAACAAGCAAACAATTGCAAAGAGCAGCATTTGTTATGTAAAGGAGTACGTGAATGTGAAAATCAAGATTGTAGGTTTACTTTACCTTGTCCACTTGAGCCAGAAGATGTACATAGTCTATCTTAAAGCATCCCAGGCTCTTATTGTGCTATCGGGAGAACTAGCAGCAAACTTGGGTATAATTGAGGAAGAAGTAGACAGAAGAGCCTGAACAATCTCTAGCATATATTTGGACTATATGCTGATTTGATGCATATCAAGTGTAATAGCATAAAAGGATTTGTGGGGCCACCCACTTGCGGGAAAAAGCTTAGTTTGTTGTTTTTATTGCTGCTGTTGCATTGGATATATCATAGTCTGTTATTAATTTGTGAGATAAAACATTGTCTTTCATGGACAAATGACAGGTTGCAATGGCCATGGCTGCCAAAGCAAAGCTTCTTCTTCGGGAGCTGAAAACCGTCAAAGCAGATTTTGCTTTTGCAAAGGAGAGATGTGCTCAGCTAGAAGAAGAGAATAAAATGCTTCGGGAAACTCGTGGAAGAGGTGAAAGCCCAGAAGATGACGATTTGGTACGATTATGGGGATAATCTCTATTTGAATGTGATTATGTCGATTTTTTTTTTCAGTCAAAAGCGATGTTTTTCCTACCTTAGTGGGCTCATACTCAATGCCTTTTTGCCTCCAGTTTCTAACACTTGGTGGTGGAAAAATATGTTTCTCCAGATGCTTTCCTATTTTTTTACCAATTTATGCAGGCATAGTTTGATATATGCTCTCTTGTCACACTGAGATGGGAACATAACTATTAATAAGAGATCGTTGGACCAATTGTCATCGCATGTGTTTTTATTCTGGAATGAAATTTTGAGATGGCCTGTTCGTATCTCATCAAAAGGTGATTGAGATGCTGAGCATGATTTTCATCCGACCACCATTCCATTACCAACCCCGGCCATATTTACAATGTTGATGATTGTTTAGTCTGTATATATCTCTTAACCAAGAGGGTGTGGAGAAACTGTAAAGGATCCATTTATCTAACAGTGATCAGGGGAAGAAGGCTTTCTTTATTTGTTGTTTACCAATGTCTGGTCCAATTTCACATGGTTGTAATTTTTTATTCACTGTTTGACCTAGATGATGTTTATTGCAATCCCCCTCATCTGGATTAAAGGTCCATTATATGTCCATTTCAGGTGCGACTTCAACTTGAGACACTTTTGGCAGAGAAAGCTCGGTTGGCACATGAGAACTCAGTATATGCGCGTGAGAATCGTTTCTTGAGGGAAATTGTAGAGTACCACCAGCTCACCATGCAGGATGTGATATACTTGGATGAGAATGCAGAAGAAGTCAATGAAGTTTACCCTTTGAAAGTGCCTCTGGTCTCTAATTTACCTGCCGGTGCTGCTTCTGTGCCTCTTACCTCACTGTCTTCGGCCTCTCCTAAGGATGCTCATAGCACGAACCAGGAAGGGACATGGACTTCTCACCCCTCACTATTACCAGAACCTGTGGAGCCTGTTGGACGGGCTGGAGATGAAAGGTGGAAGTAGATCACAAAACTACTTTTGAAAGAGCAAATTGTACGGAACGGTGGATAATTTTAACAAAGACGTCATGACTCCTCCTCTTATCTTGTTGTGCTTCTTTGCCTTTGCTCTTAGACAATCTACAGGGCTTGTATGTTTACCGGCAGATGATTTTGTCTTGAAGGAATAGAATGTTTAGTTACTCTAAAAAAAACTGGATTTTATCTGAACATCATCATGGGTTCAATTACTTTGGTGTGTCTTTGCATATTTTTTCTAGATTTATGATGGGCAGCATGCTCTGTACGGAGCCCCGATTATGTGGTACTAGCGAGATATTTCTATTTTGTTATACTTTTTTATAGGCGTGTCATTTAGGACAGATTTAGTGCTATCTCCTTACAATAGATATTCGTACGTCCTCAAAAAATGAACTTGGTCTTTTAAGAAGATGAGTCTCATATAGAGAAAAAGCCACCAAAAATCTATTGTAGAGTCGGACACATTTACCCCAAAGCCGCATTTTCGTCTTATTTTTTCTGTTTTTTATTTTAATTTTTTTAATTTTTCGCTCTCTTCCCTCCACCGACCATGGGCCGCCCTCGCCGGCGATGGTCGCTGGCTAGGGGCCGCCGCCCTCGAGGGCCGTCGAGGGCCTAGCGAGGTGCCCTCGCCGCATCGACGAGGGTGCCCTCACCGGATCTAGCGAGGGCGGCCCTCGTCGACATCGCGAGGGCCTCCCTCGCCGGATCCGGCGAGGGCTTGGCGAGGGCCGCCCTCGCCGGATGCCGGCTTCCCTCCGCTGCCATGGCGGAGCCGGCGAAGGGAAGAAAGAAGAAGAAGAAAAAAAGAAAAAAAAAATTAAAAATAAAAAAGACCAAAATGCCCCTATGATTTAGGGTAAATATGTCACACAAATAAAAGTTCGGGATTTTTGTATCACAAATAAAAGTTTGGGGTAAATGTGTCACTGATTAGAAACTTCGAGTTTTTCATGTCACAAAAAAAGTATGGAGTAAATTTGTCACTTTAAACAAAGTTTGTGGTTTTTTGTGATTTTTTCCTCTCGATATAAGACTTTGTGTCATAATAGGTATTCTTACATTATCTGCACTCACGGCGAGCGAGTTACATCGATGGTGGGCGTACGAGGGGAACGGTGAATGAGCGACGGGGACAGCCAGTCATCTCGGAGTCGAGTGTTGAACCACGATGGACCTCCCAGCTCTATTTTGACAACTCCATAGATTTTTAAAAACATATGCCAACTCATTTTAAAATTTTAATTATAAAAATCATATAATCATTTTGACTCGAATTTCTCATCGAAACCATTTAAGTGACCATTTTTTATTTGATTTAATATTTAAATGAGCTGGCAAAATTTTTTAACACTAATGTGAGTACTATACTGAACTTTTGACACTTCTACTAATCCTAATAGATATCCTTGCATTATCTTCAAACTTAAATCAAAATTTACATAAACATTATCAAAATATGGATAATCGCGTTAGAGATTTATTACCGGAATATGAAACTCGTGCCTCAAAATTAGAGATTTGCTAGCTAGCATTAAAGAGGTATTCAAGTGACCTTTGAAAACTTAAAAACTTGATAGAACTCACGCACCAAGGTGCCACGTAATTAAATCTCGCGCTGAGTTTTTTGCACATTATGTTTGAACCATTGAATATTAGTCATACTTGATATCGCAATATATCCAGTTTAATCCACGAAACCCTATTTCGGTCATTTGAATTCCTGTGGACGAAAGGAAAGTTTAACTTTCAGCTGATTGACACCGTCTTCAGACTAGGCGGAGTTCAATGAAAGCGTCTGTCCGACGAGCAAATATCATCCAAGAATTGCACTGAAAGAGAGAAATCGATGTCAAGCCAAGTCAAGAGACGCGTGCGCGTGCTTCTTTCGTGAGGGGTTCATTCCGACGGAATATCGTCTTGGAAGTGTACCCTACGGCAGCCAAGTAGAGGATACTAAATCCAATAAGCACCGAAAGCCTCCATTTCAGTTTTTCGGTTTCTTTATTGTCTTGCACAAAGGGACAGGAATAGTGTGGCACATGTAGGGGTTGCCATTCTTCGCTGATAGCGAAGTTTGTAAAAGTAAAACAGAACCTCACCAAGTTCAGGTTGGAATTATACCAAAATACCAAGCAGAGAAAGTGGCAGAACAAATGGTTGGCGCAGGGAAGATTGACAGGAGTCTGCTTTGATTTCTGTCTCCATGTTCCACAAGGCCGCATTCAAATCACAAGCAATCATGACGAGTACTCGAGGTATTCCAGCAGATCCTATATGAAAAAAAAGCACTCCAAACAAAATACCCAGGAAGACGTCGCAAATCAAAAATCACCAAAGAGAACGCAGGTCAGCCCAATTGCTCTCTCCTTGAGTCCATTGTGTCCCCTACCTTCCTAAGATAAATGTACAATCTGCAGACGCAATAGATTCACATGTATCATCCAGTAAGTAGCTATGCTATGCTTGTAAATTTCTTGTGCTTTACGCAGGCATGTCTAAGGTTGTCATAGTTGTTTCTATAATGCTCCAACGAGAAGCACAGCTGTCTTATAGCCTCCCGCTTTTGCTCTGCACTTTCCAAGATCATACCATCTCGCCTCTGGATCTCTTCCTCCATCTCCTTGGCTCTTCTTCTCCATTCTTCCACCACCTTCTGCAACCCTTCAGAAGCAGCAATCAGCTCAACGTGCTCCATATTTAACTTCTCCAACTGCCTATTCTTTTGATCCATCTTATCCTCGTTTGACCTAACCTCTTCTTTGAGCCTAAGGACTTCAGCATCTAGCTCGTTTCTCTCAGATAGGAGCATGTCGTAGCTTCTCTTTAAATTTTCCAAGCAATCAGCTCCTGCAGCCATCTCTGCTTTCATATGCTCAATGACTTTGTTAAGCCGTTCTTCTGTTCCTTGGCTCTCAGCTTTCACCTTTCTGATTTCATCTTCAAGATAGCGTCCCCGTGACTCCTCTTCTCTGAGCTGCTGCTCCATGTGGCTCCGTTCTTCTAGCAGTCGAGATATTTCAGCCTTGATCTGATACTTTTCTGGAAAAATCTTCTCCTCAGCATCAGATACCGCAGTTCTCAGTTCCCTAATTTCATGATCCCGGTCTGATAAACTTGCTTTCATTCTTAACATTCTTTCCTGAAGTTTCGAGACCTCTCTTTTCTCAGCATTATACTTAGTTTTCCAAGTAGAAGCGTCTTTTTGAGCCAATTCGAGCTGATCCTGTGAAAAGCGATTTTTTTCTGAGGATCTACTGTCCTCAAGCTCTTTTCTCAAACTAGCTATTTCGGTCATTCCATCCTGAAGCTTTTCTTTTAGGATTCTTATCTCTTCCACCAAAACCTGATTCTTACTACCCGGAAGCTGTGACTCCAGAGTCTCATGTATGTCCAGCTCAACCTCCTGCATTTTAGTATCTCCCTTCATCAGTTTAAGTGCATCCAATTCCAACATGTCATTAGCACATTCCTTAGAACCATATTTCTGGAGCTGAATCTTTAACTTAGCGATCTCCTCCTCCGACAGGCGGACCTTCTCGTTTGCAGTTTTGAGCTCCTTCTCATACTTCAAGATTATGGATGCAATATCATCAGAAGCATCATATTTTACTTCTCTCCGTAAACCATCTCCATTTTCTTCCCGCTGCATCTGGACCCTCTCTCTCATGTCCCGTAGTTCATTCTCCAGTTCCATCACTTTCAACTGTAGCCCTTGATCAATGCCACCGCCTGAATAAACTGAGTAATTGTTAACTGAGGAAGAATCACATTCAGGCTCAGAATCTGTCAGTGAAGATAATTCATCTCCTTCTCTATGAAAACCATCAGAGTTGTTTCCACCAGAACCTAGGAAGAAGTCAAAGCCAGCAGCTTGAAGCCCAGATCTGCGGCGACCTAGCTTTAAATCAGGAGAGGGCAATGAAGAAAGCAGTTCAGAACCGATGTCTGAGATGCCAGAGCCCTGAGATTGGAGATCTGAAGGAATGTTTCTGCGCAATTCTCCAGTCAGGTGATCATAACGCTCTGCTAGAGACCTATACATGCGGTAGAACTCCTCCACATGGGAGATCAAATCAGGCCTTCTTTTATAGTACATTTCAGCCTTTTTCGCAAAAGAATCTGCATCTTCTTCGATAAGTTTCAGCATCCTTTTCACGCCCTGGTCCATCTCTGATGTCAAGGACCATTTCATCAATATTTTTATTCTATGACTTAGATGGAAAAACAATTGAAACATGGATTCGACATTTAAGAATTAGGGAAAAGAAACTTACTTCATTATCTCTAGAAAGACAACATAACAGGAACACAACACAGATGGGGAAATCAGCCACACTAGAACTAATTAGGCAAGAAAAAAATACTAAACAGTCATCAATATCATGGGCTATGCACTCAACGTACTCCAAAAGTTGCAGGAAATTTGGGTCGTTGCAAAAGTGGACGTCAAATCTCAATATGCATTGCAAATCCAGAAGCAGATGCCGACATCCGTATAAAACCCAGGGAGACAAGAGTATGCTTTTAAGGCTTGTGAAGCTAATGCAGTGAAGAGAAAGCTGAGGGCACGTCAAGTATGAACGAGAGGTTAAAAAAGTTTAAGGTTCAAAATGCTGCACGCTAGAAAAGAGAGAGCCTGCGGCCCCGTCAAATTTTCAGAAAGCACCTCAAACTTGTCCTGCAATCTAGCCAAGTGTCAAGGGCATGGTAGCATAATTGGATAGACCGTCAATATTACGACCGGGGTTCCATTATCATAGCACATAAGACGTACATATGCAGTGAAGCACGGTAGACATACAGTAAGTGGACAGGAAGCGCATTACCCTCGAGATTGTCGGCCAGCCATTTGGAGTTTTTGGCACCAATATGACCATCCCACCACCAAGAGTGCGACTTCCTGAATTCCGTTCTCTTCATCGTAGTCGGTCGGAGAGAACCTGAAAGACGAATGAAGTTCCTTTAAAATGAGAAGGCGCTAAAAAGATGCAAACTTTGAGAACAAGAAGTGCATTCCTAAGTTGCTGACGTTAATAGGCCGAGAGAGAAGTTGCGGGGTCGTGATGAGCACGAATGAGGTTTGGACCCGACCGAGCGTGGGCCACTTTGCATAACGTGAAGCCCATGAAGATAGAGAATATCTGAACAGTCGCCGCGGGGCGGAAGGAAAGTCCTGGAAGGCAGATGCATTTTGAGTTTTGACCACCGAACAGACAAACGCCAGCTGCACCAACGTGTCTATGATCCACCCACCCACTAGCTCTCTTCTCTACCTATACCGTCGGTTTTCTTTTTCTTTTTTTTCCCCATTTATAAATTTCTTAAAGAAATGAGGTAGTATTCTTATTCATTGACAGGAAGAACATGAAACATGAAATTCGTAGGCGTGTTGCGTGGAACAACATGACAGCAGTGACAAGAACTGCACCGCGATGCGGATGCGGATCATTAGGGATTGGAAGCAAATCCAATCTTGAATGGTTTACATGGAATGAAACCATCCATCGCGCAAAAGAGAAGAGAGAGAGGAATTAAATCAAATGCATCAAAATACAAAGCAACGGATGGTGAGATCTACCAACCTGCCCGGACTGCTTCTGCCGCAATTCCCAGCCACAACAGATGAATGGGGTTGAATTTGAAGAGAGAGAGGGGGGAGGATGGATCTGAATATGAGAAGGGGTCTGGGTCTGGGTCTGGCTCTACCCCTCTAAGATAGCAGCACAATCACTGGAAGAAAATTGAGTCCTGAGGGGGTGGGAATTATGACCTTCCCCTTCCCCTTCCCCTTCCCCTTCCCCTTCCCCTCTTCTCTTCCAGTCTCTCCCTCTCCCTCCGCCTCCCAAAGGAAAAGAAAGCAGGTTATCGTTTGAACGCGGAACCGACTTCTGGACTTTCACCGGCTTGCCTTGCCCACTTCCACAATTTTCGGGTTCAACTTCAAAAGCAAAGAAAAGGACTCACGCCCTCTCTCTCCCCGGGTCAAACCCATCAACTATTAATCAACCAATTAACTGGGAAAAAAATAAAAGGAAAAGAAAGAGAGAAGCGCGGAAGCCAGCCCAAGATCGCGACAAGAAAAATACGAGCGACGTGCTCCCGGACTCCGACAAATACGATTTTTCCATGTCGTGCGGATACGTGCATCTCCCTCCCCGCCACGTGACGTGACACTCTGCGCGTCACCTGGCACCCTGGCTAATGCATGGATGACGGGCGGACGGATGATAATAATGAATCGCATATCATGGCCATCTGGACACGCTCGCTCCTCACCCCCCACTGCAACAGCCTCGGCAAAGACAAGCGAAAGGGACGCCAGAACTGCCCCCAAAATCGGCCACGGAAGGAGCTGCTTCTTTTCTTGCTCCAATGTTCTTCCTTAAAATATTAAAGATTGGTAAACGCGTCCGACCGACCTGTTTTTTCAACCCGAGACAAGGTCCTTATACATTCGAAACCCGTCTCATCCAACATGCTCTCTCTCTCTGTCCCTCTCGTCTCGCTCTCCTTTTTATGTCGCTATCCTAGTAACAACCTTGGTTTTCTTCTTTCCTTTTCAACATTTTTTGGGCTCATCTCTTAAAGAATCGTCGTAGTAATAGGAAAAAATGACTAATCAGAGCCGGACAGACTCGGGACCCCGCTAAACACCCAAGTGGGCCGATAACGTTACGTCCATATCCCGTCCTTCTCTGTATACAGATCCCTCCTCACCTCTTCATATTCTACTCCACGAAGTTTGTGCCTCAATTCAATTCCCGCTACATCTCTGAATCTCACGTCTCCCCCATCTTTATGATATACCTGAGGGGTTAGAGCAATAAGTGAAATTGCAAAGATTCCGAGATCAAGCACACCATCCCTTTCTCATAGAAGTAGACATCCAAGAGGAAATCATATTCGAGATTTATAAGGTAAAAAGAACAAATTCCGAAAGTACAAATATCTTAAGGAACATAATCATGCACAGAGTCACTGCCGTCTTCAAGTTCTCCAACTACCCTTGATCATTTGTAAAATTCAAAATCAGTGTCAGGCTTCTTCACGTTCGCACGGTATCCTTTCTCAAAATCCTTAGGCAGTATAACATAGCGGTTCTTCCTAACAGCATGCATCCCAGCTTCTTGACAAATAGCTGCAATCTGTAAAATCAAGAGTTGAACATACATCCATATCAATAACATAAATGACGGGAAATAAAAATGCTATTGGTTTGACAACAACAATCACAGTAACCACCTCAGCAAAAGGAAGACCATCCCTAACCATGCAAAGAGTACCTATCGCTACGGCTGTGTAAAGACTAGTACGGCCCACCACCCATGTCAAGTCCCAAGTGCGGATACAAACCCCCCCCAAAAAAAAAAAAAAAACAGTAACCACCTCAGCAAAAGGAAAACGATCCCTCAACCATGCCAAGAGTACCTATCACTACGGCTGTCTAGAAATGAGTACGGCCCACCACCCATGTCCAAGTCCCAAATCCTGATACAATCTCCCCCCCAAAAAAAAAAAAAAAAAAAAAAAAAACACTTTTCTCTTTTTCATCTGTGCGTGCATGACCATTGAAAACCTAGTACTCAGGGAGGCATTAGAGTTATAAGTCATGGCCCACAATCTAATACTTTAGCCTGGTCAGACCATGCCTATACTTCCAACACACCGTTAACTGGACCCAGTGAAAGCTAAAACTTTGTATGTGAGAACATCTGTCATGCCATTAAGCAGAAACCATCAGGTTTTCTAACTACAAAGCAACATATTTTAATATTATGCTGTCGAACATTCCCTAAAGTCACAGCAAACGTGCAAGCAACACAGCATACAATTAACAAGGCCAAGAAGTTCTGCAGTGGAGTTGAAACTGCAGAAGGAGCACAACAATCAGACACAAAAGCTCTACCCAATATGCAGGCCCCTACTCTTGGAAATTCAAGAACAAGTATAACTTGGTGGAAGGATAGACTTTGGAGAAGAAATAAAAGACATATCAGAGACAGATAACAAAGTTATGAGCTAGCCCCACTTCTCAACACCCACCACCCTGTTCTGCTGGTTCTAAAGAGCTCGTAGGATGCTGGCAAACTAATGAATTAACATTTTACTTTCATGGCCAGAAGACAAAGCAGATTTGACATATCAAAGGATACTTACCTCATACAGAACCAAATGGTTAGTTTGAAAAATAGCAATCGAGTCAAGAGCCTGCAAAATGCATAAACTAACCTCAGCAGCACTAATTTTATCTGGCCGAGAAACATAGTCTTCAAGGTCTACCTCGTCACTTAGGTTCATCTTAGCAGTGCAAACCTGGAGGGAGAGAGAGAGAGAGAGAAAGAGTGTGAGAGAGAGAGTGTGTGAGTGAGAGTGAGAACATTGACCATCTTGCAAGACACCGGATGTCTATCAAGGTTAAAGAAAAATGAGAAACCAAATCAACATGCACTCTTGATGGTAAGTTCTTCCTATGCCATGTATTAAATACTGCTTCACCAAAGGGTACCAGTTGTAGGCATCCATACGATAACAATAGCTCTTTTTTTTTTAAAGCAACACACAATAACACCATTAATCAAAGGAGTTATAACAAAAGGTGAATGAGTATAACCTGGAACACAAGCCTCTTCTGTCGTCTATCGGGTAAAGGGAATTCAATTTTACGGTCAAGCCTTCCTGGTCGAAGAAGTGCAGGGTCCAAAGTGTCCGCACGATTAGTTGCCATTATTACCTTAACGTTAACAGTCTGGTCAAACCCATCCATCTAAAGAATCCAACGATCAAGAGTTAGAAGGGTTGACTTGAGAAGACAAAACAAAGATTTTACTGATTCCCATGTTCTGGGTCTGTTAGGCGTGCTAACCTGGTTCAAAAGTTCCATCAAAATACGTTGGACTTCTCTGTCAGCTCCAGTCTGAGCATCAAATCTTGCTGTAGCAATAGCATCAACCTCATCGATAAAGATAATAGCAGGAGCATTCTCCTTTGCAAGACGAAAAACATCTCGGACCATTCGCGGACCCTGAAAAATAGAAAAGGCAACCAATGAACATTGCAATCAACCTGCACACTGCTCAGGCTTTTGTTGTTCTTTCTATTCTTTCCTTTGGTTGAAAGTACAAAAATGTACAAGCTTCCTATGACACAGAATAAGAGAACACAGAGATAACATTTAGTCAGAAGTAGAACTTGAATCAAGAAGGGTCCAACAGTCATACCTCACCCAAATACTTTTGAACAAATTCTGAACCAACAACTCTAATGAAGGCAGCAGTTGTATGATTAGCAACAGCCTTGGCTAGCATAGTTTTGCCCGTCCCTGGTGGACCATAGAGCAGAACACCTCGCGGTGGATCAATACCAATTTGTTTGTATAGTTCGTGATGAGTAAGAGGCAACTCCACTGCTTCACGAATCTCTTGCTTCTGAATGTCGCATCCTCCAATATCCTGCAAAAGAATTTCTCGTGAGGGGGGAAAAAGCACTTGGTGGTGTATGTATCAATCTACTAGAGAATTGGCAAAATGCATCTATAGCACTGCTAAACTCGCAGCTGAACCAAAAGTGATATAGCTACTTTAATAATAAGGTGATTTGCAACAATTTGGTAAGTGATGTACTGGTTTGTCGTAGCTAAAATTTAGTAACATGATATCTTACACTTAAAATACACCCACTTAGTGAGATAAGACTTAATAAGAGTAGTTACACACTAAAATGACTTAATCAAGAGCAAATATATTCGTATTATGAAAGATTTGGGAAAATAAGACCCCATAAATTGCCAAGTAAAAGAGCAGCCACTGCGTGCGTCTCTAGCAGCAAGGAAAATTAACTAGAGTGTACGATTCAACTAGATATGGTCAAAAATCCAAAATTCAAGGGTTCATACAGTAGCTTTCTAGATTCTAACTGTTGAAATTTCTTAGAAATACTGATTCTACTAATTGCATGCAGGAAGTTGATCTTCAGTGCAAAGAGAGAATTGCCCAAAAGAAAGGAAGCCTATGGGTACAACCTTTAGACAAAACATGTCCACTCAAACTCAGAAAACAAGCCAATGCATTTTGATATCAAGAAAAGTTTGCTATAAGATTCATGTTTGACATTTCTATTAGATATCAAAGTTTAATAGACTGTGTCAAGCAATTTTGTATAAAAATACTTCAAATTAAGAGCTACAACAGAAAAATGACGGTGGGACCTAGTTGCAAATAGCAGGATGTGAGTAAATTCTCAGTTTTGACATTGCATAATTCAAAACATATCTAATGGCATTATCGGATCCATAGGTTCTTTAATGAGATTGATTAACGCTAGTGGTGTGTTTCCTAGCCTACGTGAGTCAGATGGGACATTTCACATCTTATTCATCACAAGCCAATGCAGTTTGGTCCAGACTGATAAACCTGGATAACTTTGGACAAAATATGGAGACAGGATAGTGGCTCGAGGGTTGAGATAATTTTCATCCAAACGGATAGATATGAAAATTAAGAAAAATGAAATCAGAAAGATAAGAGCATATACAGAACATAGGAGGGGGAAAAAGTGATGCCATCACCACCAGACCGCAACATTGGTGGCCAGATCTCTCTCTCTCTCTCTCTCTCTCTCTCTCACTGCGATGCAATCATCACCAGACCGCAACATTGGTGGCCAGATCTCTATCTCACTCTCATCTTTTGCAAAGTTTCACAACCAGGTTCATATAGGGTAAGGAAGGAAACATCCCACTGCCTTGTATAGTCCCTTAACCCTCGCTACTTAACGAATAATGCAATATACGCAATGCACATGAGAGTCATGGGAACTACCAATATCCAAAAGCGCATCTCGAGATATTTTAGAAGGGGATGCACTAAATGGGGCAAAAAGAATCTCATAGAAGTCTTGCCTAGAGTTCACCATGCGTCATGATATCCTCGCAATTGGTAAACAACACAAAACACCGAACCCTCTCATTCCCGATTTCAACGAGAGCCGAATAATACCGAGTCTCTCGGCCTCCTGCGAGAATCTATCAAAGATCAGGTGCACCGGAACTGTCCTAGAGGCCATGGAAGTGGAAAACCCTAACTTAAGTGAACTGAAGTAGGCATCAAATTCCAGCAATCTAGCGCACGGGAAAATAGGAAAAGGCCGCGATAAATATAGAATCGGAAGGGGAGAATACGTTGTAGGTGACGTCGGGCTTCTCGGACTGGCTGAGAAGGGAGATGCTGGAGTCGGCCTCCGGCGGGAGAACGTCGACGAGGGCGTTGGAGTGGCGGTGGAGGGCGACGGAGGCGGAGGGCTTGAGGAGCTCGCGGTTGATGGTGCTGAGGATGCGGACGTAGTAGTTGGAGCCGGTGGTGGAGCCGACGATGCCGTTGTTCTGGTCGACCATCTCCATGAACTGGCCGATGACGAGGGGGACGGACTGGATGCGCTTGACCTCCTCCTGGGCGCGCAGGAGCTCGCGCTTCAGGTTCTTCTGCTCGTCCTTGACGTACTCCTCCTGGATGTCGATGAACTCCAGCTGCCTCTCCAGCGACTTGAGGCGGCTGTACAGATCCTCCTCCTCCGCCGCGGCCACGGGCGACTCCATCGACATCCTCGATATCGACGGCGGCGGATCGGATGGAACCAGAGCTGCTGCCGAACCTGCCATGCCTTCCTCCTCTATCAAATCTGCTTCCGATGGATGGATTGATCCGTCTCCTCCTCTTTCCCCTCTTCCAAGTTTTCCCCTCTTCTGTTCTGACACAAGCCATGCATCGAGAGTTAGCAGTTCGAAAGAATTATTAAAAAAAAAAAAAAAAAAAAAAAAAAAGGAAAAGCCAGGCCTTTGGCAGTTGAGCCCTTCGGCCCACCAAAAAGAAACAGGCCCAATCCGATGATGCCAACAAAATCCAGACTGGACTACACTTAGGCGCGTTTGGCAACTTATCAAATAGGGTGTACATGGCAACTTATCGATTTTTCTATTCTTTTGTTCTTTTATTCTTCCAACCAAAAAATGAAAAAGAATCTGTCCCGTAACACTAACTTATTTTTCTATTCTAGGGAATAGAAAAGTTATCGGAAAAAAAATTTAGAATAGGAACAATAAGCAAAAGAAAAGTAATTTATTGCTTCTGAGAATAATTTTTAAAAATAAGTTTTTTTCTTCTTTTTTCTTCTTCCTCCCCTGCCGTAAGCCACCCCTTATTGCTCGCCGCCCTCGGCTACCGCTACCGATCACCCGCCTTCATCGCCGGTGGCTTACCACCATCAATGGTAGCAGAAAAAAGAAAAATCTAAAATGATTATTAAAAATTTTAAAAAAAAAATTGTAAGTCGTACTAAACGCATTTCTATTCTTTTTATATTCCGATAATATAAATTTTATGTAGTTATTAAACATTTTTTTACTTATAAAATGTTCCGCGAAATTGATAAAAGATATTATTTTAAAATAAATAAATATATATATCGTTTCCTATAACATAAATTTTATCAAACGCATCCATAGTAATCGATTTTATTCTTCTATTTCCCGGAATAGATTTGGAACGGAGTTAATAAGAAAAAAAATTAGTTATTTGTTCCCGAGAATAATTGTAGAATCAAGTCAACTCGAATTTCTTTTTCTTTTTTCTTTTCTTTTTCTCTACTTGTTCTTCTTCCTTCTCTCTTCTTCTTCCATCGCCACGGCCGCCACGACCATCCGCTATCGTTGATCACTAGTGATCGGTTGAGTGAGGTCTGACAAGCCTCGCCTAGGCCTCTCATGACCACCAGTGAGCCTTGCCCAACCACTAGCAAACCTCGCCCAAATCAGGCGAAGTCAAGCCCTAAAGGCTGAGCTCACCAAATCTTACCATCACAAACGTGAATATCGACATATAGGTACATCCCCATTTCATGCGGTCGCTATGTATTTAAATAGGATTACATCAAGAACTCGATGAGTCATTGAGCTCATCCACTTGCTCGCTTAGGGCGCGTTTGGTAACCATTATGCTCAGGGGAACAATTTTTAAACATAAATAGTCTTTTCTGTTTCTATTGAGTATAAGAACGCAATTGGTAATTGCAAAAAAATTATATTCTAGGAAATGCGTTTGATAAACTTGTGTAATTTTGTTGTTTCTTTTAATTTTTCAATATTTTTCTTTTTTTTTCTTCTTTCATTTTTTTTTCCTTTTTCCTTTTTCCTCACCAGGCCACCGCGAGGCTTGGCTTTGCCAAATCTGGGCAAGGCCAAGCCTCACCAGTGGCCTCGATGGCCAGGCGAGCCTCACTAGGCAGCGCGAGGCCAAGCCTTGCCTAGCCACAGTGAGGCTCGGTGTTGCCGGGGGTCGACGAGGCTCGGCGTTGCTTGGGGCTGACAACGCTCTGGCGAGGTCGCCGACCCTCGTCGGTCGATCACCGGCCATGGCCGAGGCCGGCCAAAAGGAAGAAGAAGGAAAGAAAAGAAAAGAAGAAAAAAGAGAAGAAAAAAGAAGAGAGAGGAAAATTGTTCCTCGGAATTGTTCCTGCGAACAAAGAAACTACTTTTTTTTTACTTCTTATTTCCGTTCCAAATCTGTTATCGGGAACAAAAGTTTTACCAAACACGTTTATGTTCTTTTTGTTTCCTCATAACAAAATAACAAAAATTTTTGTTATGGGTAATAGAAATATTTTTTAAGAAATAGGCCCTTAAATTCTAACGTAAACTCATAAATTAAACCTCGTAAACGTGCTAGATCTTTTGACCTCATATAGAACATATCTCTATCACGTCGCGTGTAGATCTTTGCACATCCAAAATTTATAGATCCATGCTTCGTGAATCTATGCTGTATTTGCATATTGAGTTCCTAAATTTTATTTTTACTTTTGATTAACGAAAATGATTTCCAATCTGTTCTCATTTATTGCGCACAACATTTTCTCAGCATATACAACGACTTTTGAATCCTCCGCATGGCACGATTATTCATTTCCCAAAACTAAAAAAATTATTCTCCAAATAGTATTGACATATTTATCAGTTCATCCAATTCTTTGCTTTTTTTTTTTTATAACAAATTTGCTCATATAAAAGTGTCAATTGTAATATATAACAACTGTCAGATTATCCCATCTTCTATTTTTCTTAAAGAACATTTTGAAAGTTTGCAATAACCATTTTTTTCATTGAATTGTAAATGACTAAGAAGTATAAATAAAATGAATATCACTACTATAGAGACTTCATTGAATTATTCAATATACATAATATATAATCGGCATAATATTATGTGGGCACATAAATTCTACTGCATGTATTAAGCAAAGTGGTATTAACTATTAACCTACCTTCTTTTGCCAAAAAAGTTTATGTCCCATCAACATCCGCCATTTATTTCGCACCAAGAATTCTCACGCGCCACACGGGCGTGTGCCGCGCGCTACAGCTAGTTTTTCAATTTCCTTGGAATTCAGTGTCAGACGAGAGAAGATGGCGGAATTTCACGCGAGAGGCGGGATGCATTCGGGAGGCGTCCGGTCGCTCGAACGTCGGCACCGCTCGATTCGCCTCGTCCCCTCCTGCAGAATAAGCTGAATGATTTCGAGTCTTTCTCCATTGGAGCTTCGCAAGCACCTGCTTCAAGTTGCAGGTGGTCTCCGGACAGAGACGAGAGCTCTCTCTCTCTCTCTCTCTCTCTCTCGGCGTAGATTGCAGGATCATCTGTGTTGTTCGTCCGCATTCTGTCAGGATTTCCGACGCCGAACGTATTTCGAGCGCTGTGAATGCCGGAGGAACTTGCAGCATAATCAGGTAACACTTGTCGATCGCGTCTCTCTTCATGGACACGATTTACGCTGATTTCCGCACGCATAGCTTAGCTTCTTCGTTGCGATTCCCCCGTAAGTGCAGAAAGTTGCTTTAGGATTGCTCGTTCTTCGTTCGTGCGCCGAAGATGTTGCAGTGGATGGGAGGATCGAGACGGAAAATAACGACTGTAAGTGTCAGTACGTGCTTTGACCTTTGAGAATTTGCAGGATTCGTCAGCTCGATGCGATTCTGCCATGATCTTCCTTAGGTCGGAAATTGAAATTATCTTTCATTGCCTTCCACTACTTCCTGTGACAAGAGAGGATCGATAGGGCTACCATTACTCAGTTTAAATGATTATTTTCTTATTGGAATCACTCTTCTCGAACACGACTTCTTGTTCCCCACCTCGGTGGGAGTGCCGCATCCCGTTGTTGTTTCCTTTGGACAATCGGACTGCCGGCACGTCAGTTGTCAGGTAGTAGTATGCCGCCAATTTACTTACGAATGAAAATTGCATGGTAAAAAGTAGTAAGGTCTAGTTTGAGGTGGCTCCGAAATTCCAGCTCATTGGTTCAGGAGAGAGAATCTTCTGTGATGCTGGACTTAGTATTCGTGTGTCAAAAGTGTGAAAAGACAAGATACATTGTCTCTACCGAGGAATTACTTTTCAATTTGTCAAGAGCCGAACATGACAACGTCATTATTCTGCTTCTGATACACAACCATTTCTTCGTGCCTTGGGCATCTTGATTGTGCTGAGATGTGGATTATTACAGTCCAGGAAGTCTACTCAGAAGAGGTAAGAGACATCGATCTACTTGCTCTCTTTTTCCCTCAGACCGATGCAGCCGAATTTTGCTACCTAAAGCATCTGGTAAGCGTTTATCACACGAGAGCAACTACCTATTCTTTCTAAAATCTTTCTACTCATGGAGGCAAAAGCAATATTTCGAGCAAAAGAAGAGGCAACGGCAGCAACAAAATTTTGGTTCAGACAACGATGCCGAGGGAACAAATGTGGACTGCCAACAACAGAAAGAAAATCGATCATTGGACATCCTCAGTTTGTTGAATCTTTCAACTGCTCCACAAGAGTACAAAAGTAGCTGCCCTAATAGTGAGCATCTCAAATTTGTGTCCACTGAGGGTTGTCAGGACTTGTCAACGTACATTCCAGTTTAGTGATATAGTTAACTCCACTTTTCTGCATGCCTGCACCTCCTAAAGGAACTTGACCTCATTATCTCTGGCTAAAACTCTACTATCAAATGATTTTTTTTTTTTTTTAACTCTTGAAATGTTGCATAGTAATACTTGATGACATGCCTATTCATTTCCTACCTTGTGGGAGAGGCTGCCATCCTCTTGTTATTATGCTAAGATGCCAGGACAGACTAACTTTCCTGTATGTTGATGCATATTTTAATCGAGTCATTAAGGAGCTATGTAGTCAACCTCACTTTGTTGGAAAAGTTTTCATCATGGTGTCATCATTTTAGTGCTATATTATTCAATTTTATCAAGAACGCTGTGGAAAGCTACTAGCCTGTTAAGCTTCTAGGTGTATCCTTGCCTTCATGTATAGAGTCCGCAGTGCAAAGGCTCTTAGATATTTGTTTTGCTCAAGATGTTCATGGAGAAATAGAGTTATAACTTTATTGATGGCATTTGTTTTATCGAGTGTTCTTCCTGTCCCACTTCCTTTCAGGTAGGACTCTTTTTGTCTTACTTCTTAGATACGAGAACCAGAAAGCTATACATTTTCTTCACCTTGTCCTTTTACTGCTGCTACAGGAAGCAGTATTCTACATATTAATGATCCGAAGGGAGAACAGCAATTCAGAAATTTTCCACCCACTGCAATTGCCGATGCTGTAATTCATGTCATGCCTACTGAAGTTCATGAAGCAGGTATGATTGTGAATCAATTTTGTGGAGTTATTACCTTATATTTCATAAAGTCGATTGGGTTTCATTCACTGTTGTCGAATTGGAATGAGGTTTTCAATTGAATTTTACTGAACATGGAAACAGGTACTCAATTTGGCGATCAAGCCAAGGCTCTTCTTCCAATGAATGAAGTCGACAATCAGTGAGTTAATAACTGCATAACAGCATCCTCATTGCTTCCCACCCACCCCAAAATGGGAAAAGATGAAGTTATCCAGTCAAAGGCAGGCATACAAGGATCAGAGAAAAAAAATGGGTTCACATCTCTCGTGTTTGTGGGAATGATCTGGAAGATCTATAATCCATGCCCGTTATATTCAATGAGGGAGAAATATCTTGGCTGGCTGAGAAACTTGACTGCAACATACATGATGTTAATCCGTGCAACTAATAACCCCTGATGCTTGTTTTTAATAATTCATTTTGATAATCATGCCGCATGCACAATGCATGATCATTAAGTATTTTGTTGCTTGTTATGCTCAAGTTTTTCTCTCAATATTTATGCAGTGTCTTAAATGATCAAAAGAAGGAGCTTGGTCATAACACAGGAATAATGTATGAGCCACGTAAGTGGCTGTATTGATAGCTATGATTATTATTCTGGCTTTTACCGTGTCTTGTTACTCATACTTTCCAATAAACCTTAGTTTACAGCTTAGTTGCTGCAATGGCATGGTCAAAGTGACAAGTTGTTTCCACATCTCTTCAGGTACATCTGTCCTTGATTTGCTTCATGATGATCCTTCTGACAGAAATTTGGAAATTAGTCCAGCAAATGAAGATCACGTTGCCTTTTCAGTAAACGGTATCATCTAGTTCATGTCATTGGCTTGCCATGGACATTTCATAGTTATTATAACTGGAATCATGCATCATTTCATTTTGAAAGAAAATAATTCTATACATTAGGCAGGAGTTGAGACACCACTCTAGTCTGAGTGTTATTATCACTTCTCTGCATTTATTGTGCCACTTGCATGGTAATTACATTTGATAAGTTTTCTTTCTTTACTTGCCATGAAAATTGCATGACTCATTCAGAAGGGCATAACAGCAGATCCTGAAAACACAATTCGTTTCTCTTTTCTGCGGTGAAAAATGAGTGGCTGTTCTATACCATGATGGATTTGCTGAACTCAATAACTTGTGTCAGGCTTAGGTAGAGTGAGAACAGAAACACCAGCTCATTCACCACCGCAAGTTGACAGGTAACATGAATAAAGTTGAAATTGCAATTACCCATGCTTTAGGAATTAGGATGCTGATTTAGATATATACAGTAATATGTAACTAGTTATACATGCTGTGGTTAACTACTGTATGCATTTATTCTTTTCCATTTCCACCTAGCAACTACTCATTTATGTGACTTACAGGAAACTGCGCTGTTAACTACCTGTAGGTCTCCAATTGGAATGATAATTAGAACCATTTGACTATTTTGGCCATTTGGTTTTGGCTTTGTTGGTTGTACAGGGATAATGTAATGGGAATTGACTAGCAAAAGGAGGATCCAGTTGATAAAGAGAAACATTAAATGAACAGGAAGACTTGGTGCTAAGATAAAGTCAGAGTTTCTAGTGGAAGAAAACATATTCTGGAACCCCATGCTGTTTTTTCTTCAGAGAATTGTCATCCATGAAAAAGGGTGTACCTTCTCAGTAGGGAAGCTATAGGTTGCCTGAAAGATTTTCTTATGGATTTGCCTACTATTTTTGTAGTTCCTCACTATTGCAGTCAGTTAACAAATAATAAGTACAGATATCTGATCTTTTTTCCCTGCTAATAGAAGGGTAACACATCATCTTAACCTCTTGGACTTCTGAATGGAAGAAGATTTTGACCAAATATGCAAGAAAGCGATGTGCGAACCTAACTTATAGCTTGTCTTTCGGTCTAAACAATTGGTTTAACATTTTGAAATTATAGCTTTGTTTTAGAATTCTTTGCAACAAATCATAGTCGATCAAATGAATTTTAGATCCCAAACACCAAAAGCTACAACAATATTAGAAAGGTACAGCTACCCTAAGTGGTCTTGGCAAAGAGCTTTTATATGAACTGATTTACGTAATTCACAGGATTCCACACTATCGTGCCTGTTAGAGCATGCTCATGTTAAATCACCACTTCTATCCACCAATGCTTTGCATTAGCAACTTCATTAGGATGCAACTATGCTTAACCATTGGTACGAAAAAATTAGCATGCTTAACCACTGGTACCAAAAAATTAGTATGCTTAACCATTGGTGATCAGGCATATCGTTTTACTGATATATGGAAAAATCATAGGCAGCCTCTTATCTGGTCCTGAGGAAAATTTTTCTCTTTGGCATCATTTGATGCGAGAGTACCTCCTGTTCACTTTTCAGCACCATATTCATCTCTTTGGAATTAAGGAATGAGTAAGAGGAAATCACATTCCTTTGGAAGCATTGTGTGGTTTAATGATAATTGAGTGTGAAGAGCTTTAATATTGAGCAATGAACTGCTGGTCGTTTTATGTTTGATGTCACTAGTGTAGTGTCACTTGGGACAGCATCAATGTGTATCACTATTGCAAGTTAACACGACTATATGCAAATTCAACTGTTTCTTGAACTGCAGAACGTTTTCCTATGGTTGCGTATCACCCCTAAAACATTCAGGCTGGTCAGACATGTCGGAGAACCAAGATCATGCATTGGATGACCTTGATTTTGAAGCAGTGAGATGCTTGATGCATTGCCCTCTTCTCATGTGTTTTGATGCCTTTTGCTATTCTTAGCAGTATCATGTGTAGTTAGAGATTAATCTTAATCTTCTTAGCACCATGGAAAATCAAATCTTGAATGCTGATAGATTAGATATAATCCTTCAGTGACTTCTTCCTCGGAAATGTTGGCTGCGACATGTGCATGCTCCTCTTCCGCCATCACTATCTCATTTTGCGATCTTTCCCACAGTCTATTGGGTGACTGGGCAGATTAATAGCAAACACCTGGGTTAAGATATGTTTCGTTGTATAGAAAAGTAAGAGCCCCTCATTCACACCTATGGTAGGAAAAGGTATGTTTATGGAGCATTGTAGTACCTGATAGACTTGTACAATGAACACACGGACTACCAAATTGGATCTGTCTAAACTTCTTGGGTACAGAAGTAATTCTTGCTATGGGAGTGCCCTGCAACATAGTATAACAAAACTCAGATTAGTAGCCATTAACAGTTCTTAACCTTGATCATCTCTTCTATAAAGAAAGACATTGCTCAAGGAACTAGATTATTACATTCTTAATGTGTAAAGGCTGACAATATCTTGCAATTTCATTGAGATCCAGTTCTCTGAGTATAAAAGAATTCAGTAAGATCCCTTGTCGTTTTTTTTTTTTTGATGCAGAAGTCCATGATGAAATCTTTTAATGTGCCCAATTGTCAGCATTCTTTGAGGAACTCAATGGGTATAGGGGATTGGTATGGCAATCTGGAGGCAAACACCTGTGCCTGGGATAAGTCGAATCATCACTGGAGGGATAGTAGCATGATGACATCATCTGGTCACAAAGATGTATGGGCAGGTGATTTTTTAAAGTTACCCTTATTTAGCCAGGAAAAAAGAAGACACCCTTATTTGAGCATATATTTGGTTCATTTGATGAGCTTCGAGACCTCTATTTGAGCGAATTTTCTCATTGTGATGGTCAAGTCTGAGACAATTTTGCCATCTTTGGGGGCTCTCTATTTGCATTTCATCCAAGCTTGCCATAATTTAATCGAATCTTTGAACTGCTATGATCTACTGTATATGAATCATATCTTGGAACAAGATTTTGGACAAAATGCATTTGGTATTGCCTCCTTGAGATCATATGGACATCTCTAGCACCATATCATTTTTCCAGATTCCTGTTTCTATTCCTTTTTATGAATAAAAATCATGGCATTTCTCTGGTCTATCATTTTGTGGTTTCTTTCCCCCTTCTTTACAAAAACAATTCCAGATGATGAGAAAGAATTGACCATCTGCAACTTCTCACTTATGCATCTGATTGGTGCTCTAGGATAGTGTTCGTCATTCTAGGTTAAGCTTTGATATTCAACGTCAAGTAATTCCTATGCTTTTCGTGTTTTGTGCCGAACATAACTTGTTACTCTCTGCTGTTTTGTTTTATTGCTCCTCCAGCAAGCTCTAGTTCTCTTAATAACAACTATTTTCTCGGGGGAGATTATGACATCTCTTGGGAAAAACGTCCTTTCGAAGTGGGTGATCTATGTGACGATTTCGCCACATATGAAAATTATGACTTATCAGAGCAAGATCTTGATCAAGTCCGTTTGCTTAAGAAAAGGTGACTCAGTGAAAGTTAACCAGTCTTCCTGTTTGCAGATGTTGATAAACTGCTTTATGAATCTATAATCATGCAGGGTCATTGCTGAAGCTGGAGTCATCAGAAGCGAAACTTTAGGTTCTCTCTGTCTCAATAGCATCAGAGGGGCTATTTATTTCATAGCTGTTGAGTTATATTTGAAACAGGGACAAGACATCTGAGTTTGCATGTTTCTGATTTCTCTGGAGGCAGAGTTGGAAATTTTTTCCTTGTTCATATGAACGCGTTTTCTTGTTTGTCTAGCCAAAAAAAAAGACAAACAAGAAAAATCTCTTTCCAAGGGCAAGATTTGGTGATGTCATGGAAGTCTTAAACTCGTCCCTAGATTATTATTTATATATGTTGCAGAAATGCAAAGAAAATTTGATATTTAGAAGAGGTGCATCCATGAATAGCCGTGTTGCTTCTCACTCTTTATTTTGGTTCTGCTCCCATAGGACCCATACAAGTGATGGAACATTTAGTTTTAATTTCTGCAGAATAAGTGTATATAGCAGGAGGAATACTTTCAAGACCTTGCTTTCCTGTTCAAGGCATATGCCTTTATTTCTGTCCCTTAAGGCTAGGATGCAGATACTGCTCTGACATGAAACTTCAGAGAGAAGGCCATGTTAGACAAAGATTGCATCAAGGACCTCTTTTCTTATTGTATCCTGATGGCTATTGTTTTTATGGGATGATCAGTGTCTCCCCCATTATTTGAACAGCGTGGTTCAGAAGAAGCATATCGGCGTAGCATCGTCGCGAAGGATCCAAGAGAGAGTTCAAGCTTTCAAAGGTAAAATTCGGCAGATTTCCTTATCTCAAAATTTGTTCAACTTGTTTTGGAAGTTGACTGATGTTTTTCCTGGCGCTGTGAAGTTCCGGCAGTGAAGAGTCATGCTCCTCCACTACAGGTTATCGTTTCTTGTGATCGTGTTTCTTTCTCCAGCCAATTTCAGTTGTGAAACTTCTCTATTGGTAAACGAAGCTAGCTTTGAAGATGCCTGATTTACTTCTTCAGAGTAATCTTTTCAGTTGGATTATCATTTTAGAAGTATATTAGCAAGCGGAATTCATTTTTCTCCTTCTACCTTTTGCATGATTTCAATGAGGGCTTGTCTTGATAAGCTTCCATTTTTCGCTTTTTGCGTAATCCAAATTTTGTGAGCGACGCAGTTTGACTTTGTCTTAACACCAGGAACTTTCACAATATTCAATTTTAATACACAAGTTCACATATAATATTTTGTTAATATTTTGAAATTGGGAAAAATATTTGAAATTTTGGCAGTAAAACAATATAAAGTTATGTGCCATTTTTTGCTCAAGTCTAAATAACCATATGTCCCATTATTTCTCTAAAATTGAATAATTTGAAAAATATTTTCTTAATAATTATTCAGTTTTCCATGCCCAAGGAAAAAAAAAAAGAAAAAAGATAAGAAAAGGTTTCTCCGACATCCGTGTTGCTGTGATCAATCGATCGAAACGGTTTCTCCAATTTATGTTACAGACTCTTTCCAAACAATTGCCTAAAAAGCTCTAACCTGTTCCCTCCAAGTTACTCTACAATTTTAACGCGCGTCCTTTTTTTTTTTTTTTTTTTTTTTTTTTTTTTTAAAGGTTAGTACTCACCAGTCACCGCATCGAATCAAGTCTCACCAAAGCGGTAAACAGTAAACACCGATTCTCTCTCCCTTCGTCCCGCCTTTGCGCCACGACCGTCGACGCCATCGGTCAAGCTGCCGTTGACACAACGCGTTGTAACACCCCCCTCCTTCCCTCCCCATCCGTATCGCCTCTCTGTCTCTCTCCGAGCTCGCGGGTCCATTGTTGTCCAGAACTCATGGCCACTGAGCTCCATGTCTGTCGAGATTGAGCTCTGCCATGGAGGGGCTCCAGATGTGGCCATGGAGCTCCTCCGTGGCCGAGGTTGAGTAGTCTTTCGCGATGGAAGAACTCCACATCTGTTTGTGAAGCCCCATCTCGTCTTGATGTGTTAGTGAACTCTAGATCTCGGCAAAATTCTTCTACAAAGCTCATCGCCACGACTAGCCTTGCCGGTGGCAACGAGACGGAGCTTAGGCTCAGCGTCGAACTCGACACCAAGGGCGATCTCCCATCGCCAACGTGCGCGTCTCACGGGGACGGAGCAAGAGCCTGTTGAGAACATACGGGAATGATGTTGCCGTCCGCCGTCTTTGACCGCCCGCGTTGGCGGCGGCAGCAGGGAGGTCAGAATCATTGACGCACGTTGTGGTTGGATGCACGAAAACAGTGGCTGCGAAGGCCACGGGCACCGTGTCGTGGGCGGGTAGAAGAGGGGAGAGAGAAGATAGATAAGCGCTGGGGCTTAATGCGGTAGTTTTCTAGTGTGGGCACAAACATCGTAATCACTCCACGTGGCATTTGTTAAGTGGCAAGACAGAGAGACACCTTCTCGTCATTAAAAGAATTGTTTTAGCTATTTAGATGCCACCTAAGTAATTGGATAATTTTTTGTTAGGTGTCTATGACCAAAGGAGATGTCATTCTTATCATTTCTTAATCATGTCTTTCCATAATAAGTTACATAATATTAATAGACTTCCTAAATGTTATAGGTGCGATTGTATTTTTCACTTTATTTTGATTTCTTTTTTATTTACTGTAAAACCGTAGCTCATTTTCTATCTTGTCATTGTTTTTCAATCACAACAATAGGCATTCACAAATTTACACCAACTTTGTTTAAATATTCCTTGCACAATTATGCTCAATAATTTTTATAAAATATAGAAATATAATAGATTCTCAAATATATATTTTTTAAATTGTCTTTGATAGCCATCTCATGTGATAGGCATATTGCCGTCTAGATAAATAGGAAGGTACTATCTAAAATGAAGCAGTTAAATAGGGTGTGGAGTGTAATCTATATGGTCCAATAGGCAGCATGGATGTATACGGTGGGATAAATAATGCCTTCTAGTTAGATGTGATTTCCAATAGAGTAGAATTTGAGACATTCTTGTGTTGATTTTTTTGCATCAACCAGTAACATTTCTTGAAATTATGAAATACCTCGCTTGGAATTATCCCACAGTCATATTAAATTATTTATACCATGACAACTATTGTTATTATTATCGTAAATTCAAAACCTCTTATTTTCTTATTTTTGCATATTTTTTTTCGACATTCACCCCACATAGTAAACCAAGATAATTTATATATAATTACTCAACAATACTAATAGAGAGATAAAAGGGGGAAATTCTTCTGATGTCAACGGGAGACATCGTTGTCACTTAAATTGGGTGAGACATTCATGTATAGGCATGCTTTTTTGGTTTTTTTTAGGGAAGCAAAGTCATGAGAAGGGAATTGTCAAAATAAGCGAGAAAATCCAATAGCAAATTTTACTTCCATATATGCACATCCTGCGAAAGAGAAAAAGGAATAAAGAATCCTGATTACTTCCTTACACGAATCGAGGATGGGGGCAAGTGAATGAGGATGGGAATATCATTATTATTATTCGGGGGCGATCCCAAGGGGTTGGAAGGTGCTTGATATTGATACGAGCTTGGGGTTTTCTTGGGGAGAACATCGGGAGAGGAGAGGATTGGGGAGGGGGCGAGTGACGTGGCAATGAACGGATGCTTGACGGGTCGTGGGGGGAGGAAGGGAAACAGGAAAAAAAGCGCCCCCCCTCCCCAACCCACGAAAGCCACGGGGGCGGGGTTTGAGTTTGTCGACGTGCGAGCCCACAAAAACAGGAACAGAGCCCCCAGAAAAGGAAAAGGAAAAAAAAAAAAAAAAAAGAAAGGAAAGGAAAAGAAAAGAAAAGGAAAAGAAAAGAAAAGAAAAGGAAAAGAAAAGAACCTAGTATGTGCGAGTCGCGTGTGTGCGAGCGAGAGAGAGAGAGAGAGAGGAGACGACGACGACTCGTGAAGCGGTGTGCGCGCTAGTTTAGGTGTGGGTGGGGAGAGAGAGAGAGAGAGAGAGTCTCGTTCTCGTCTCGAAGTGTTGTCGTGCATGCATTTTGTGCAGCTGTTGCTTTTTTGCATGCACTCTCTCTCTCTCTCCTCTCCTCTCTTTCTCCCTCGATCCAACATCACCACCAACAACATCGACGACACGCTTTCCGTGCCCGCCCCTCCCGCCGTCCGTTACCTCGATCGAGCAGTAGTTTTTGCTTCGGTCGTCCCTCCCGCCGCCTGCAGCTCCCCCACTGCGACTCCGAGTCGATTTCTCTGTTGTGGGGAACGACTGCACTGTTAGATCATCTGCCCCCTCCTCCGTTCTCTTATTGTCTCGATTCCCCTGCTGCTGATCTGCATGCTGATTCCCTCCTCCTCCTCCTCCTCCTCGCTCTGCTCCCCTGATCTCGACCCCAACTCCTCCGCCGCCGCCGTGTCGTTGCTGCGTCGTTCGCCGTGCATGCATGTCTCGTGCTTGTTTCTCGGCCCCTGAATCCGCGATCGATCCGAAGAAGAGGTTTTTCGGGGGTTTTGGGGCTTGATTGCTCGTGATTTTGATCGATTGGGGGTCCGATGGGGTCCTCGATTTGCATGAACGAATCGTGCGGGACTCCCTGTCCCGAGTGGACCAAGGGCTGGCCTCTCCGATCTGGCGGCCTCGCTCGTCTCTGCCTCCAGTGCGGGTACGCTTGCTGTTCCCTCCCCCCTCCCTGTCTTCTCGGTGCCAGAGTGGGTTCTTCTTCTTTTTCTTTTTTATCTCCCCGCGTTTTTCTTTGTAATTCTCATCGCCCGATGCATTTTCCCCCTCCGTGGCCATTCGACTGGCATTATTCTTCACGCTTTCGATTGCCCCGTAGAATCACTGATTTCATCGCCAGATTCGGGACAGCAGCTGCTCCTCCTCCTTTACCTCGCTCGAATCTTTTACTGGCGATAAATGGAATTGCAGAAATCCCGATGACACCGACATTTACCAGTCCCCCCCCCCCAAGCTCATGTAATTTTTTTTTTTCGGGGGGGTGGGTGGGCACTATATTTGGATAAAGATATGGAATTTGTAACTGTGGATTACTACTCGGAGTTCTTGACTGCTGCTTACGGCTTGTAATCATCAACGACGCTTAGATAAATGGTCCGCTGTTTTTGTAGCATCAAAAAGGATGAGATAAACTCGTCCATGAAGCCAGTGGGAGTCAAGATGAGACTACAACCATCTTTTTCTTTTTTCTGGATTGCCTTTGGGAGTCTCTTTTCATAAAGTATTCGTATCCATTTGTTGTTCTCATTGCCAATTTGCAAGATCAATAGAGGCCATCATATCGTCTTTCTCTGGTTTGATTTATACAATTGCTTTTGCATTTCTGTTATTTCTTTGTAAATTAATGTTCTTTTACCCTTATTGCCTCAGGTCTGCCTATGAAGAGTCCTTGTACTGCGATCTTTTTCACCAGGAGGAATCTGGCTGGAGGGATTGCAGATTTTGCGGCAAGGTATCTCTCTGTCTCTCTCTCTGTGTTTCGCGCTTATTTCCCCCTTTCTTTATATCTCTACTTTTTCACTTAATTTTATTCTGCCGTGATAGCACCTCCACTGTGGATGCATTGCCTCGAGAGCTTTGGTCGAGTTCGTGGACTATGGAGGTGTCATGTGCATTAGCTGTTCAAAGAACCAAACTCATCCAGTAAGACTTGCTCCTACATTCAGTTAGCTGTAATTACTTTTTCTTTTTCTTTTTTTCTAATTTGTAGTGGGGCTAGTTTAATGCTGAAGCATTGTGGCATGAACATGGTTCTTGCTATTAGAAAGTGTCACATATAGCATCTGTAAATAGTGCATTTGTACTGCGTTGTGAATCCGTAATTGAGTTTCTTCAGACTTTTATTTTGAAAAACATGAGTATATGGTTTTGGCATGTTAAAGTTGGAGATGGAAAGATCTTCAGGCTTTCTATTTAAATTCATCTTTGTGGGAATTCTATGTCTGCTTGTTGACTTTTTTCTCGGACATCTTCTTGGGGCTTGAAGCAACAATCCTAAAGCACTGCTGAATGGGTACTGAGTGGTCCTATGCCTTGTGGCGTAGAATCACGGAGGCCCTTCAATTTGAGGTTTTTCCATATCCTTTCATGCTATATATATTCTTCTCTATTTCTTGATTTACTGGAATCGAACATAGAAAGTCAACTTGGTGGGAAGCTCGACTTTCCTTTTTTCTCTAGTTAAAAAAGCTCAGAACAATCTGCTGGAGTATCCCTGTCTTCGTAAAATAGATTTATTAGAGCTGTATATCAATAGTTTTCCATCAGACTTCCATCAGACGTGTTCTGTGACTTAATTTGTTATTGTCAGTGTATAATGAAAACCTGGGATTTCATGACCTGTAGGCCCTCATTTTGATCTGTCTGTATGCATAGTATAACTGTTTCTTCATATCCTTTGATTCAAAATCCATGTCAGTCGATTAAGCGTTAAAGTAAGTGAATTAATTGTTTATTGAACTTGCTGATGATTATAAATGATGATCTGCAGTCCACTTCAACTGAAGATAGAGGAAGAGAAGAGGAGAAGCTGATGCAGTTATACAAGTTCATGGCCAATGAACCAAAAATTTTGCCTCAAGCTCCTAGAGATGATATTCGTGCTTCTTATGGGGAAGTACAACAAGAGACAAGACATTTCAGTGGGCAAGCTGCTATTGATTTTTCACGTGGGATGACTGACCCCACAGTCGGATCACGTAAATTGACGAAATTGGAGGACAGCAGATTCTTGCTGAAATTGAAGGATACGCACAGATCTCTTCCACATCCATCTCTGAATATCAGTTTGGGATCCCCAGGTGTAAGTTCACATATTGCACCACCTTTCTCTGGTGGGGTTGGGGAAGGAAGTCAGACCGTGGGGCCTTCTTCCCTCCCGCAAGGGAGGTCTCGTCCAATCTTACCAAAACTTCCTAAAAGTTCCATAGCAGGTCCAGAGACAACTAAAATTCCTCCCGTGCGTGTTGCAAGGCCACCCGCTGAGGGGCGGGGAAAGAATCAATTACTTCCTCGATACTGGCCGAGAATCACTGACCAGGAGCTGCAGCAATTGTCTGGAGAGTATCCTTGATTATTGTGTGCTACTTGCTTAGGGTCTTAGAAATCTTCCTGGATAGGGATTTCCTGGTTTAGATGATTATTTGTAAATGTTATTTGAAGAGAGAGCTGAACTTAACCACTTTGAAGTTTGAACTCTACCGTTGTGCCCCTTTTTGAGAAGGTTCTTAGCGCGAGTGATGCTGGCCGAATTGGTCGTCTGGTCTTGCCAAAAGCTTGTGCTGAAGTAAGTGTTCGACAAACTTCATTGCAGCTTCTCTTTAAGTCGGAGCAACTTTATAAGCTGGAAATTTGTGCAGGCATACTTTCCTTCTATAGCTCAATCAGAAGGTGTTCCAGTGCCAATTCGAGATGTAAAGGGGAATGAATGGACTTTTCAGTTTAGATTTTGGCCCAATAATAATAGCAGAATGTATGTTTTGGAGGGTGTTACGCCTTGCATACAATCTATGCAGCTCAGAGCTGGTGATACAGGTACTCTGTCTGCTATTCTCGGCAAGACGTTCTAGCATGTAATTTCTTAGACCGCGAGTAAAAATAGAACATATTTCGTGTGCATTTGCCATGGCAGCTAGCACACATGGAACAAGATCACTAAGGTTGTCATAATTGAGCATGCAGATTTGAAGGCAGTTTATTAGGTAAAATTGTGTTTGACTCTCATATGGTTAATGCACTATGAAAGACATTTGTGTACTAATCAGAACAAGATGATTCTTTTTTACATAAAAAAGTTTAGTAAGAGTTCATCTCATTTTAAAGTTAAATGAAACATCTTACTTTTATTGTACAATCTTAGGAATTGTGGACTTGAGGTTAACCTTTTATCATTCCCCAAAGCTTCCTTTGCTTTTCTGGTTCTGTTTCGCTAGTTGGATTCTGTCTTTCTAAGCATCATTCATATATGCAGAGTCTCACCCTCTTTGCTTTATGACAGGCGCTCTGCTTTTAACTGAGAGTGCCTGGTTTGATATTTTTTGATCTTGTCCACCGGCATGTAGTTTTTTAGTCCTTTTCCTTTTCGTTTTAATTTTTTTTCAGTACGTCGTTTGAGGGAGAGTGCGCATTCAAATGCTTATTCAGGCCTTTTTTTATTGCAGTAATATTTAGTAGGATCGATCCCGGAGGCAAGCTCATTATGGGTTTTCGCAAGGCATCAAACTCTAATGATCCGCAGGTCAAACTCCATAGGCCTTCTATTTTCTCTGTTTATATCTCTGGCGTTATCTTAAAATGGTGTACTGATACAAGCAGGACAACCAAGTATCTATAGTCCCTAATGGGGATTTATCCAGGGAAGGTTCCTTCCAGCCCTTCATGGGGACTCTACCCATAGTTGAAGATTACACTAATTTTTCCGGACTGCAAGTGGAATCAGGGATCCTCGCTCGAATCCTTCATCAGAGCTTCTCAATAATAACGATGGTGACACCCGTTGCAACAAGATCGAGGACGATGTGGGCAGGACTTGTGAAGATCCGGCCCAACAAGCATCGCCGATTCCCGAAAAGAAAAGGACTCGTAACATAGGGTCTAAAAGCAGGAGAATGCTAATACATAATGAAGATGTTCTGGAGCTTAGACTTACATGGGAAGAGGCTCAAGATTTGCTACGACCCCCACCACGTGTAAAACCAAGCATTGTTACTGTTGAGGGACACATTTTTGAAGAATATGATGTAACTCATACTGTTTATTTTTCCCTTTATGTGTGCGAATTGTACTTTCTGTCCCCATGTGCTTCTGCTTATTAACGTGATTGATGTTCAACTAATGTAGGAACCCCCAGTATTTGGAAAGAGGACTATATTTGTAAGCCAGCTTTCCGGGTGAGTCTATCTTGTGTTGTTTTTGAGTGGGCAAGGCACTGTTCATTCTCATGACAGATTATTACAAACTGTTCATACAAGATGTCGACAAATTGGTGATTATGAACAATGTTATGAATAGTTGTGAACACTAGTGAAATCCCTTTAATCATATCACATTGAAAGGAGTGATCTTGTTTGTGACAGGGGAACCGAACAGTGGGCTCAGTGTGATGACTGCTCCAAATGGCGAAAGTTGCCTATGGATGCTCATCTTCCTCCAAGATGGACATGTTCAGAAAATATCTGGGACTCTGAAAGGTGTGAATTGAATTGGTGTTTCTGGTTGTTTTGTCATTAGTAAAATCATAGGAATTAGGATAGAATATTGTTTCCATCTCCCTACTGAGTTTTATTTGTGTTGCAGGAGAATTTGTTCAGCACCAGATGAGTTGAGCCCAGAGGAGCTGGAGAGTCTTCTCAGAGTGAACCAAGGTATCAGTAGAGAACTTTTGCTTTTGCTTAGCTATGTTTTAGTTAACTAGATTGGCAAATTGTTGCACTGAGCTCACTTTCTCAGTGGACGAATTGTGTTTTTGGTTTTAGTTCTGCGTAGGATGTTGGATTGTGTGATGGGGACTTACTTTTTGGTTAGAGTTTTGTGGGTTTATTAATTCTGAGAGGATCATGTAGTTGCTCTGTCCTTTATATAATCAGTGGTACCTCTTTTGGTTCACTTATTTAATAATATCCTTGCATTGCTGGTTATGTTTTGTTTTCCTAACTGTTCCCATCACAGAAAGTGCTGCTAAGTTTTGGTTCTTGATAAATTAGGAAAGCAGTTATGTCACTTCCTTCTCAATGGGATTACGTTTTTCCACTCCTCTCACTCCAACAAAAGATCTGTCTGATCCTTGCATACAATCTCTGGCAATTCTACTTGGCTGTTGAGGGGTTTGCTACTGTGATTTAAGAATAGTGTTTTGGGATCATTATAATGGGTGGGAAGAAATATGACGCCCTCACAATCTAGTGTTCAAGGAGGTTAGGTGCTTCAACTTTTCTTGAAATTGATATACCAATAGTTAACAAATTGTGCAGACAGCTCTGGGCTCTTTTCTAAATTACTTCTTTGGATATTTACTGTTATATCAGTACATAAAAATCCTTGATCAATTTCTCACTGGCATGCCTGGTGACTGGAGTATCCAAAAGATGAACTTGGGGGTGATTAGAACAACGGTGAATGAGATGACTTGGTTGTCCATTTCTACAGACGCCTGACAGGAGACCTATGCAATTCCACATGGACTTACTAAATATCTTCTGTTGATTGATTTTCCTATGATTGTTCACTTTTGTTTTTCTCTCAGTCAAGTTGTGCGTGTTCTAATATTGTCAAGAGTTTTTCGTGTCAAAATTCTAATAAATGTGAGTACAAAGGATGAGGAGTAACTTTTCACACATAGTGCAGATGTTAAAAGACAAAGGGTTGATGAGGACCATAGGAACGATACGGATGGTGAAACTTCTGGCTTGGATGCTTTAGCTAGTGCTGCTGTTCTTGGGGAGAGCATGGACGACCCAGGTGAGCCATCGAGTGGGGTCACCACAAAACACCCTCGTCACCGTCCAGGTTGCACATGCATCGTGTGCATCCAACCCCCCAGTGGAAAGGGAAAGCACAAGCCCACATGTACCTGCAATGTTTGCATGACAGTGAAGCGCCGCTTCAAAACTCTGATGTCGCGGAAAAAGAAACGCCAATCAGATCGGGATTTGGAAACTATACAGAAGGACCTGATTCATTGTGGTCATGAATTAGGAACTGATGGAACTTTAGCGAATGCTTCATCAGAGATAAATCACGAAGAGAATGTAATCAGTCAGAATAAAAAAACAGAGGTAGCAGATAGCAGCAATGGCCATATCGACCTGAACTGCCACCCTGACCATGAGAATGTGCAGCTTGAGGGAGAAATACGCAGCATCATGGGGTTTACTCAGGAAACTAAGAATCTTTCAGGGAATGATTCAACCCACGATGTGATTCCCACCTTGCAATGCGAGCATCTAGCCAGCACAAGCTCCGGTTTGTTTGGACAGACCGTTGAAGAGAGGGGGAAACGACTGTCTAATGGAGAGTGCCTCCAGTCCATTTTACATGAAACTAATGATGCAGGCGAAGAAGGGGTAGGCCGAGGCTCTTAAAGTCTCTGCCGAAACATCTTTTGGTTGACGTTGGACTTTTCGAGTTTACATTTGTCACCTCATTTTTATAAAATTCGAGAAATTGCAAAGTGTTCCTTAAGGGGGGCGGTGAGTGTTGATCTGGAAGGAGTTCGCTAGACAATTTTGGGACTTTTGCATGTCATTCCGTGTTTGGTATAGATTTTTAGGCTTGAGGAGGGATAATAAGTTTCTGTGTTTGAGATGTGATATAGAGTTTTGCGCATCAGCTTATTTGAGAAGCATTTTTCCTCCTGTTGGTCATCTTGATCTTGCTCTTCATATGTCACAATATCAGAGGGATGTGCTTGTGTTGCTTATACTCCAAAGTTCAGGAATCCTCGTAGATGAAAGTAATAGTGGAGCGAGTCTCCTCGGGAGTGCTCTCACCACCCGGTTTATCTCTCAAGTATCCAAACAATCCAATGGGCTTGTGCGAATGGCTTAATGCAAGCAGATGCCCTCGCCAAGCATAACAAAGGCGCAGATGATTTGGCCAGATTTCACCGCATCTCTTATGGAAGGTTACTCGGTCACCGAGTCTCGGTGTATGTTAGGAGTGATTTTATGTTTCTACTTGACAATTCTTTTTTTTTTTTTTTTCTTGGAATAAATAGAATGAAAATCTACTTGACAATTCTTTAGCGTTGTAGACTTGAAATTTAAGTAACGCACGACAGCGAATACCTTGAATCTTGTAAAGAATAAATAGAATTTAGAAGAAGATATATATGAAACCTATTAATTAAAAGTAAGCTCGGGGTTGGGTCTTCCTAGACGGTCTGGAAGCGAGGTTGGTACGCTAAAATAGAAGTAAATCTCGTAATAGACAAAAGCATTTGACCACCTAAATACTAAAGAAAAGAGTAGAGAGCTTATAGTTGAAATACGGCCGGCCGGAAATTTTGTCCCTGCCGCACCGTGGACCTTGAGAAGCCGCGTTTCCAGTTCTACTTAGCTGCCTTGCTGTCCGAGATTCTCCGAATTATCCGACATTCTCCTCTCCTTTTTCCCATTTCCTTTTCGACCGGCCCAATCACTTTGGCATTTTAGTACCGTTTCCCCCAGTCATCTGCCGTCTGCCGTCCGCCAAAATGAAAACAAACAATTCACCTGCTTTTTGGTCTTTCCACCCCTACTAAGAAAATCCATACATCTCCTCTCTTCCTCTGTCTTTCTGTCAATCTATCTAATAGACCACCGAGAATGGGGGAGAAGGCAACCATGGCAAAGGCGACATTGGAGCTCGAAGAATTGTATCTGGGCATCCCCGATGAGTCGGTCAACCTGACGTTCCAGGACCTTGTTGATGTGAAGAAGCATGCCCATCTTCATCCTCTTCATGCTCTCTCCTCCTCCTCCTCCTCCTCCTCCTCCTACACCTCTCCTTCCGCCCCCGCTGCCTTGGACCCCATCTCTGAAAACAAACCTGCAAAATCAGAGGCAGCGGCAGCATCTCCTGTCTTCCCGAAACTGCCCAGTCTTGATTTCAGTAGAGGCTTGCGAGCATCAAACCTTCACCATCCCCTTAATCATTCTGACCAACTCTCCATCCGGGATTCCCCAATAGGCCATCGATCCTATGTTGGCGAGGACGATAATGATGAGTACCGATATGGACATAGCCATGCAAGCTCCAGCAGAAACACTCACTTGGACATGAGGCGTACGGGTATGGTGGAGAACAGCAGCACGGGTCATGATGACATGATGAGCACGAGTATGAGCATGAGCGTCAGCATGGCCGCTCATGGCCAAAGACAGCGACCCGGCATCCCCCACTTCAATATCTGCACCATCTGCTCCACTTACATCTACATCTTCCGACGTCGCTGCCTCGTACGTGGTCATTAGACTTGTAATATACTTAAAATGATAGCTGCGCTACAGGGATCTCCTTCTTTACCCTTCCACTCGTCAAAATTCGATAGATATAGTAGTTACGCAGAAACAAGTAACCATTAACGACGATAAGGTTATTGGGCGCAGGTGTGTGGAAGAGTATACTGCAGGCAGTGCGAGAGCATAGGCATGGGCGAGATGACCGAAGGCAGGAAATGCGTCGAGTGTCTCGGCCGGAGATTCAGCCAAAGGTACCCCATCATCATCATCGGCCCCAATCCTGCCGGCTTCCTTGATGGACATACTAAAGAAAAAAACTAGGATAATCCTTGTGCATCTGTTGACCTGCGTCTGTTTCACCACGCATCCACGTGCATCCAACAGCATCTAGTTCGATAATAAGTACGATGCATATGGTTAACATGTGCCGTGTCGTGCGTGGATACGTAGGTACATCCAGAGGGCAGGCCAAATTGGGTGCTGCTCTGGGTATCCGAGCACGGTGAAGCAAGCCGAGCTGAAATGGGCTGAGAAAGGACCGAGGAGGACCGCCGAGAGAGCATATGGCCGCGGCGGCATGGCCTCGCGGTCCAGAAGCCCGGTCACCCCGAGAACCCCGACCAGGGCCCACCCCAGCAGCATCAGCATCAACGCAAGCGATCCTCCTTCCTTCGTCCACTCCCCTTACTCTCCTCACAGTCCCCGCCACCATTATCCTTTCTAAATCTCACGAATCACTTGTCGATTTGATCTTTGTTCCTTTTGCATGCCTTCCCCGTTCATTTATGTCATTTCGGGTCAATCTTATCGATGGGGAAGAGGATTATCTCTGACCTTAGCTGGGTTATCTTCAGCCTGCTCTCTTTATGACATCTTTATATATGGAAGAGCTTATTCCAAGCAGTCTTATTCTTTTTTATGTACATTTTAGGAAAACTGCTTTGCTTATTCTAATTTGAGTCGAAACGGTTGAAATGGTATTATACTAAATACTAGCAACTGCAAATATATATACGTAAATGTAGAGCTCGAGTTGACTATATTAACTTTAGATATCGACTAGTTACAGGAATCAAGCTTGCCAATTACTTTTAGACTGGGTGATTCATGTGAGGTCCAAATGAGGCAACTTAATTGTTCTAACTGGTGTGTGATAGATAGTGATTCACATTACCATTTGCGATAATTCTCAAAATTCTTTTCAGCAAATGATTTAAGAGAATTTACATCCTTTCAAATTTGATCCTTGGCAATTTGAGGCTCCGCAACTAAATTTGATGTCTATTCTAAAAGAGTCCCCATGCAACTTTCAAAACAAGCATAGGGATTATATCAAATATCAAATGCATTTTTCCTAATTGTAAATTGAAAGTGAAATATTTCATTATGTCTTTTGAGCTTTGGACCGGATTGATCTAGTCTCTTTAATTTTTCATTTTACCAATGCAAAATCACCATTTGCAAAAGGTGTGTTTCGACAATAATAACTATCAGTAGCCCAATTCAGTAAAATATATTTCAATGTTCCAATGGATCATACCACCGCTTCATACTTGGTCCATTCAATTTTTTTTTCTATGAATAGTAAAGCAAACTAAATTGTTCCAATAACAAGAGAATGATAAGAAAAAAAAATACAATGATCATAATATTAACAACAAAACTACCAGTTGATTCACAACAAAGGTTTTAAGATTTTATTTCGAAATTTAAATTTTATTTTCCTTATATCCTTCATTATTTAGCAAGGACCATGGCCACTACAGATATGTACTCTTGTAATCTTCGGCACGACACAACGTGATGCAGGCAAACGAAAAAACTATTAAGCAAGACTAAATAAAGAGATATGCTTTGAAAAATAAAAGAAATGAAATCAATCATCTTGAGATTAGGGTGAAACGGTTTACAATTAGACGAGCAGAACCACTTTAGCAATTGTGACCAGAAACGCCAATGTAATAAGTGGTGGCCGTGGTTTCTTAATTAAACTGTACAAAAGCAAGATAAAATATTTTAGAACTGAGAAAGTTAACTAAAATCAAATTAAAAACAGGAAGAAACTACTTATTAGTTTTTGTGCCATTTTTTTTTTTTATAAAGACCATTGCATCATCATCATCATCATTATTAAGGTGTTCATTTTATAATTTTTAACACATTTTGGGATACAGTACATGAATGATCCGACTAATAAAAAATAACGAGACTTGCGGCATAACCTCTAAAAGAATTGCATGCGAGGTGCGCACAATCGAAAAAATAGATGGAGGATCGATGTTATCACAAAACGAAAATTGAGGGGATTTTGCATGATAGTTACAAGTTTGGAACTATCCTAAAAATTCAGGCAATTTCAGGCAATTTCCGTGAATTAAATTTAAAGAAAAACGACACAATTGATTTTTGAGCTTTCACCTAATATATAATATGATTTCCGAATTTTTAATTTGTTTTGTGTAACATTAAATATAGTCCTTGAGTTAAGAGAAAATTTATAATGGCGTCCTTTCATTACATTCAATATCAAGAAAAATATTAAAAAAATTTCACATAGTTGAGGAACTAAACATGTTAAAATTTTTTAGAAATTTTATTGAACAATTAAAATGCAAATACCATATAAAATACATTAAAAAATTTAGGGATGATAGTGAGCGTGTGATGAAAGTCGGGCACCTGTCATTTTCCAAGGGGATGCTTTGGGCTGCCGCGCGTGAGGGAGGCGGGGCAAAGGGAAGGGAAGGAGAGGTTCCGGCTTCTTCCCCCTTCCCCCCCCCGCCCCGAGTATAAAAGCGAACCCGAGAAGGAAGCTTCTTCTCTGCTTCTCTATCCTCTCTCTCCCCACACGCAAGGCATAAAAGGAGAGAGAGAGAGAGAGAGAGAAGAAGAAGGAGAAGAAGAAGAAGAAGAAGAAGAGACGTTGGTTGACTGAGGCATGGGGCTCCCTCCTGCATTCTCGTCGGACGACGCCGTCGTGAAGTCGCCCAACGATCGCCGGCTCTACAGGCTCCTCCGTCTCCACAATGGCCTCTGCGCCTTGCTCGTTCACGATCCCCAGATTTACCCCGACGGCACTCCCCCCTCTCGCCACGCCGACGGCGATGGTGAGGATTTCGATGATGAAGACGACGACGGCGATGAAGACGAAGAAGAAGACGAGGAGGAGGAGGACGACGACGACGACGAAGAAGAAGGAGAAGAGGACGAAGCAGACGACGGCGAGGAGGAAGAGGAGGAAGAGGGACCCCAGCACGGCCAGACTAAGAAGGTCGCCTTTCTTCTTCTTCTTCTTCTTCTTCCTTTTCTGTTTTAGCTTGCCTTTGCATTCGAACCAATCGAACCGAGCTGGTGCGATGTGAAGGAGCGACCGTACTCGTAGTCAGCTCATCACTCCCCTGGCTGTTTCGATTCAGGCAGCGGCAGCAATGTGCGTGGGAATCGGCAGCTTCTCCGATCCTCACGAGGCGCAGGGTCTCGCTCATTTCCTAGGTTCGCTACTTTCTACCCTCTTTCCGCTTTTCTCTCCTTCACTGTCCCACCCTTACCAAATCCTGAGGGATCGGGTTTTCCCTTTTCTGGAATGGTCGGTCATTCGATGATTTCGATTCAACCCGCCACCTTTCGCATTACGATACCACTGCCCTCCCGGTGCCTTCCATTCCTCTTTTATCAGTGTAATTGCAGCCTTTGATTCCGAACTCCATATACCCGTGCAGAACACATGCTCTTCATGGGGAGTGCAGATTATCCGGATGAAAATGAGGTCGGTTAGTGTTGCCTCTTAGTTTAACATCTGTTGGAGCGCATACAAAACTTGACTTGCCCGTTTCCTTTCCTAGATTCAGTTTTGGCTTCTGAAGTCGATCCTGAAATATATCTACTAGTGCTATTTGCATGGTTTTACTCGCATCGTGTGCTTGGAATCTGTACTGTGACAACTATCGGTTGAAGTTATGTTTTCTGTTTTTGGGTGAGTTGGTCGGCAAGTTATTGAATCATGAAGAATCTCATGTTGTATCTACTATTTTTGATCTATTAGAGTGTGGGGATATTACATCTTGGGACTCACATGTGTATGTATTTTCTTTCAGATCAGTAATGAAAACTACATAGGATCTTTACTTAGATATTTGGGGTCGAGATGAAACTTGATCTCCTCACTTCATGATGGCATACCTCTTGAATTTACTTACTCATGCACACGCTTCTGCTTGATTCAAGAACTTTTTAATTTGTATGTCCAAGAGATATATGATGAGTCAGAGAAGGGTTGTTTCGCCTATGTGTTGACTCTCTTCTTTGCTAGTACGATAGTTATTTGTCCAAGCATGGAGGCTCCTCAAATGCATACACAGAAGCAGAGCACACCTGCTACCATTTTGAAGTCAAACGGGAGTTTCTGCAGGGTGCATTGAAAAGGTGAAGATCTAAATGTGCACTTCTATAAAGAGTCTGTTCTTCTGACAATGATGAAAAAAGAAAGGAGTGTTGTCTGCCTATATGATTATTTGCTTCTTATATGTTCCACAATTTGGAAAGTAATTATATTTATGACTTTTAAGAAATGATGTTCATGCAGCATCTACTTTTTTTTTTCTATGAGGCAACTCGTGATCGATCGTACGAACTACATAAGATATTAAACAATTGTTGTATTCTAGTGTGCTTGTTTTGACATTGACCTTGTCTAATGAGATTTCACTTAAATATTGTGTCTGCTCCTGTTGCTTTATCAGATTCTCTCAGTTCTTTATTTCACCACTAGTGAAAATGGATGCTATGGACCGGGAGGTGCTTGCTGTAGATTCAGGTACTGTTATTTTTGTGGAGTTTATTCTCCAGAAAAGTTACTGCTTAGATTTTGTCACTCTGGGTATATTATATGGACATGCTGCTAATAAATTCTGGCATTTATGATGTGAATCACTGCAAGCAGAGTTTAACCAGGTTATGCAAAATGATGCTTGTCGTCTTCAACAACTCCAGTGTCATACTTCTACACCAGGTCACGCATTGAACAGATTCTTTTGGGGTGCGCTTCAATATCTGATTTGTTTTCTCTTCAGTGATTTAGTTTCCTTGCATGGAATGTGTTCTCACATATAAGTTGTCTGATGGAAGGAAATAAGAAAAGTTTGGTTGATGCAATTGAAAAGGGGGTCAATTTGCGGGAGTGCATTTTGAAGTTGTTCAGCAATTATTACCATGGGGCTCTGATGAAGCTAGTTGTTATTGGAGGAGGTAAGTGCACTTTCAATGTCACTTTTGGTGCTACCACCTCTTTTACATTTTTCCCCCTAAGATGCAGTGAATGGTATCCCATCTCTATGTACACTTGAATGGCATCAAATCGGGTCCAAACTAGGAATACGTTTTCATATCATGTATAATTTGAAGTGCATTTGGCCATTGAGTATTGAAGGGAAATTGTGTTGGTTTTATGAAACTTGGGGAGGTTGTTTATCGTCATTTGGCAGTTTGGGAGGGAAGTAAAAATGTCAAAGTGATAAGTCATCTGTTACTCAGTGTTGACTTAAAGTTTTGCTTGATGAAATGGCAATTGCAAATTTTCAAATCCATGGTTTTAGATTGAGACATGGAGTTACAATGTCATCTTTTCTGCCAGGCCTTGTTCAAGTTTTGCAGCGCGTAAATCCATTTTTTTGCCCTCATTGAAGTCACTTTACGGCATTGTTTTGAGAATTGGGAGGATGAGAGAACCAATTAGGGGTTCGGCTAGTGGTTCAACTAGTTGGAACGCTGGTTCATAGATATGGATGTCGTATTCCTGCAGATTTTGTGCAGGCACACATTTACGTGAAAATGTGGGGTAATAGAAAACTGGGGTTGAGAAGGCCCAAAAGGACATCGGAAGATGCTTTCAAGAAAAATCTGAGCATTTGACGACCTAGTATAGAGAACAGCATAAGATTTATGTAGTTAACCCTATTTAGAGGTAAAAGGTGGTTGTTATTATTGTTTTGAATCTTCATCAAAGTTGACATCACCTTGATAGTCTATTGCACATGGCACTTGGAAACTCATGGTCACATCACTTAATTTAAATACTCAACAATGTCACACCATGTTACTTTTGTTTCATAATGCATGATGCTGGGAATCTGCTAGCCGAGCCTCATGACCATGCTTAGTCCTAGATCGGCCACATAACTGTTAATGAAGTCCCATAAGCAAGCTCAAAATTAGTGCGATTCCAACATGTAGATATCCCAACCCCCCAAAGAAAGGTCACCTCTAGACCAGCTTGAGTCCCGGATTAGCAGATTTTATGACTGGGATTACCTGGTTTCCCAAAAGCTTTTGATCATGTGGCCGAGACACGTCTATACCCTTTCAATTAACAGATGTCTCCACAATTTTCCATCTTGGTCTTAATTGATTTAAAACATGATCATGGTCCTAGAGCCATTCGAGAACTGAGAGAGGAGACTGTCCAGCGAGATAGGATTCCATGTTGAACTGGATAGTCAAAACCTTAGCCGATTTGGATGAGTAATCATAGATGAAAGTGCTTTGATCTAGTTTTTGACCATCTGTGGCTAAGTAAAGCAAGCAGGTTGTAAGGCCACTAGTCGGTCTAACTGGTTGTTTACTTTTCATTTCCAAGCTTCCTGCTAGTTATCTAAGTTTGAATCTTATTGCCAATACATCCCAAACATTTGTTGTTGCATGACGCCTACTAGACAAGGCAAGATGGACTGGCTTAATTTGTGCCCCTCCCTGAAAAGAATGATGAGATAGACGTGCCAAGATCTGCACTTCTAGCAATCCTTTCGGTTCATTTGAAGCAATAGGAATGTTGACTGGTGTGGTTCAATCGGTCCAATCAGCCCATCCATCCTGTCCAATTTTCGTGACGATGAGAATTTGTTGATAAAACAATAAACATTGATGTTGGGGAATTTGATAGGACTTCTCATGGACTTCTTGTAGATTAATGGGATTTGACTCAAGTGCATTGTGCACAATATCAAGCTAAAGAAGTCGAGTGCCTTTTATGTGGAAGTAGATACATTTTCCCTATCTAACAAGTAGCTAATAGGATTTTATCGTTGTTTTCTATTGCTGTAAGTTTCAGATTGACTTATGTAGTGCAACTATTGTGGTTAGATGTAGAATTAGATGGTATAATTTGGTGAGTTTCATAGAGTAATCTGTTAACTTTTGTTGTGCAAACGTGAATCCTCTCATGTGCTGCAGAGCCTCTGGATGTACTTGAGAGTTGGGTCACGGAATTATTTGGTAAAGTCAAGAAAGGTCCTCCAGTGCAGTTTGAGTATGGAAAGGAAAGAGCTATCTGGAAGGCTGGTAAAATTTATTGGTTGGAAGCTGTCAAAGATGTTCATGTCCTCGACTTAACATGGACGTTGCCATGTCTGCGTCAACACTATTTAAAGAAATCGGAAGATTATCTAGCACATCTTCTCGGTCATGGTACTTCATTTTATTTTCATTGTGCTATTCTTTATGCTCTTGCTATTCTCATTGATTGATTGGTCTCGTAATTCTCTTTTTTCGCCCTACTGTTTCTGGGTTTTTCCTATCTTCCCATAGATCTTGATGGAAAATCCTGCATTTTGGTTTTTGCCTTTATCTAGAGCTTCTATGGTCAGTGATTTTTGTGAGTGAATAAATAAGTATATGGATGTGTGCGATTGTTTTGTATGTATGTTTGTATCTCTACCTATGTTTATGCAGACAGACACGCCGGAGGAAAATTTTGTGGCAGGAAGGTTTGGCTTCACTCACCTTATATGCACAGTGCTTGCATTCTGATGCTTGAGTGATGCTTGAGTTTGACATACTTGTAAAGAATTTGGAGTACAAGATCCAAGACTGTGATAACTTGGACAAAAGATCTGGTTCTGTTGTGCATGTGCACATGACCCTCCTGAATGCGTATAAATTTATATAAATGTGCATATGGGAGAATATCTACATCAGCTGTTCATTCTCATGTGTTCCTAGATTATCTGTTATCTGTACAATGTACTTTTAGATGATAAAATATGGTAAATTTTCAGAGGGAAGAGGCAGTCTGCATTCATTTTTTAAAGCTAGGGGTTGGGCTACTTCTCTATCTGCTGGCGTAGGGGATGAAGGAATACATCGATCTTCAATAGCATATGTGTTTGGGATGTCTATTCGCCTAACAGACTCAGGCTTGGAAAAGGTAGCATGGATGTAATTTTTTTCCTATTTAGAAGTCTTGTTAGCTGATATCTCCCACAGTGGCTCATTTATTTAAGGGATAAGTGCATTGGAGTCATAAAACTTGTCATGAATGTGTAATTGAGTCCTAAAACTTTTAAATAGTGCAATTAAGTCCTAAAACTTCCAAAAAATGCAAACAAGTCCTAAAACTTGTCAAATTTGCCCAATTAAGTCCTTCCATTGATAGCACTTTTTGAAAGTTTTAGTACTTAATTGCACTTTCGTAACAAGTTTTAGGATATGATTGCACAATGTGAAAGTTTTAGGACTCAATTGCACTTTCATGACTAGTTTAGTACTTCTAGTGCACTTATCCCTTTATTTAAACAAATTCCTCTCCATTTAAATGTGCTTTCCATTGTCTCATGTATTTATCTTCTTTGTGTGCTTGTTCTGCAGATCTTTGAGATGATCGGCTATGTTTATCAGTATCTCAAATTATTGCGTCAAGCTTCTCCCTCGGAGTGGATATTTAAGGAATTGCAGGATATTGGTAACATGGAATTTAGATTTGCTGAGGAGCAACCTCAGGATGATTATGCTGCTGAACTTGCTGGTATGTGCTGTTATATTTTTGAAGTCAACTCTGTCCTACTACAGTTGTAGGCTATGTTAAGAGTCATTGGCTCATTTCCAAATTTGGAACCCAAAGGACAAATTTCTTCCCTTGAAGCACTTCAATCTAGTATTTAGTGGGCGTGTCGATCATAGTTTAGCTATTGCTGTTGGATGAAGTTCACCCTATTTTAGACTGAACGCCTATTTATTTGCCTTGGATGATTTATCATCTATTTGAATCGCTAGGAGGTATTGAAGGGGGGATGTCACAATTAAGCAAAAATAAAGCAAATCCTTTTCTTACTTGTCCTATGGTGATGGCACAAGTTGCTGTTTCCTTTTTTTTTTTTTTTTTTTGGTAAGGAGTTGCTGTTTCTTTTCTCTTCTTCTCCTGGCATATTTTTTTCCCAAATTGATGAATATTGAGCTAACTCTAGGATAAGTTTTGCAAAACGGAATAGAGCTTGTTTTGTTGTTTGGACTTCTTCCTACATTCTTCAACCATAATTGCCATGACCCATTTAATGGACCTAAGCTATGTTGATCAATCTTATTGCAGAAAATTTGCTTGTTTATCCAGCTGAGCATGTTATTTATGGAGACTATGCTTACAAGGAATGGGATGAGGAGATGATTGGGTACCTTTTGGGTTTTTTCTCACCTGACAATATGAGGATTGATGTTTTGTCAAAGTCCATCGACAAGTCAAAAGGTAGTGTCACATTTGACTTGGGGGCTTGCAGTCATTGCTAGCTTCAGTTCTTGTTGGAAGGAGCCATGTAACTTTTACATTTGGCATTGTGAAATGAGGTCAAATTACTTCTCAATTTCCTCTATTGTTCCCTTTCTTCTATTTCAGATATCCAGATTGAGCCTTGGTTCGAGTCCTGCTATATCATGGAAGATGTTTCTCCAGCTCTGCTGGGCCTTTGGAAGGATCCTCCGGAAATAGACTCCTCATTGCATCCACCTTCGAGGAATGAATTCATTCCACGTGACTTTTCCATCCGTGTGGATGAAGCGCATAATCATGTTTCTTCTGTGTCGTCTCCAATATGTATACTGGATGAACCATTGATGAAGTTATGGTACAAGCTAGATGATGCTTTTAAACTTCCTCGTGCAAATGCATACTTTCGTGTGAACTTGAAGGGGGGATATGATGATGCAAGGAGCTGCCTTATGACTGAATTGTTTATTCTCCTTCTTAAGGATGAGCTCAATGAGATCATCTATCAGGTAGCTATTACTCTGTTTATTTAAACTTTAAATTATATGGGCCTTATTGACTTTCGAGTTTGTTGCTGCAGAGAGGTCACAGGAAATGGTTATAAAGTATGGGTTATTGAATCGTTGGTGTTGTAACTTTAATCCGAATGGTTTAAGTGATTGGGTTTGGGGTCATACATAATGGATATACATATCCAGCTTTTTGGAGACAGACTTTAAGCTTAGTCCTTGTATAGCATGCCGTTTTCTACGCATATGGTCTTTATGATATGTAGACCATGGCTTGTTTGAATAAAAAATGTTACTATTTTTGGTTAGTTGATGAACTTCAGTGATAGTGACTTTTGAGTATTGAAAGTAACCATGTCAAAAGTTGTATGTTCCAGCTTGGATGTTTGACATGACAGGCTTTTTATCTGGCTGCAGGCAAGTATTGCCAAGTTGGAAACGTCAGTGTCATTCTTTAGTGACAAGTTGGAACTAAAGCTCTATGGGTTCAATGAGAAGCTTCCGATTCTTTTGTCCAAGATTTTGGTCATTACCAAATCTTTTTTGCCAACTGACGATCGTTTCAAGGTATGAGGCATTTTCCATGAAGGTCAATACAATTTACTAAGACCTGCATCATTAGCATTATAAGGAATACGCCCTCTAAATAGAAAACCCAATGTTTTTTTTTTTTTTTAACTTGGAACAGTCAAAGAACTGAGGGGCTTCAACTTTACAGTTCAATCATTTCTATCGGTTGGATGTTCACATCAGCATAGGGTGGCATCATTTATATTAATTAGTTTGTAATGTGAAAACTCTTTTCTTGACACATGGTGTTGCCCAGCTTAGACGTATAAGGCGCATTCCAATTTTCCCAAATGCATAAGTTCGAGTGTCGCTATAATGCGTGTGGAGCTATATTTATGTGTAAGAAGCTTATTTTGTATGAATTTTGTAAAAAGTTCACCTGGGGCATTCTTAAGCAGTCAAATAAAGAAATAGTGTTATTCTGAGACACTGACTGTTCTCATACTATGGACAATCAGTGCTTTGAAAATTGAATATTTCCTTAAGCATATTTAACAATTGCCCGGGGGTATCTACGAAAAAAAAACCCAAGTACTAATTGGTAGAAAATGAGTAAAGTTGGAGCATGGTTGAGTGTCATTGGATGTTTCTATGACTCGGAGAGGGTGGGAATTTGATTTCCAGTTCGTCCACCAGTGTTACATTTTTATAGATGAGATCCAGTTACATTGGGTTGATTGGTTTGCCAGGTCAACTGGTTGAACCGGTTCAACTAAGGGATTACAATCCAATCACCTGACTTAAATACAGTATATCTTGAAAATAAAAATTACTATACGATCAAATAGATGATTGATGATTTTTTTTTCCTTGAAATCTAAAGTAGCAATTATGCCTAAGCTTTGAGAGAGAGGGACACAAAAAAATACCTCTTCGATTGTGCAGTTTTGTTGCTCATTTTAGCTGTCTTCTTTAACAGGTTATAAAAGAAGAGTTGGAGAGAACTCTGAGAAACACCAACATAAAACCCTTAAATCATTCATCGTATTTGAGACTGCAATTATTGTGCAAGACTTTCTATGATGTTGATGAGAAGCTGCATTGTTTGGGCAATTTGACTATTGATGATCTGAAGGCATTCATCCCTGTACTTCGTTCCCAGGTAAAGTAGATTATGATCAGCTTGGCTTCTTGTACTCTAAACTTAGTTTCAACAAGTGCTTTACCCATAGTGTGCTTTTGAGTTCCTTGTGATGTTGATTCCATGATAACATTCATTTGGAGAGACTAATATAGGATAGAGATCCATTCTTGTACATATCCCAATAAACAAGATAATTGCGCCCTCTTTTGCCTCCATGTGCATGGTTTGAAAGTAGTCCATTGAGGATTCAGTGTACATAGTAATCTAATCGTATTACACCAGTGCACAATTGATGCCTGCAAAGTGCGAGAGAAGTTTATGACTTCCTCAAACTTTTATTAAGTGAGGAGAGTAAAGCACTGATCTTGGACAGATACTGGAGTTATATTTTATGGGCTACTAAGGTAGTGTTTAGGGCGTGGTTCCAAAAAAGCAATAGTAGGTGAACTTAATATTATTCTGGTATAAGTTTTCAATAGATATTAAGATCCAAGAAAATTCATGCTTTAGTCTTTCTTAGTCCTCTTTTTGTTTGGGAGTTATAGCTTCTCATCTTAAGTACCATGACTATTCCAGACAAGCTGTAAGGGAGACAAAAGTGTCTTCTGTTGAACGTAGTCTAAAAACAAAGGAGTAAAAGCAGTGCTTTTTTCAGGTATTAAATGAAGATAAACAAGGGAATGTTCTCTAGGAATTGAATGTCATGCTTAATTCCTAGTTAAAAAATTTGTTTACTTTTGGAGCCGAAACTTTTGATTGGATACTTGGGGTCTCAATGACTAGGCAACCTAGTAACAAAGAAATATTTCTGGTTTCATTACAGTATATATGCAGATTGCTGGGGGAGGTTTTATAAACGATCTTTATTGTCAACTTAGTTTTCATCTTGACAGCTTTATATTGAAGGCCTTTGTCATGGAAATTTGCTTGAAGACGAAGCTATTGTTTTATTGGAGGCATTTAGAGTCAACTTACATGTCCAAGCACTTCCAGCTGAGATGAGGCATAGAGAACATATTGTATCTCTTCCCTCTGGCGCAAACCTTGTAAGAGATATCAGGGCGAAGAATAAATCGGAGACAAACTCTGTTGTTGAGGTAAGTAGAATAAGTAATTGTGTGTTTTCTTTCTTCCTTCCATCCCCGTTTCTTTTTCGTGCTAAGCATATTGAAGATAACCAAGGAGTTGCTCCCAGGAAAATCTAGAAGTTAGAAATAAGTTGTATGGTATCTGATCTTCTTCTTGTATCCATTCAGTGATGTCCATTTTACTCTTATATTCAATCCTATGCAGCTTTACTTCCAAATCGAACCAGAAGGGGGAAAAGAATCAATCAAATTGAAGGCTCTGATGGATCTTTTTGACGAGATAGTGGAAGAACCTCTGTTCAATCAGCTAAGGTTGTCATTATTACTGAAAGCTCCTCATACATTCAGATATTATGTGCCACTTGAGCATCTTAGTTCATAGTCGAGCAATTCGTTTCCATGATAGTAGTAAGAGGTGGAAGGCGAACTTGTCTTATTCATTGTGTTGGGCCTCACTGCATAAAGTTGGTTCTGCTTAGTTGTGCCATTCTTTACTAGCTGACAATAGAATGGGGCTGTCATTTTCTCCCATTTACGTACATAGGGGTGCAATTTTCAAGCTAGAGCTATGTGTGACGCACTTCTTTTTCTGGTTGTTGTTGTTTCTACATTTTTGTTCTTTTTTCTCATAAGCTGCAAATAATTTGTTAGAAAGTTCAGTTACAATTCTCTGTGAGTTGAGAGTAATATTTTGGTCTTTAATGGTTTCTCAACAACAACACTATTGTTATCGGGAATCATGAACTCGACTGAGGAGAATCTATAGTATTTTCCACGTGACTTGGTTGATCCTTTTTTTCTGGATAGACGTTCTCCTTTTTCCCGCCAAATCATCTTCTATTTTCTTAATTATTTTTATTACTCTGCTGTGCAGGACTCAAGAGCAGCTTGGCTATGTTGTCGAAGGTAGTCCCAGGGTGACATACCGCATTTATGGGTTCTGTTTCTGTGTGCAATCTTCCAAATATGACCCTGTCTACTTGCTTGGGAGGATTGACAAGTTCATAGACAGTCTGGAAGAATTACTGGTAAGCATCCGTGTGCCTCTTTAATCTACATAGATATTTTTACTGCTCAAAAGCTCTTCTTATACTTGTTGGTAGTGTGCTTTTTACATTGCTAAGTGAGAACTGCTGTGGTGGCTTATGTCCCTTCCGGTTGGTGGTAGATTTATGATGATGGAATTTAAATCAGTAATTGTTTTAATCTTGGCATGAGGAAGGTATTTAGAATAGCTGGATAATATCACCAGAAAATGTGGATGTTGGTTATTTATTTCTGGTTAATTTATGTACTCTTGTGGAAATGCTGCTTTTGTCTAAGTTGATGACATCAAACAACTGTAACTAACTTAATTCCACTAGGTGTGGTGGGCTGAATGGATTTTTTTCTAGCATTGTTCTTGATATGTATCAAGTCTTTGTTTAAGTTATGATGCTTTTGAGCAAGGTGGCTCTTCCAGTGTAGCTTATGGTTTTGATGTACTTATTGAGTTCATGCGAATATAGGATATGGCATACCATGAATGCTTAAAAATCATGTCGTCTACATGAACGGTTATTCAGTTTTGTAATGCACCTGATTCCATGGTTTGTTGAGGCCTTCATTGGTCTTAGGGATTTAATATCATCAGAGTCTGCTTCTCAGAGAAGAATTCCAACTGCTCATCATGTTTGGAGATTTATTTGTTGCAGGGTGGCCTTGATGAATGTACGTTTGATAATTACAAAAATGGGTTGATATCGAAGCTGCTGGAGAAAGATCCATCCTTGACGTATGAAACTAATCGATTCTGGAGTCAGATAATTGATAAAAGGTATTATTTTTAATACAAACTAATTATGACTTATTAACGAATTTGATAATTTCTTTAAGTTGTTTTGTTTCTATCCTGCTTTGACTTTCTCAAATATCTTAGGTCATCATTATTAGCTGCTAAACAATGTGAACTTTAATGTTATTTATGAATTTTTAATCCATCCTTGGGTTCTTGGAGGATGAGCCTTCATACGTATAATCATGGATGAACTATTTGACTTGCATGTGCAATATCTTAGTTACCCAAGGTTTAGGTACAATACTTTCGATTAATATGCCTGAAATTTTTTGAGGTATTGCAAAAACTTGCAGCTTCAAGCACATTATTATTCACATTTGGTTTTGCCTTGGAATGATTAGACGGCCATGCAAAAAATTCTTCTGCAGTATCGAGAGGTGCTGATGGATTTTTTTTCTTTGCTTTTTATCCCTCAAAATACGATACAAACTTAGTGAGGTTTTCTCTTTTGATCAACTCTTTGTTCCCTGTTCTGGTGCAAGTGTAACTACTCTCTTATGTAATGGTGTACCTACAGTGAATCGTCTTGATTTTAAGGTGCACAATCTGGAAGCTGACTATAGATCCATGATTGTCCTAGATTGCTTCTTGTCCTTAAAATTTTTTATCTTGCTGAATCTCAAGCAACATGAATGTGTTTACTTTCAGGTACATGTTTGACTTCTCAGAAAGAGAAGCGGAAGCTCTCAGAAACACCAAGAAGGATGAAGTCATTAACTGGTATAAAACATACTTGCGCCAACCATCTCCCCGTTGCAGGAGACTTGCTGTGCGGGTATGGGGTTGCAATGCTGACTTGAAAGATGCTCATGCACAAAGAGGTCCTATGCAAGTCATTGATGACCTTGCCGCATTCAAGTTGTCATCAAAATACTACCCAAGTCTTTGTTGAGCAGGTGCTACCTGGAGAAAAATAGTTCTTGTTTGAACTATAGATGATCTCCAGGAAAGCTAGCTGCTGGGGTCAAGTTCGGCTAATTTCTTCTTGAGATGAATTTACAAGACAATGGGCACTGATGATACACGACGATGACATGTCTAGGTTCCCAATGATTGTTGTACTCTTTAACTGCTGGTGCGGGGTTTCAGGAGCTGCCTTTGACCATCGATGAAGAGTTAAATTCTCTTCCACTGAAAGGCGGGAAGGAGCCATCTCAGACGGAATGTCAAGGAAATAAAAGGTCCGAGTACCTACCTAGTAAAGGATTGGCCGAAAAAGGAAGATTATTTAATAAAGGAAGTCATTGTTCTCTTCCCTTTACCTAGTAGAGACTGCATTCTAGCTTATTTATCATATTCTTTGTTGCTGCGGGGATGTTTTTTTTTCTGTTCGGAAGTGTGGATGATATTTAGCCAGCTTCCGCTTGTTGCTTCTTCCGATTGCAAGACATTTTGCGGAAACAGGTCTAAAAGCTGTTGGTCAGGACACAGTAATGAGGATCGACCATTATTGCTTTCTTTTATTTGGCCGGTCTATAATTTTGGAGCTTTCGTATTAATGCAGGCGTTGGCCTGACATCTATGGAAAATTTGCTAGTCTCACTTCAATTGCCCATCAAGATGTAGCACACGTGTCATTATTTCCTTGGTTGAATCAATTTTCCTCTTGGAAGAATGGTGATGTCAAATATTACTTGCTCAACATTTGAAGTAGGTGCTCTTGATTGCTGTCATAATCAGACAAAAGTATTTAGAGTAGATGCTTTAAACAAGAACCCAATGTTAATAAATTTTGATGTGCGAGGCCTGTACTTTGGTCACTTCGAACCTCCCGTTTTGTTTCCTAGGAAAGTGATGGTTGAGGGAACGTCTTTTCTCGTTCTTCACAATGTGGGGGAGGGAAGCTACTTGAGAATGGCTGCCTAACGGGAAAATGTATTTTGTCGGTGGAAATCCGTATTTGAACTGGAAAATAGACGTGCCTGCCACGTGATAATCGGAAATTATTTTCCTTTTTTTTTTGCAATATATAAATAAATATATGGCAAGGGCATGAGAATTGAATATCACGGTTGTGGGTTCGTCAATGATAATTGCCACGATTTCAGCTGAGATAAGTTGATTTTCAAATGCGTTGATCTGGCAATTGCATTCCACACCTCTATGTATCAGCAGCATCCTTGATCTCCCACCGTCAACCACCAACTGGACGAGCTCTTGCCAACCACAGCGGCATTAGCTGTCCTTTGTCACCCTCAATTTTCGCTGGCACCTAATAAGTGAGCAGTCCTATTATCATGATTGTTTATTTGTGGTCACGCCACGATCAATATCTCTATCTCCATCGATATTCACTCGTGACTTTAGTCATCAGTCAATAACTATGCTACAATTAATGATTAGTCTCGACTTCAGTAGCCATATCATTGCAGCAAAATTATTCCCGTTCATCTCGTTACTTATTCACCATATACATCACGTCATTTTTGTAATATGTCGTAAGGTTATACTTTGTCGATAAAAGGGAATTGCGTGGGTAGAGCCTTTGTTCTCAAAAGGGAAAGGGAGTAACCAAAATGTAAATTTGTGTGCAAACAAAGAGGGAATCTCGTATGTGTGTTTGACCATGGAGTCGGACAAATAGCTGGGAATGCAGCAGGGACAGCACATGCGAAAGGGACGAGAGAGAGAGAGAGAGTCGGTGGGTTTGGGGTTTGGGTGGGCCTCGTGGGATCGGGATCGTGAAGAAGCAAAGTAATTGGATCGTCGAAGCTCCGTCAAGAAATTGAATTCATAAGGGAAGGGATGTGCCACCGCTAATCGTTATTCGTAATTCGGTAAGACATCCCCCAATCAATCATATATACTACTTAAATTAATCAGTCATCACCCCCGGGTCCCAGTCTCGCTCTCGCTCGTTGAATTTTGGTCATTTTCCTCTCCCTCCCCTCCTGGTCGCTCTCCCTCTTCCCTGCCATCTTCCTGCCTTCCTGCCGGCCTTCATTTTTCATCCCCGGGTTTGCCGATTTCGATGGTCAAAACCTGAGTCCCATGATCTCCCTTGATCTCCCCATCCTTTACCCGCCAGCCTTTCTTCCTCAATCAATGCGATTCTCCCTCCGGTGACCCTCTCTCTCTCTCTCTCTCTCTTCTCGACGCGTATGTCTCCTTGTCGTTATTGTGGGCCTTTAAGGGTGCAGATCTAGGGTTCTTGACTGCTGAATTTGTGTTCCAATCGCCTTCGTATTTCCGTTTCATAATACCCCGACTCGTGGTGTCTGTCGGCGGATTTAACTCTTTGTCTGAATGTTGTTATGGTGGACAGTTGAGGTGCCCTTCTTTCTCCCCACCCCGAAATTCAGGTTTATCCTCCCGTCGAGAGCGCAGGTACGAGGCAAATTTGCATTCTTTTACCCGGTATCAATGCCGGCCTTCCGCGTCTCTCCTTCTCGACTTACGGGAGTTAGTGATTTGATCGTAGATCGATCCAGATCGCGGAGGGGGGCTGAGTAGGACGTGCTGAAGATGAGTGAGAACAAGGGATTCCAGCTGGGCACCATCGGAGCTTTGAGTTTATCCGTGGTCTCTTCGGTGTCCATCGTCATTTGCAACAAGGCCCTCATCAGCACCCTCGGTTTCACGTTCGGTGAGTATGGATCTCGAATCAGATGTCGCCTCCATAACTTCTCCTTTACCTAGAATTAGGTCTATCGAGAGAATCCTCATGCATACACTCACAGTAGTATTGGATCCTCCGGTGCAGTTGTCGCGTTCGAGCTACGTTTTGATTCTTTTCGAAAAACAAATTGGTGAACCGGCTGTAAATATTGCCTTTTGATCGTGTACTTGGAGGGTTTTGAAGTTTTGGCTACTGGATTCTTCTATCTTTTGTTTGATTCTACCGAGTAGAATTCACTTGGAGAACACCGTGACGTGGGATGTGAGCACTTGGCTTTCTGATTTTTATCTATTGAAACTAATTAGGATATCGTATATCCATCATATGTTCATTTACTGCACATAGATTACTAATGTTTGTCAATTGCAGCATGCTATTCGTTTATCTTTGTGTTGAAGGATGCTGCTGTCTCCATTTTAAATTTCGGTTCTTCCAACTTCAGACATGGTCTCGATTCTTGGATATATAACTGCTTGTTTGGCAACATTTGCACTACTTCCCAGACCATTTTTAGGGTTATATTAGCAATTTGAATCCATAGCCCCCTTTTGCTTGAATTTACTTCCTATATTGTGGATGTAAGAAGAATGTAGTTTTTTGAGGTTTTCCAGAGCTTCTCGATTCACTATGCTAATCGCGCCTTATGCAGCCACAACTTTGACAAGCTGGCATCTGTTGGTCACGTTCTGCTCGCTTCATGTGGCATTATGTATGAAATTGTTTGAACACAAGCCTTTTGATGCGAGAGCTGTCATGGGATTTGGAATACTGAATGGGATATCAATTGGATTATTAAATCTCAGTTTGGGTTTCAATTCTGTTGGTTTCTACCAGGTAACACTTCAACCCTTTTGCTACTTGAAATGTTCAGAGCACGGTCCATGTTATCCATCTTTCTAGGGACCAAGCTTTTTCTTTCTGAACACTCTGTCATTTGCTGAATAATATGCAGATGAAGATCAAGTAAATATCTCACATTTTTTATATATTTTCACAGAGTACACTTCACATCAATTGTTTGTTTTCTGAGTCACTAGGGCTTAATGATTCCTTACTTGAAGTGGTCTCTCTGAAGATTTACCTCTGTTTAACTGTAGTGATTTTTCCTCTAGCCTAAGCCTTCATTCTACTAAGATGGCGAGATCTTTGTTGGCTTTTGACTCTCAGATGACAAAGCTGGCAATCATCCCCTGCACTGTTATCTTGGAGACTCTTTTCTTCAGAAAGCTATTTAGGTGGGCCCTCAGCAATGTCCCTCTGCGGCTTGTATCTCTTGTAATATGAATATTCCTTGTGTGAGTGACTAAGTGTGCTGGGTACTTGTAACTTGGTAAAACACCCCCCTTCCAACACCCCCACCCCCCTCTCACACACACAAAACAAAAATGAAACCTGCCTGTTGGTGGACTTACCTTTCAGTTTGTGTATATCATATAATTTATGTAGTCTGGCTCCTTCTGCTGCGACTTACATGATAGTTTACTCATGCTTGTTAATTGTTGTTGCAGTCGGAGTGTCCAATTTTCGCTCGTAATTCTTCTTATTGGTGTTGGAATTGCAACAGTAACGGATTTACAGCTCAATGCCTTGGGCTCTGTCTTGTCACTGCTTGCAGTGCTTACGACCTGTGTTGCACAGATTGTATCCTCAGTGTTCTCATCACAAGTATATTGTCTCTCATTGCATTCATCACTTTGCTCAGTTGACTGTATGTACTTCTAGAACCCTTTTATTGGCCTGGTTTTTATCACTGGTCAATTTTATTTGAGACCTTAATCATGATTCTTAGATGACTAATACAATCCAGAAGAAGTTCAAAGTTTCTTCAACCCAGCTTCTGTATCAGTCTTGCCCTTATCAGGCAATTACGTTGTTTGTCACGGGTCCTTTTTTAGATGGCATGCTGACGAATAAAAATGTTTTTGCTTTCAAGTATACCCCTCAAGTGCTGGTGAGAGTCGACTGCCTTCCCCTCCTTCTTTGCTGAGGTTTATTCTCATAAATGGTTGTAACTAACTAAATATACTGTCTTCATTGCAGTTCTTCATTGTTCTCTCCTGCTTGATATCTGTCTCTGTAAATTTTAGCACATTTTTGGTAATCGGAAAAACATCACCTGTAACATATCAAGTCCTTGGACATCTGAAGACTTGTCTGGTTTTGGCTTTTGGCTATGTTCTGCTTCACGACCCTTTTAGTTGGCGCAACATTTTGGGTATTTTGATTGCCATAGTAGGGATGGTACTTTATTCTTACTATTGCACAGTTGAGACCCAGCAAAAGGCTAATGAGGCATCCGCTCAGCTGACCCAGGTATATTCATTTGTTGGCATTTTATTGTTTTACATGATATCGTTCTCTCATTAGCTTCTCAAATAATCCTTTAAATTCTACAGTGCTGGAAAGTTACTCTTTTCTTTTCCTGTCATCTAGTCTTTTGTTTTATTAGTTGTCTCTTTGCTTTCGTCTTCTATGTTGCATTGTTTCATAGACTTCTAATGGGAGCCTATGCTCTTATCTCCATGATGGCAGCCCAAGGAAAGTGAAACTGATCCGCTAATTGGCGTGGAGAATGGAAGTGCAATCTTAAGTGATGGCGCCGTTACAAAGGGCCCTGTGTGGAACTCAAACAAGGACCTACATGCATGAAGTCATCCACCTTTAATTAGGCATTTTAGGAAGCAGCAGCTTAGGTGAATTGGTAGTGTCTCAAAGGTACTGCTCTACCAAAAAGTCCTGCTGGATTCCTGAGATCAAGACTACGATGCTCTATGTGAAGTTAGATTTTGGAGTCAAGAGAGATGTAGCTTATACAGCAAACTTAATCATTCTTTTTCCTTGTTGATGTTTGGAGAAATGTTGACCTTAAATACCGAAAAGAATATTGGATGTTTCTTTGATGCATTTAGCTTTCTTCATACTAAAGCAAACATAGCGTCTTTTGAGGCCTTTCTTTCCCCCGAGTTATCGTTCTCATTTTCCTTTCCAGTTGGTAAACGTGCATCTACTGAGTGTTAAAAGCAAGACATAAATTGAATAAAACCCGAATAGCTTCAAAATTCTGAAGCGAGTCATGGGATTTTTTTTTTTTTTTTTGGCTGGTCCGGAGTTCTGAGTCATGGTTCAAACAGGGAAAAATTGTGCGCTCTTTCGTCAGACGGGGAAAATGTGGATGAGCTGAAGATTTGGGTTTCTTCTCGTAGACATTGCCGACAGACATTTTTTTTTTATTGACAAGTACAATTTTATATGGCTACCAGTTAGTGTGCGCATGGGTGTCGTCAATCAAACCATCGTGGGACTTTTCTTTACCATGCTGCGATCGTGACCATATAAAACTCTCTTTTGATCGTGACATTCATCCTGAGGGTAAGTCAAAGTACATAGTTGGATTCGGCATGCTTCATCCCTCGGTGTGGAATGCCCCCACATACCCTATCATACTTTGATATCACGAGCACCTCTGGTTGCCCTTAATTTCCGGCATCTATCAGGGGAGGAATCTTATCAGATTAAGGCTCTTTCGGCAAACACTACGTGAGAAAATTAGGGAAGTGCAGTCCTTCATCGAACCTGGTTATTCGTCCACTTAATTGGATAGTCTCAGGGAAGTAACAAAATCTTCAATGTCTAAACTCTGGAAAATGGAAATTTGGTCAGGCATAGGTAACCGTTGGTCATCCAATTTCGGCACCCTATGGTGAATCCTCATAATTCAGGAATAAATGGAAGGTGGTACTGAATCTGAACATAAGCAAAAAGAGCTTGATCTTAGCGAATTCTTGGAATCAGTCACTTTATTCCATTGGTTGCTTCCTCCAACTAATTTGATACTGGAGACATGCGTTCTAGACCCAAAGGCAAAGAGAAGAACAAGTTCGACCAGGATATACCCAATTCTGAGGTGGACAAGAAGGGAAAGCTAACGAGATTTATTATCACTATAATTTACATGAGTAAGCTACAAGCTTAGGTTAGACATATGAAACCAGATTTGCTCGAAAGCCTTGACAATGTGAGGGTGATAGTAGGGAGGATTGAGGGATAGATAACAGGCAAGCAGGTCTTCCAAATCCTTGGAAGCACTGATGTCATTTTCCACAATCATCTCCACCATTGATTCCCAGAAGTCTCTCTGTGGATCCACCGATGACTTCACTACCGCAAAGCTGTCCGCCAGATTCTTATTGCTGAATTTTACAGAGGATATGCTCTTTCTTGCCTGGGCCGGAACTACTTGAATCCTCGGAGAATTACCTCGAACCTTAATACCAGGCTTCCTCATTCTGGCAGGACTGGTCTTTTGTGTCTGTTCCTGGGAACTCGAAGTTGATGAAGCTCTTGATCTTGGTCTTGGTCTTGGTCTTGGTCTTGGTTTTGGTCTTGTAAAAGATGCTCTTGTGAGGACCGGAGGAATCGGAAGGATAGGCCGTGGAGTGGTATCGGTAGAAGTGCTTTGATCTTGGTTAATGTCGATTATAATGTCCGTAGTGGAAGAAGTGAGTTTACAATCGAAAGAGGCTAAGGCATCGTCATCACTTTCAGATTCAGATGACGAGTGAGATGGGTGGTGATGATGCTGAAGACGCTGGTAGATGTAGTCGGGTTCAGGGGAAGCATCGATACCGTCGTCAACATATGGAGAATGGGTGGGAATGTGAGCGGGCTGTGTCCACACAGGAGTGGGAGAAGAAGGCCTGTAGATGGTTTTCCTGCGGGACTTATGAGTGGAAGACGAAGAAGTGCGAGGCGAATAAGAGGAAGAGGGTGCAGCCACATTCTGGTGGTGCTTCTTCAGGGACGAATGATTTCTTCTGCCGCGGTTGCTCATATCCTTAAGCTTGTAGAACCAAGCATTTGGCATCATATCGGACAATCTGAACCTGTAGTTACCCATCTCGACAAAGAAGTGCTGGAGGTCTGACTGATGAGATGAGGATTACGAGAAATAAAGCACTACCATCTGAGGTCTCTAGTTAAGCTGAGTTGTGAAAGGGTAAGCGCAGAGACAAAGCGAGGGTTCTGTTTCAGTTTCGGTCTCATCCTGCTCTACCACAAAAGCTTAAAGGTTTCTTGCAGGGGATGACTTTCTGGCATCACCTCACTCCAGCCTTTAATGCACATCATGAAAAGCTAAAAAGCATAGACAACCAGGAGAATGAAGGAATGTGACAACTCTCCTCCATTCAATTATGACATATAGTGGAATGATTCCTTGTATGGAGCATGGCACACCAAAAATTTAAGCTTCATGATGAAGCACTAAGTTTTAGTAAATAATTTTTGGGGAAAGCAAGAGGAGGGGCCCTCTATCTCACCAAAAATTCATAGGTGATCCGGGTGCATACGAATTCAATGCATCCGAGCTCTTGATGACAGTGGGTCTCGTGTGAGATTCACATGATTTAAGGACGGGATGCATTGGGCTCACATGCACCCGATGTATCTATAAGTTTCTCGTCTAACGCCGAAGAGTGGCCCTCCTTACCATAATTTCATGCCCCTCCAGGAATGATGATATTCTTTCTACAGTAATAACTCATCAACCTCAAGAGGCCCACTTTGCCTCCTCCTCCATCTGCACTCTCACAAAATGTTGACGTCCTTTTTTTTTTTTCACTCCTTTTCTATTCCCGACCCGCAGAATGCGAATTATATTGAAGAATTGATCCTATCCCTACTGGCTCACACATCCAATGAGGAAGCAACGAGCTGACACTCTCCTCATTTGGACGTACTGTCGTCACACTTTGTAAAAGATCCATGCCCATCCCCCCCAAAAAAAGGGAGAAAAAGATTGAAGCATAGCCGCTAGTACTAGGTCTAAGGTACATCACACTCACCTATATCCGTGAACAGCTAACGAGTTATGCTTGTGTTTTGAGATTGAGGAGGGAAGAGACGGTAGCAGCACACTTTAGATGCTTGACTCTCATTTAGCATTTTGTATGAAAGAAAAAAAAAAGGAAATAAAGGAATCCATTAAGGTCGGCGCAGTTGAATGGGGGGATTGGAGGATTTTCGACTTAAGAACTAGTATCACCCGTTTCAATCCTATTAAGTCCGTACAAACTGCTTAGGGCGTCCCCGGTTATTTTTAATGAAATGAGGAAAAACAACGAAGAAGCACATAAAACTGTTCTTGGTTTGGTAAGAAGAATAGCAAAGAATGTGGTGAGTCTGCTCCTCCAACCCGTTTTGTTCCTTGTTTTGGACAACAGCCCAATAACTATGGAGCTTCATGGGCCCTGCCCATTCTTTTCCACGTTGTGCAAGCCCTCTTAGGGGTAATCATGGTCCGAGTTTGACTAATCCAATACCTAACTCAGAAATCAACCTACACAGTATTGATCCCCAATTTTTGAGACCAAAGACCGACTCGATTGAGCCTGGGACTTAGAATTGAATCGACCTATGGATTCGGTCTGATTTTAGGATTAACTCGAGATCAACTAATAATTTTTTTGTTTCATTTTTTGTATTCCCTAAAAAGACAAACCTATTATTTCAAATTACATATCTATCAACAGGAACAGTTGCAAGATGAGGGCGAGCCACGAGGCGAGTGGACAAAGGCAAGTCGCGAGGCGAGCAACAAATGGTGAGCGTTGCTCACAAGTGAAAAGGGTTTTTAATTAAGGCTTTGTTTCCTTTTGATTTACTTGGCGATGAGCGAGGCCAGTGAAGAGAGGTGAGCGGCGTGAGTGTCGAGTAGTGAGTGGGCATGAAGCGACGAGTAGGGCGAGCGACAAGCGGCGCGAGTGAGTAGCGAGTGCTAAGTGCTGAGTGAGGCTAGTGTCGCGCGGCGAGTAGGAAAGGTTGTTTGCGAGCGAAAAGTTGTTTCTTTCAAGTACAAATTAAAGAGGTTAAAGGAGAAAGAAGAGGACAAGAAAAAAAAAAAATGAAAACAAGAGTACTGGAGAAAGGGGCACCGTTTAATATCGTTTAACACCGTTTAAGTTAGGGTATAAGAATATTAAATATAATATATTAAATATAATATATAATATACGATATATATAGTCAGGGTTGGTTAGTAATGGACTAATTTTAAACTTTTAGTAACGAGGACCAATCCGCATAATGCTGGATCAAGAATTTCAGGATCAAAGAACGATCCAATCCTCCTGAGAATGGACTAGGATTGACAGGGTTGGGTTGGTTTAGAGTTGGTCTAGGGTTGATCTTGGACCGATGCTCACCCCTAAGCCCTCCACAACAATTTCACAATGGCCGTGCTTTTGCTTATGTGGAGTCATACTACCATTTTTCATATATATTATACATATAGAGAGAGATTGAGTAATTAATGGTTTCTTTTGAATCTTGTGGATATCATTTTACATCTCACAATCTCTCCTCTTCATAATAATTATGGATCTCACATCGGTCACCATGAAATTGGATACTTGGTATTGTTGAATAATGAGAGAGAGAGAGAGAGAGAGAGAGAGAGAGAGAGAGAGTTGTTGGTGGAGTGTAGGGTGTAGAAGGAACACAAAGCAAAGGAATCAAAGGTGAGAACAAATGCATAGCGACAAATGCAAACCCGCCCTTAATTCCCATTTTTGCATTCACTTTTTACCTTCGCTCCACATCCGCGCACGTTCACGCTTCGACCCTCCTCCTCACTCCATTACTGGTCCACGTTCAGAAACTTTACTCCTATTCTTATATCCAGGCTTTTAACCCCCTTGGGTCAGGCCGTGAGTTGAGTTGTCCAAAAGCCAAGTGATTTTCACTGTAAAATAATTCCAAAGAAAGTACGAATTTGCGGAAGTCATGAAATTTCTATCTTAAGTTAATTATGAATAAATGGGAGCAAGTGGTGCGACTGCGACACCCCAGCATACATGCTCTCGAAATGCCCACACTCAGTCTACTGTTGGGTTAGTTCGGATATTTTGTCAGGACCTCCTTGCCCTTGGAATCTATCAACATACGAATGCATAGCAGAGTTTGAGACACACCTATATGTTGGAATAGTTCTGGTGCATCGATCACGTGGCAATTGTCATGGTTTCGCAGCTTGGAGTTGCTTTCCTCTACCCATGTTGGCCGAGTGCTGTACTCAGTTAATTGATCGGCATGCATTCACAGGTCTACTCTTTTTTTCTTTTACGCTTCGCCTCCATATCACGTTTCAACACGCATAACCACCAGTAGGAGAAATTGTTAAACCTGAGTCTAGTCTACGTAATAAAGCGAAACACCCGCATGGAGGAGGGAAATGCATATATATGCGCATCAACACAGGAAGGCCCTTTTTGGAAGTGACAACTTAGGAATGGTTTGATTATATCAAAGAACCCCTTATTGGGATTGGGTCACCTTTTTCCCATTTTGATCCCCCCTCCCCCAAACACCAACTGCCCCCGCTGCATAAATTTAGGGGTTGCGTGGAGGTGGGTCTTGTGGATTTTTTCTAACTGTGGAAGATTCTTCTATGCTGCCAAGAGACAAAAATCTGAAAACATTTGTTAGTAGTATCCAACTTATTAAACTCCCTTCAGTTTTCTTGCTCGGGTTTGTGATAAAGATGGAGTTGGAGTTGGGGTTGAAGCGAATCAGAGGGTGTGCTGGTGCCTTGTTCATGTGCTCCGTCTTCCTCCTCTCAGTTTGGGCACTCTCTCTGTCTCATCCCACACCTACTCCTCCTCCATGTGTTGGGTTGGATGGTAAGTGGTTCTTGTTCCGCGAGGGTTATGAACAGTGACCATTGGGCTTGTTGAGCTGGGTCCGACATCATCTCTTGTGTACATTCCTGCCTTGCAGGTATCCTCAATCCTCCACTGCCTGGCAAACCTCATCCTAATTATATTCAGGTACCTACTTCATTCACATTCATGTTTGCTAGCTATATCTCACCGTGTTCCGGTAAACCCTTGAGGGCATATGCCATTGCCAAAAATTGCAGAAACTGGTGTCTGAGATCATGGAGGTGGGAGGAAGGAGGGAATTGGGAACAAGTGGTCCCGGATCTTCACCACCTCGATGCAACTCAAAATGTGGCAAATGCACACCTTGTAAGCCTGTTCACGTGCCAGTGCCACCGGGAACACCGGTCAAAACCGAGTACTACCCTGAAGCTTGGAGGTGTAAATGCGGCAATAAGTTGTTCATGCCTTGATCATATCCCTTTCTCCATCTTTCCCATTTCTTTTAGCCGTAGTTATCCATAGCTGTTACCCTCACTTCTGCATCATATGTATTGCCGTGCTTCAGATTTAAGCATATTTCATCGATCTATTGCTTTGGTGACGTTGTCGATGAATATAGTTTTGAGATTTGAGAATATTGTGCCGACATTTCTCAAATGGATTTCTCTCTCGCGTGACTCTTAACAATTAACATGCGAACAAGCTGGAACATCATCTTCACAATTCGAGGTCAGGTCCATGAGTTCACTATGGCAGCTGCATTTCATGATTGGCATGATCATTACTGGTGCGGGCATCTGTGTTCTTAGCAACTCAACGTCCACTCGGAGCTTACAAGTATCTTTTCCCTTGTGTGCTTTGTTAGGAAAGAAGAGAAATGTGCGGACAATAGCTAATACTAGATAATGTAGCAGAATGTTACTAATGTTAAGCATTACCCCCTTGTTTAGTTGAACACCTGTAAGTCTAGGACATCGCATCATTTACCAATTTTCTAGAGCAAACTCAATATATGTTATATGGCAAATCCCTTCATTCGCAAAGCAATCTTTTGCGCCGTTAATTGGAGCTTGTGACTGTGCACTCTTTGGTAAAGTCATTATGGCAACGACGCATAAAGTTACTTGTGGAGAAACAGTTTTTTCACCGGCAATGTGTGCAAAGTAGGTCTCTCTATTTTATATTTTTATTTTAATTTTCTGTTGGCTCTCTTTTCTTGTTCTGTACAAATTGTGCTAAAGCGGGGAAACTCCAAGTGGGACTTACATGATCTGTTGATATACAAGAACTTACAAGAACTTGCGAGGAAGTTACTGAATGGTGTAGAAATTATATGCAGGCCAAGAAAAGGACAAAGCCTGGGGTGGGGGGGTCATGGATGGATTGAGATTGGGTCTTTGGAGATGGGCCACTTGTTGGTGTCTGCTTAGCCCCTTCGGATTGCAGCCATTAAGATTATGTGACCCACGTCGACTGTTTTGCAGAGGCCACATCCCATCCATTTCTCAGTCAGATTACGACTTACAAATCAATCACTCGCCCATCATTTTTTCCTCTTCAAGAGCGATTAAAACATTCAACTGAACTCTAAGACACCCACCGCACAGATTGGTACCTTCCAACTACTCCTCAATAGTCTTGCCTAGAACCGAATCGGTTCCCAATAATATCCCATGCAGATCGTTGGTTACTCTGCCCAAGCGGACGTGCTTCCCTAACTTTGGTTTCCTCATAATAGTACATGTGCCTATTCATAGAGCACAACCCGACGAGTGAAACGGTGGAGGTGCCACCCTTGTCGAAAACCTGCGGAGATTTCTACGAGGACGAACCCAACAAAAGCCGAAGTTAGGGAACCGGATGAAAGAAGGGTGAAGAAGTGGCGCCATCCTCATCTGGTTTTCCACGCTATAATCAAAACTTACATTTAAAAAAAGAAAAAAGAAAATGCAGTTCTGAATTAGGAGCCGAGAAGACGGGTGAAATAGCAGGAAGTTTCGGGAGCGCAACGTTTATCACACCACACGCGTGGAATTTGGAACAAGGCCACGAAAGATCGGAGATCGTACGTATCACCTGTTACGTTACGTGTGCCCCCCTGCACCACGGGAGCCGTTGCTTCCTCACGACTTTTCCTTTGCGTCAATTCCTGTCCTTTTCCCCAGTCGCCACCTGGCCCCCCTCTCTCTCTCTCTTTTCACACTTGTTCTCCCCCTCCAACCCAAAAAAAAAAAAAAAAAAAAAACTCTGCGCTTCCCTCTCGATTCGTTCGAATTCCAAGGGAATGGACATTATTACCGAAACTTCCCTCCATGCCCCGCTCGTAACTAAAATTCAACCGGGCAAAAATATCGAGCGCCGCAGCAAGTGGTCCAGATCGATTGCTAGTGTTTGGTGAGCGTGCGGCTCAAACCTAATAGTCAAAGTCCAGTATATCACCCGACCTACAAGTAATTACAACACCCTTTGGAGGGGAGTGAAATTCATTTTAGGATTATTATTATTATTCTGTATAATCTCATTGGAATCGGCGTCCTACATTCTTTATCTACGAGAATAAGATATTGTTAATGTACATGTATTTTTTTCCGCCAATAATCTTTAAAAGCCGACTGTGACGTCAGCCGCCGCTCATGAAATTTCGTTTCACCCGCCCGTAAAACTTTACGGGGCTTCCTTCGTCAGGTCCGTCGGCTTTGACTGTCGCGTTGTTTACGTGTGGTGGACATGGTTTTTTTTTTTTTTTTTTTCCTTTTCTTTAATGATTCGGGGGGAGGAGCGTCCATATTGAATATTAATTTTGGTGCCGCCCGAGGAATGCTGTCCAGACGAACAGCTCGAGAAGACAGGTGGACGGCTGCTGTCGAATTTCACGTGGGTGATTTAGGAGAGAGCATATGCCATTTCTATGCCCGCGTCCTCTCCACCTTCCTCAAAAACAAAACTCCCTTCCGTCCGTCCATCATCGCAAATTTCGCAAATTTCTGTCTGATCATTAGAAGCAGCACGCGCCCAAATTCGGACGCCGCCTGCGTTGCCTAGCGATCGAATCCATTCTTCTCGAAGGGCTCTGCCCTTCCCATCTGTGAATCCGTCTGAATCGAGCCACGAGGGGGTTCGATCTCTGGCAGGAAAATCTAATGCCAGAGATCGAACGACAACAAGAACAACAACATCATCACCATCATCATCATCATGAGGACGCCCTCTTCGGCAAGTACGAGGTCGGGAGGCTGCTGGGTTGCGGCGCCTTCGCCAAGGTGTACCACGCGCGCAACCTCCAGACGGGGCAGAGCGTGGCGCTCAAGGTCATCCACAAGAAGAAGCTCTCCTCCTCCAACTCCGCCACCCTAATGTCCAACATCAAGCGCGAGATCTCCATCCTCCGCCGCCTCCGCCACCCGTACATTGTCTCCCTCTACGAGGTCCTCGCCACCCGTTCCAAGATCTACGTCGTCGTGGAGTTCGCCAAGGGCGGCGAGCTCTTCTCCAAGGTCTCCAAGGGCCGTCTCTCCGAGGACGTCTCCCGCCGCTACTTCCAGCAGCTGATCTCCGCCCTTGGCTACTGCCACGCCCGCGGCGTCTTCCACCGCGACCTCAAGCCCGAGAACCTCCTCCTCGACGACAACGGCGACCTCAAGGTGACCGACTTCGGCCTCAGCGCCGTCGACGACCAGATCCGGTCCGACGGTCTCCTTCACACGCTCTGCGGCACCCCCGCCTACGTGGCTCCGGAGATCCTGGGGAAGAAGGGCTACGACGGCGCCAAGGTGGACGTGTGGTCGTGCGGGGTCATCCTGTTCGTCATGACCGCCGGGTACCTGCCGTTCAACGACCCGAACCTGATGGCCATGTACAGGAAGATCTACAAGGGCGAATTCCGGTGCCCCAAGTGGATGTCGGCCGACCTCAAGCGCTTCCTCCGCCGCCTCCTGGACACCAACCCGGACACCAGGATCACCATCCACGAGATCCTCAAGGACCCCTGGTTCAGGAAAGGCTACAAGGAGGTCGACCTGTTCGCGGAGGCCTCCGGCAGCAAACCGGACGGTTTAAAGGAGATGGTAGGGCAAGGGGATAGCAAGAGCGAGCTGAACGCGTTCGACATAATATCCTTCTCGGCGGGGCTCAACTTGTCGGGATTGTTCGACGACACGTACGACGCGTCGGAAGACGGGGAGACGTTCGTGTCGGAGGAGTCGCCGGAGGAGCTGATGGAGAGGGTCGAGGGATTCGCAAAGGAAGAGAAGCTGAGGGTGAGGACGAAAAAGGAATGGGGGTTGGAAGTGGAAGGGAGAGAGGGCAATCTGGTGATGGTGGCGGAGGTGAACAGGTTGACGGAGAAGTTGGTGGTGATGGAGGTGAGACGAGGAGGGGGAGATGCTGGGGTCTACAGGGAGATGTGGAAGACCAAGCTCAGGCCTCGCCTCATTCGTAACTGAAATCGACGACGCCGCATTCCGTCGACCCAAGACTTGATTTTCCCGGCCGGCCAAGGTGAGCGGCCTTGAGGGTACAGTTTGCAGAAATGAATTAGCCATTGTCAAATTATTTGTATGCCTACTTGTTCGCATACATGTTAATGAAAATAAAAGCTTTTTGGGTGGATGTATGCGTGAGTGCTATATATTCCTGAGTTCCCAAGAGTGTTGTACATTACAGAGATTTTCTAACATAGTAGCCATATAATTTGCATGATGATGCACTCTGTAAATACAAATCTGTACACAATATTTTCTCGAGAGAGGAGAGAGAGAGAGAGAGAGAGAGAGAGAGAGGGCAACAAGGAATTAGCGGCAAATCAAAATGTTCCAACCAAGTCAACTTGTCGTTAACGTCATACTCCCAGAACAGAACGAACGGAACGAGTGAGTGATTGTTGCAAGTCACGATGTTTGCTTATGTAAGGCCGTGTTGTCGTGTAAAGGAGGAGAGAGGGGAGAGAAGGAGGCAGCTGTTGTAAAAGGAAGGTTTTCTGGGAATCATTTCCGTTTCCCGAGCAGAGAGAGAGAGAGAGAGAGAGAGAGAGAGGACGGGCCCCATAATTTGGCTGGACCAGTTGTCGATGATGTGGGATGGACCCACACGGGGTGATTCCTTATTAGATCTGACGGCGCAGAAGCAGCTTGGGGCACCGCCACCGGCGAGTCGTGCGCCATGAAAAAGTAGTGGTTGGAAAGGAATGGAATTATTAAAACATTTGCAGGAGGAGGAGAGCCTGAGAGACCTTTCGCAACCAGCCCAACCGTCGCACCTGACCTCCGCATAATTCGTCCCCTGTTTTCTCTCCAGAACAGAGTGGGGTTAACTTGACCGGTTTAACCATCGCTTCCTTCTTCAATCATTCCCTTTTATCATAAATCCATAGAACTCGAAAGCTTCCCATTGGATAAAGATAGAGCCAATTCTGCATTCCCCTCGAAAACGACTATGTACACATGATGTGTGCTAAATCGAATACGCAACGTAGATGTAATGAGTTCCACCGGCAATATTGGCATGCCTTAGAGGCTTCAAACTGCAGTTTTGGATGCATCCATTTCGCTTTTGTTTTTGTTTTCTTATGAGTGAGCGGTCCTCCCGTTCCTTTTCCTCTTCGATAGCGATTTAGTGGAAAGATTCAAAGTCGTAGCCACTACTCTGCTTTGTCTCCAAGTTCCTTCCTCCTGTTTATCGTGTCGGTCACGTTTTTGCTATGCCTCAGGCACTGTGAAACCAGTTCTTCCACATTCGGTATTTAAACTCCATTTTGTGAAAAATATCTTGAATTTTTTTTTCTCATTTTTCAAGTTTGATTTATTTAGAAAAATAAATTAATGGAAAATATATTCAACAGAAAACTTATATTTAAATTCAGAAAAAATGATTTCCTTTTTAAAAAATCGAAAAATATATTCCAATATATGATTATATATCGATGTTTGAACCCGAAACTCCATACTTATGTATGAATACTCAACGCCAGTACCCCATGTTTAGAATAAGGTCTCCGGTGCCTGGATTTGGATCCATCGAGGTAAGGCCTGAAGCCTTGGTGCCCACGCCCAATGCCTTGACACCCAAGTCGAGGTCCATAAAGGCCGTGCTCAGATCCCCAATGCTCAAGCTCTAGTCTTCGGCACTTAGACCCAAGTTCACAAAGCCTGTGCATGGGTCCTGCTTGGACTCAGGACCTTGATTAATGAAATGTTCGTTCTTATGAAAATATTTTAAAAAAAAAAATTGAATCTTCAATTCTTTATTTTTTTTTCTTTCATTTTTTTTTTTTTCTTCCTCAGCCGACGACTGGCCACAAGTGAGAGACGAGCTTGCCTAAGGTTGACAAGGCCTGACCTCGCCGCTCTCAATTAAGGCTCAAGCTTGCCATATTCTAATGAGGTTGAAACTCGCTAGCCCTGGGCGAACTCGTGCATATTTGGTCATTGGCTATCGCCGTGTGCCGATGACCGGCCAAGGAAAAAGATAAAGAAAAAAATATAAAAATAATTAAAATTTTATTTTTTTGGGTTTTTTTTTTGTCCGAGAAAATCAAATTAAATTTTCTATATCAAACAACTGCATAACTTTTATAGTTTGCTTTTCATGTTTTAGCCAAATATCGGAAAGTGTTGTCATTTTCCCAAAAAAATGACTTATTAGAATATATATTATAGAAATGTCACATTTTTCGTGAAATAAATAAAGTCTTAAATTAATGCAAAATCTAACCTATCCAAATATTTACCTAATTTGGAAAATTTGCGAGGGAATGTTTTGGGTGTATTGCCTATATCTGTTTTAATGATACAAAATTGTGTTGGAATTGGACATCACCAAAAAAACGGCTCAATTGCTTTAAACAATAGTAATTTTAGATCCGATCTCAATTCTAATCCATACTTTATTTTTACGTCATAAAAAGGACCAACTTATAGTCATGTCCTTGTTCTATCCCAATAAAAAAGCACCCAATTTTGATTATGTCCCAATTCTCGCCCTTTATTTTGTCTAATAAAAAAACACTTGTATTCAATCGGTACCCAAATTTGACCTTGTAATATTACCGATGCCGTTAAAGATCCGACATGTCATTTCACATATACATTTCTCTCTCTCTCTTTCTTTTGACTTGACACAAACCGGATTTGGGTACTGATCGAAAGTTAGTACATTTTTTATGAGATAAACATTTCGAGTCATAATAGAGACCCAAAAAAAAAAAAAAAATTTCTCCTAGAATTGGGATTCAACCTAAAATTATTGCTTCTTTATGAAATGAAAAAAGTTCATATTAAAATTGAGATCCAACTTAAAATTGATGCTTCCAAGGGAATTTAGGCTATAAAATAGAGTACTGTAGCCTGCGCATATTACTTGCACGCGATTAAGTTCGTAGAATCTCGGGTTTAGGCTGCTCTAGCTCTTGAAAATGGTCCATCAGGTTAATGGAACTCTTCATGGGCCCGGGTTCTACCATCTATGCACGGGACGAGTCACGCAGAAGTGGCGAGTTGGTGAGATGAGATCGAGATTGCTCCTGCGTTGGAAAACACTTGTATTCAATCGGTACCCAAATTTGACCCTGTAATATTACCGATGCCGTTAAAGATCCGACATGTCATTTCACATATACATTTCTCTCTCTCTCTTTCTTTTGACTTGACCCAAACCGGATTTGGGTACTGATCGAAAGTTAGTACATTTTTTTATGAGATAAACATTTCGAGTCATAATAGAGACCCAAAAAAAAAAAAAAAAAATTTCGCCTAGAATTGGGATTCAACCTAAAATTATTGCTTCTTTATGAAATGAAAAAAGTTCATATTAAAATTGAGATCCAACTTAAAATTGATGCTTCCAAGGGAATTTAGGCTATAAAATAGAGTACTGTTGCCTGCGCATGTTACTTGCACGTGATTAAGTTCGTAGAATCTCGGGTTTGGGCTGCTCTGGCTCTTGAAAATGGTCCATCAGGTTAATGGAACTCTTCATGAGCCCGGGTTCTACCATCTATGCACGGGACGAGTCACGCAGAAGTGGCGAGTTGGTGAGATGAGATCGAGATTGCTCCTGCGTTGGGCATTGCAATCTCCAGATATGGTAAGTGGCCCAAGCCCACAATTCCCATGGATTCCAAAGTAGGGGATTCGCGTTTTCATGAATGAAAATCGGACCCTTCAACGTCGGGAGGGGCGATCCAGGCATTGGGCCAATGCATCCGAGACATATTAACGATTCACGCACCCCTCCCACACTCCCGTTTCTTTTCTAAGCATAAATATTTTGCATATTGCCAGTTTGCTTGCGCCGGTAAAAAGAGAGTTGTCCATCGACCGACTGTGCCATGAACCCGTCGTATTCTTCACTTGTTAATGATATCCATCCGAATGTTTAAAGTTAAATCGTGTCTGAACACGATATACATATGTCAACAAATGAAAGCGACATGTCGAAATGTAAACTCTCCAGTCCCACAACCTATCTTCGACTCTTCAAGTGGCAGTTAGAAATTACATTGGACACCCGCTGATATCTCTACATCCCAAAGGAAACACATGAAATGCTGATTCGACGATTGGTTCAGCGAGACGGAAACGGCCATATGCAGAAGAATCGGTAAATGTGGGTTAACCGTTAACATATGGCATGAAAAGTACCTTTGGCTGGCTTGGGTAATTGATTTAATGGAGAGAGGAAAGCGTGCATTTTATTAAAGAGACCGACCCGTTCCACTACTAATAAGCTGAAACCGAAAGCTTAACCACTCTTAAATCCACATCAGCATAATCAGCACTCGACAACCTCCTCTCTATCCACCCCCCGTGTCTCTATATGTATAAAAGTGGAAGGGACGCATTCTCACTAGTAGGAATGCTTGATGTTTATTTAAGGGTTGGCTGTTGACAGAGTTGAGGAGGAAGCTCTGGTACTCTTGAGAATGGAGGCAAGCATAACGAAAAGCAGGTCCGATCTAAGTCGGAAAACGCAGTGGATGAAGCCTCCTCCTCCTCCTACTCCTCCTCATCACCTCGACGCCAAAACACTCTCTTCCAGGCGACTCAGCACCAGCAGCATTACCCTTAGCAGGTACCTTAATCCCAGTGATCTCCGCAATGACTTTGGGGACGACGACGGCGTTCAGCAACTTTACAGCCATGGAGGGACAACTGCGTCGGTTCCCTTCACCTGGGAATCGCAGCCTGGCACTCCCAAGGTCCGATTCCGCGACGATGTCGTGCCTCCGCTCACGCCTCCGCCTTCTTACTTCTACATCCCCGCCCGGGATACTATTGATAGAAAGCAGCAGCGACGTAAGACCAAATTCCTCACCAACCTCCTCCCCAAATTGAGGTCATCGGCTTCGTCATCACCCGCGTCCTCTTCTCACTCCTCCTCCTCCTTATGGTCGTCGATGCCGCCTTCTCCAGCCATGGGTGGACGTGCTCGGACGTCCGCTTCCAGACTGTCATTGCCTACCAGAGTGGAAAAATGGGAAGATAAGGAGCTTGAGGATCATGTTCCAGCTCTGTGCTTCGGCTTTGGTCGTCAAGGCACTAATGCCAGGCCTCGCGGTTGTTACTTGGCCATGATTAGGGTACTGCGTGGCAATTTCCCTTGATTTTCTCTTTTCTTCTTATGTGTAGATGGATTCATGTGTGCCGAATGGACTAATGTCATCAGTTGTTCGTTAAGAGGTTCCTATGTATATTTACTTTCCAAGATTTCATCCATCCTCTATCAGTAGAACTTGCAGTTCTTCCATTTCATGCATGATTACACTCGAGCAAAATAGAGAAAAAAGAGTTCCAACCTAACAAGACTACCAATTAGGCTTGCCTAATAAGGGAAAACTTCGATACTAACAACACGCATCACCAAAAAAGGTAAACTGTTCACAAATTTAAAAACTTCTTATTTTGAATATTAATTAACCCTCGTCCCTAAACATGAGACTCTAACTAGTGAAGAGTGCTAAAATTTGTCTTTTGGCCACATTGGTATCCCTCATCAAGTTCCCTCGACATCTTCCATATCAAAAACCATCTTTCATGCCTGAAAACCATCTAATGATACTTAGTGAGACAAGACAAAGATCATCTCATTATAAAGCTTCAAGAATCAAAAGAGACCCAGAAATGGCGTTGGTGTTGGCATAGGAGGCCACTGGACCGTCATAGAAAAGCTTCAACCAGTTTCGTGCATCATAGCATTGGCTTTCCAAAGTAAACGGGTGAATCGCGATTGATGTAAATTATAATGACGGTGACAATAACCAATGGAGCAACGGGAGTAAAGATTATTACAATGGATTCTTTTTCCTCGAAACATACCCTTGACATGGAAACGTGCTGGACTCCTTCAAAGATCAAAAACCCAAACAAAAAGGAAAAAAAGAAGGGAAATTCATCTCGACGTCACCTTCTTCTCTAAGAAACAAAAGAGCACATCAATTTCAGCTTCCCCCTCGTTTTCACATTTCTAAGTCTTTATCCACCTATATGACGATACATGTAAAAAGATAAAAGAGGAACACTTGAAAAATCACAGCGTGTGATCATGATGATATCACCTTAACAGCATAAAATAACAGGAGTCACGATGGCGGAGCAGATGGAACATCAAGAAAACAAAGTCAACTTAGGGGCTTAAGTAAGATTCAGTAAATTAATAGGAAGCTGGGGATTTCTTAGACGAGGTCAACAAGATGGGCGATGCAATCTCTGCTCAGCTAGAAATATATGGGAACTGCATAATTACATGATCATGTGGGGGTTCTCTGTAGTTATAGGAACGAAGGAAGTGGGAGCGAAGTGGATCTGGGTCGTGTTCGATAGTCATCGCCATTAATCAATTTGAGGGAGACGGACTGGGGCAAAAGGAATCTGAGGGCGCTGCACCTTGTCTTCGCTCACGTGAACTCCATCGCAGAACCGGACAAAAAGACCTAAAGAGTATGTGGAGTGGAAGCTTCTCGTTTGATGCATCAGCCAACTTTTTTTAATAACTAGCGGCACGCAATTTCCTTCATTAAAGCGTCTGATTGGGAAAATTTATTAAACTAAGACTAATTAATCGTGTACATGTGACCACATGGAGTGCTAACTTTTTTTGAATCGTTAAAGCCAGTGGACTTTGGAGGCTGACTATGACCCGTCCCTTCTTTTCCTCAAGTTTGTCGCCATAAAGCGATGTATCTTTTGCCTTTGTGGCCTTTCGGTCGACCCAACGACAAATACTTATATTTGTCACCTTAGGATCGATCGAACGCAACCAATTTTTACGTTTGCCGGCTTAGATCATACCTTAAGGACAAAATCAAAGTTTTGCGCTGTAACTCAAGCTTAAGCGACCTTAAATTTGTATTTTGTTGTCATTGATTCAATTAAATGTGAGACAAATTTGAACCTATTGGGACAAATATGAAATTTCATTACCTTAGGTTTGACCTAGATTGATAAAATCAAAGTAACAAAATACTGTTTCTATCATTTTAGGTTGAAGACTAAGTGAAAAATTTCAAACTTTTAAGAATGGAAAATTTTGAACTTACAGGAAATCTCATTGCTTTAGAGTTGACCTAAGGCAATAAATTAACTTGTGGCCTTAGGATTGATCAAAGGTGACCAAATTCAATTTTTTTTTTCTTTCCAGTCGCCTTTGGTATGACCTAAAACGTGACAAAACCATAAATTCGTTGCCTTTGATCAACTCTAAGGCGACAGACCTAGGCATTTGCAGCCTTTGGTTTAACCTAAAGCGATAAACATCATCTTTTGATCCTTCGGATGAATGAGGTGACCAAAGGAAGTTTCATCGCCATGGTTGGCAATTGAAAGGGATAAACTATTCAATTTTCACCTTACAGTCTTACGGTACACACCTAAGGCGATGAAGTTGAATTTTTTTGTCGTCTTCGGTCTGACTGGCGATGAAAATTTTCATTAAAACAAGACAAATGGTAGAATCAAAAGGTGTAATTAGCATAAGTAAGAATAAATGCCGTTTGTTATTATCACACAAATGTTTCATGCTAACACATAAATTGCAAACGAAAATTGAATACTTATTTCTACTCCGTTAACTAATATAAATATGTGTATCAATATTGAAATGTAAATATGCTAAAGTGTGATGGATACATTACAAGTGTAATTATTAGATACAATTTAATTATAGATATAATCGAATTTAAGCTAGGATGACAAATATTCTGTATGATAGGACATACTAGAAAATCTTAACTATGACACATAAGACAAATCAGTTTTAAGGTTGTTTGAAAACCGATAGCAATCAATTGCATTAACTTTTTGTTTATTGATTTGAAGTTCTTTTCACTGTGCAAGTCGATTAAGAGTTTGAAACATTTCCTTACACTGCCTAATAGGTTAGGAGTTATCATGTTTCTATTTTCCTATATATGCATCTAACATCAACTTCGTTATGGCAAGTACATTAATCATGCTTGTCATTAATATAAAGAAACATGGCAGCATATTTTTTCAATTGTTTTCAACTAATACCACGCATATGGGATATATCAATAAATGTAATATGAATATTTTATAGTAAAATTGATGGCAATAGAAAACTCAATAGTACAATTGGATCTGTTGCAGTCTAATTATTATTAATCATAGAGTTTATGTAGTAAAAAAGTTGAGAAATTACCAAGAAAGCTCTAAACTTATTGTACTTATGCCAATTCAGTCTAAACTTTTTAATTTGACCAATTTAGTCATAAATCTTTTTATGATTTACCAATGTAGTCTATTAAGCCAATCTTGGTAAAAAACCACTAGTGTGGATAATTTTTTAAACTTTTTTTTTTTTAAATTATTCTTTTTCTTTTTCCCTTTTCTTTTTTCCATGGCTAGTTGCCAACCATGGGAGATTACTGATGCAGGCAAGGCCACCCTAGCTTAGACGAGGGGTTGGGTGAGTGCTAGTAAGGGCCCCCTTCACCAGATCTGGCAAGGAGGCCCCTGGAAGTGAGGCCAACCATTGCTTGTGGCTGGTGAAAAACAAAGAAATAAAAAAGAAAAAATTGCAAATTGTCCACATCATTGTTAGGCACTCCACGTAGGGTGGCCAATATTCACATTAGCGATCTCTAATAAAAATTGATTAGATGGATTATATTGATAAACTATCAAAATACATAAGATTAAGTTGGCCAAATTAAAATGCTTATGATTAAATTGGTGCAAATGTTATAGATTTAGAAGTTTTTTGGTAATTTCTCCGAAGAATTTTAGATGTCAATCTCGAAAAGATTAAAATAATGCTAAATATGCAAAAGTCGCGCCGCAAGTCCTTTATTTACTCAACATGTCGACCCCGTTCATATTCATTCTCCTGCATCTCATCCTAGTCGTCAGCTGTGACCTATGGCAGATGGATTTAACAAAAGTTTAGGGACTCTATGCCCCTCGCCGAACATCTGCTCTATTAGTTTGAATGCATATGAACTCGACGCACCAACGTTCTCGTCTACCTTATTCTAATGATTACTTAAACTTGATGGACTCCCGGGGCAACACGAATAAGCTAACTCAACTCCATGTAAGTTTGAAATCGAACCAGGTTTGGTTAGTCCCAAAAGATCCCAACAGGCTAGACGATTTCACACTTGCGTCTCGGGCCTATACTTTATGTTGCCTGGGAAAGAAGAGAGTGCTTTACAAACGGACCGGTGATGCTGGTCATTGTCCTTTAGTTCCTGTTTCCTCCGTCCCAATTTGAATAAGAAAGGTTGGCTGCAGAGGTGCAATCTGAGATATGTTAGAGCGTGGACTTGCCTACAAATGGCAAATACTATGACTTTGGCTGCGAAGGCTCAAGTACTTATATTGACTGTTAGATGATTGAGAATCCACCTTCGGGTTGGTACGGCGTACATAGACACTGGCCCGTGTAGAATTATTAAGTATGTCTACAAGTTAGGGTTTACACGTGGCCGCCACGGCCTTGACATCAATAATGTACATGGGGGAGGTGAAGTTGGAGCGTTTTACAAGCCACCGAATCCGGGTCAAACAAGGAAGAAGTGATGGCTCCATTTGTCTTAATATTTAAGTTAAAAAAAAATTCGTTATCACATTGACAGCAAGAGAGAGGAGATGCTTTCAAATACACCATTGTTTAGGTTTATATCATTTTTCTTTACCTACTTTTGATGCTTGCACTCCATGAAAGTGGACAGTCCACACTACAATTACTTGTAAAGTTCCTACATCGAGGCTTCCTTATAATGTCTGCAAAGCTCTGTTTTCTCGATGCATCTGAACTCTCTTGTTGGATAACGGAGAGGAAAGCTTACATAGAGTTTGGTCAGATGACAAAGCTTGCCATGCTATAGATTTAAACTCATGTTTGGTTTCTTATCATGTCAATGATTTGCAAGTGTTGCTAGCTAACTTCATGGCCTTCAAAAGAGATGTTGATTTTATCGTCCTTCCTTCTCTCCCTCTTCGCCAAGAAAATCTTTGTAGCGTGAGCACCTTTAACCTTGAGCCTTTCCTTTTTTCTTTTGTTATAAAATTTTTTAGATGGGAGATATCCCAGTTTGATGATGGCCACTATCGCCGGAACACAGATTTAAAATAAAAAGAAAAGGGGAAGAGATCGATGCGGCTATATATAACAATTCTCTAATGAAAGTTGCCTTTAAGGGTACTTGAGAGAGTATACCTGATTGAAAAGCAAAATAGGAAAATAAAGAGGAGTCGAGGCGATTGCATCCCAAAGTCAATTGGGCCTCGAAGGTAGACGGGAGCAAGGCACCGCCCGAAGCTCCCTCTTTTGCCCCTTAAAATTAGCCAAGACCCAAAATGCGAAAATTCGGAGGGAGAGAGACTATCGCATTCGTACGCACGTACGAGCATCTACATAGTCGATTGATAAATGCTGCCTAAATACCATAATTTTCCCAATCGTTTCCTAACCTAATGTTCAACACATGAACACCAATGCCCCTGTAATGTAGTCACGTAATCACGTTCTCTCTTTTCCAAGTTTTCTCTCATAAAAATAGCCATCCGTTGACCTCGCTCACTTTTGCCTTTAAAGCGCTCCTTCCCCTCATCCCTTTCTTCTTTTTCCCTTTTCCCTTTTGATCTTCTCTCCATAGCCCTGTCTGCATAAAGAAGCGCCGTTGGAGAATGCATGCCTGAATGTCCAGAGACCGGTACTGTCCAAATGATGTCGATCTAAACTTGTGGGCGGATTCTATCTTTTCTTCCTTTCGTTACTTTATTTTACCCCTTTTCACAGGACTGATTTGTGTGATGATGGGGGTGGGAGGTGCTAGGGAAAGATTGGATGAGATAGCAAAGAAGATCAAGAGAGAGAAGGATGCAACTTATGGTGATGAAATGGGAAGAAGGCACATGATGTTGAGCCTAAGCAGCACCGGAACGCTCAACACGATAACGCCGTGCGCGGCGTGCAAGCTTTTGAGGAGGCGATGTGCCGAAGAGTGCCCTTTCTCCCCTTTTTTCTCCCCACACGAGCCTCAGAAATTCGCCGCTGTTCACAGAGTCTTCGGTGCAAGCAACGTCTCCAAGATGCTCATGGTGGGCCACAGCTTCCTCTTTCTCTACTACTGCTAATAGTCCAATGCTACCTATCTATACCTTCATGTCAATCTTTCCATTCTCGATCACTGAACATAAACGCACATATGATCTGGGATTGTCTATAGGAGGTACCGGAGAGCCAAAGAGCTGATACCGCCAACAGTTTGGTGTACGAAGCAAATCTGAGGCTGAGAGACCCAGTGTACGGATGCATGGGTGCAATCTCGGCTTTGCAACAGCAGATCCAGACTCTTCAGGCTGAACTCAACGCTGTAAGAAATGAGATACTGAGAATCAAATACAGAGAAGCCGCCACGAACAATCACGTACAATCCAATGTTGTCGTTCCTCATTCTAGAACTGCTCTTAATCCTACTGCTGCTTTGGCTGTTTCTGTTGTTCCTCCTCCGACCCTTTCTTCGTCTTCTTCCACTGCCGCACCTCCCGACCCCTCTCCTCCTCCTCCTCCGCCACCCCCGTCTTTAGTCGTGCCCTCATCTTCTTCCTCCTCCTCTTCCACGTCTTCTTTATTCACTACCCCAACCAGCACCACCACCTATAGCTCCATCTCTAGCGAAACTAATACTGTTCATTACTTCGAGCCGATCTGATCTTAGAACCCTTTTTTTTTTCTTTTATCACTCTTAGTATCCATACGGGAGCTATTGTACTAGACTATTTGACTTGCGCCTGTTTTCATTAGACACAAGGTTTTGCACCTGTTCTCATTAGACACAAGGTTGAGAAGAACCACTTCATCTTAGAGAAGCTATTGTACTAGACTATTTGACTTTGTGGCTCCTGTATTGTGATCTGATCTAGATTCCCGAGTAACTTCAATCTCTTTTTCTATGATTTGATCATGTCAAGCATTATTTCAGCAAGATGGATCATGCAATGATGATCATATTCTTATGCTGACTTTTCTCCCACGTCTTATTAAGTTTACAGATTGTAAAGTTCATGAGCATAATAGAGAGGTTCTGAGACATATATACCGATTACAATTTGCACATGTTCTCACGTATGTTCAAGACCTTTGCAAATCATGTGGGTCACGGAAAAGTGAGCTGCAAGTTGTTCATTAAGCTAGGTCAAGGGGCACTTGAGGAACTGCTCACATTTCAATTCTGTCCCTTCGACTAAGCATCCAATGACCATGATTCGCTATTCTTTTGAGGTTGCGACTCAGCGCGATTGCAAGTCTTTGGATCTATAGTCACATAAAAGAAAGAAAAGCTAATGATGCTGACATTCATTGGAAAATTGCATGATGATCATTTTGCGTGTGGAATGTACTTGCCTCCCTAACTGAAATTGGGGGCGACATGGGTAATGATAGCTTCTTTTGGGGCTTAATTCTGGATTTCTTTCAAAATACCATGCTGTTCATCTAGTCAAGCAAATCATGGAGTACCGAAGTATATCATCGATTTCATTATATGTTTCACGAAAAATATCCCGATGACCTTTCAAGCTTCGTGAGGGTCATGGTGGCTCATCGGGCACCATCGGAGCCTGCCCAAATGTCAAAAGGGCTGGAATAGTCGGGCTTACATACGAAAGTTGGATTACCCAACACTAAACATGAGCAAACCTGCCTGCCCAAACTTAAGGTTTGGTTTAGGTACTTATGTCATGTAGTAGGTTTTCGTGTATTTGGAGGGCTTGACTGTGGGCTTAGCAGGGTCTGGCCTGGTGCTTGTACCGGCTGTCTTATCGAGGAATTTTCAGTTTTTTCCAATTCAATGAAAGAAGAGTTTCCCTGATGATGCGTAGTGGTAACGTAGAGTATATGTTATGACTCGATTTGAGGTCTGGCTATATTTAATACTGAACATCTCGAACTTCTTTAAAATCACATGGATTTTTCAGGCTATTCAAATTGATTGGCAGTTTTTTTCTTATTGTTGTAAAGTTTGAGATATCTTTTCTTCAATTTTGGCGAGAACGTGGATAAGTAACCCTTAAAGGAAAACAGGCATTTGTACGACGAATTATTGTTGGTGCTTATATAAATCAAACTGGTCAATCGTAGAAAAATGGCATTTATTCCGGGTGTATAAGGACAAAAGTTGAATTGTTCAGTGTTTTATTTCCTCTGAGAAATCTCAAAAGCAGACGACTAGCTACAGAAATCAAAGTTACCCTTGTTCGACAACAAAATACCTCAGCCCCCCAATATCTGTTTGGTCGGGGGCATTCGCCTTGCATATACTCAATCCTAGTTTTTCACTAAATATTTAGAGAGAATAAATAAACCTCATCTTTTTCACAACCCCGAGTGGTGAGACGAGGTGTAGAGACTCTAATTGGCCTTGCTACAGATCTTGCGAATTTCGCCTTTGGAACCCGTGAGGGGTTTGATGTCACCCATCTTGATCATGGCGGAAGCAAAATCAGAGTTGAAGGTCTTGGGGTTGTTGGAGTACGTCTTGACGAGAGAGTCGGTGGATCCGCCATTGAAGAGCTCCTGGTCCGAGTGAAGAAGGCCCTTGTTGCTGAGCAGGTTCTTGAAGTAGGCGTTGTCGAAGGCGGTGGGCGATTGGAGGTCGAGAGGAGCCAGGTTGTTGTCCCCAGACCCAACGGTGCGGGGGCACTTGCCCTGCCTAGTCTTGCTAAAGGAGCTGTCGATGTTGCTGTCGTTGTATATGCGAGGTCTGAAGGTTATGCACCTTGCCTGACCTATGGTATGAGACCCTGCAATGCACGCCCATGCATGACCCATGAGCAACCTAGCAACTGAGCGAGGCCAGAGACTGCAATATTAAACACATACCAGACAAGGCAACCATGTCCCTGGTGGAGAGGCCTTGAGCTTTGAATCTAGAGATGAGGTTGGAGAGCGTTGAAGTTGGAGGGGGAATGACTCCGCTGTTGGCGAGTGACAAACTCGCAGTCCTTGCGTCTCTTCTTCCCAGTTTCACTTCCCAACTTGGCCCGCCCAGCTTCAAATATCACATCACCATCAATTGATAATAAGAGTAAATTAGGAGCTCAGATTAAATGAGCAACTAGCTATATCAATGGCAACACATACCAGGACAACCGAGTCGCGAGCAGCAATGGCCACGATGTCTGCACAAGAGACCACACCCGGACAGGCCGATTCCACCTTGGACTTGATCTGGTCGATGACGTTGTATCCTCTTACCGAATTACTATTTGGGCCAGCCGTCTTCTCCCCTTGGACTGACGATGTGTCGTCCAGGAGTATCGAGCCATCGCACCCCTATTTTTGGTCAGTACAAAACTAATTATGTCAAGCCATGCATGTCTTTGAACATGACCGACTCATCGACGATCCACTAAAAAGAAAGTGATTCCTCTTGGAGAAGTTCACAAATATTAAATATTGAAGGGTTAAAGATGCTTTCCTATTAATTTTCAAATTAACTTAAAAAAATTCTGCATACAGAGACTAGTCTGCATGAATGTTATTATGTTATTTTTCGATGGTAGATAGTATTGAAATTCAAATTGATTTTTTTTTTTTTTATTTATTTTAAAAGAAAGAAAGCCGGTGTATTCATAGAAATGGTGTACACAGCCCATATAGTGGAATTATTAGGCAAATTGTTTTGCATCGTTTACGACATAAGGCTCGGGTTTTAAGGGTAAAAAATGGTTGTGGCAGGGGTGCATATGTAGGGAACAGGTAGAAATTTGGGAAAAAGGGAGGGAGGAAGGAAAGATTACATTGACGAAGCAATCGTGAAAGAAGAGGCGAAGTAGAGAAGCACCCATGCGGCGCTCTTTCGACACCGCGGACTGGACAACAGATTTCGCCGTGCTCAAAACGTTGGGGCAACTTTTGGAGTAGAAGTTTGTAGATAGTTGTGCGGAGGCACTGCCCCACCCGAGCGTGGTTACAAAAGCTATGGCGACAATTACCCAAATCGGATGACGACTAGCCATTCTGTAGTGAAGGTGTCAAAACGGATAAGAAGGTTAACTTCTGCATGGGGGATGGAACGGGCTTTATAGACATCTCATCAACAAGAAGTTTGGTTGGAGGCAGGTTTACCTAATCTCTCGGACCAGCCATGCATGGCTTGAAAATTCCACGTTATAGAAAAATACAATGCGACGAAAAGGTGGGGGTTCTAGATTTTGATTGAATTTGACCGATGATGGAAACGTGAAATGAAGCAAAGACAAGATTCTTGATTTTTCGAAATCCAGGGGCCCAAGGGCTTCAAAATGTCAAAAAGTGTAGGGCCATCCCACGTCCATAAACCCTTTCCGAATCGCATGCATGCACGCCTTTCCTGTGGGCAGTTTCTTCCACTGTACTGTTGGCCGTTTTGGTGGCGATCGCCGCCATGCTCGCCACCATACGCGACCATTTACACTTCTCTTGTTGGGAAGCGTCGCAATCTCTCGGGGGTTCAGTGAAGACATCCACATTTTGTCCTCTTTTGAATAAACTGAATTTTGATACTAATTTAGTGTTAGAACCCTTCTTCCATGAAAAAAATTCACTACGAGCATGTTTTTGTTAACGTAATTTCCCTATTATCTGAAAGACAAACTTCAGGTGGAATCCACAAATGCCCCTATGCTAGAATTGGTTTGCCAAGGAAACACTATCATAGCTGTTTCTCATTACTATGGAGAAAAATCATTTTATCAACCAACGTGTACTAGGGGTGTGCATGGTCCGAGAGGGCGGTTCCCGACCTAGAACTGGAACCGCCCGTTATGACCGATTCAAAAATTGGAACCGGATCCACTGTTTGTTGCATGGATCCACCCTAAGAACCGGACCGTCGGTTGGGTCTGGTTCTTGGATGGATCCATGGAACCGATCTTGACACAAAGGTGAGCCGTGGTGTCACGGTGACGGGCAAGTGGGCGAAGGGCGCTCGCAGCTGCTGGCACGGTGGTCGGTGCGGAGGCGAGCTGTGGCGTCGCGGGTCACTGCTGGGCAGAGCAAAGGCTGTGGCGGGTGGCGGCCGGCGCGAGGGGGCAGACAGCAACGGTGGAGGAGCGATGGCGGCGGCGTCGACGCTTGGGGAGGAATCGAAATGGCGATAGGAGGAACCGAGGAAGAGACAGAGAGAGAGAGAGAGAGAGACAGAACCGAAGACGAAGAGACAGTGAGATGAGATCTAGGGTTTGTTTTAGTAATTTTTTTTTAATATTAAAAATTAATCGATTACAGTACGGGTGGGCGGGCGGGCGAATCCGCCCATGGGCCGGAGCCGGAACCGGGTTATAAATTGGAAGGAACCGCCTATTTCCCGGGCGGTGCAGGATCCTAGGATCCTGTTTTTGCACACCCCTAATGTGTACCTGGACCCCTTAAACTTGGACACTAGTTAACACTCATCGCAGTTCAGGACCACGACTATTCTTTATCAAATGATGTCTTCCTCCGTTATGGACTGGAGGGAAACTGCCTCCAACAAATGTTTTGTTTAATGGAATATATGGACTTTCCGAGATCCAACTTGTGACTCACCAATCTGATGACCTTTCCGTACTCCCATCTTGGCCGCCAAGAACAATTGAATTGACCACTGCTTTTCTTTTTTCCTTGTATCTAGTATCTACCCACCATTAGTCAGTACTTTTTCGTTAAAAGTGATGCTTGTGATTGTTTTGGAAAGATAGAAAATCTCATCCAATATCTTTCTTCCAGGACAAAGGTCACTTAATTAGGTAGTTAAACTTGAGTCGTAGAATAACTCACTAAATTTATGGGCCAAGTAAGACGCAAGTCGAGTGGACAGTCAAAACACGAACTTGCTTGTCCTTGGGGGCGTGAGGAATTGACCGCACATAAGACAGATCACCAAACCAAAGCCGTTAGTTAATCCGATATCCTGTATTACTTTTTCTACCTCACATTGCACAGGGCACCAGCAATCGAGAAGTGAAGCATTGGTGGAGGGAAATCATGTTATGACTCAACGACGGAAACGGAAAGGACTTAAGTAGGCGCGCGTAAGATTTGTCCTGGTCAATCATGTCATGCTCCATATGTACAAAATAGTAGATGTACGAGAAATGAAAAACGTCGCCGCCATGACCCACGAGGGAGAAATGGGGAGGATGAGAAAAGTAAGGATGAAAAGGGAGCCGCACGAGATGGGGACTAAGAATAGGGAAAAGCAGAACGGTCCGATTAAACGTAAATCGATGGTCATGAAGATGTCGATCGGGTGTCATTAAATCCGGGGGACCAACGCATCTCTTTCTCTTGTCTTAGCATAGAGAACGTGGGGGCAAGGGTGGGCGTGGCCTCTCTTTCATTTCGCGTCCCTCTCGAGAATGCATGGGACGAGAGGCAAAGAATATACCTTTTGAGTAAACAAACATTAACTCAAAGTCTGTGGACGTCGTTAACGGGACATGACCGCAGAGGGAAGGGCGGGGGGCACGTCGCAAAATGCACGATGTTGAGCTATTACCGAACCTAATAATAAATTTAGAGCCAGAGGTGACATGGAATAAGAAACCTCCTTTTGAAATTTCGTGGAAACGAGCTGGCATTTACCATTCTCTCTCTCCCCAAGTCGGTCGGCAAAAAGACGAGGGGGGCTGCGGGTGGGGAGAAGCATTTAATTTGAAGGAGCCAAAGACTAGAAGTAGACTTAAAAACTAGGTCTTTACTTAATATGGGTTGGGGCCCCACTTCTAAATTCCACGAGAATAGTCCTATTATGAATGAAACGAGACAGGTCAGGCACCCCGTCGTCGCTCGTCCAATTATTTATGTCTTTCTCAATCACTCGTTTTCCCTGTTTTTGGGCCTTTACCGTCGGTGGATGTGGACTGGGCTCCGCCGCCCACCCCCCAGCCCAGCTCAAAGACAGCGATATGGTGCGACGCCACCCCTCCCCCAGAGAGAGAGAGCCGGACAGAGACGATGTACTCACCGCAGCTGCCACTTGCTCGGACGCGCGTCCTTTCTCCCTCCGAATTGGAGCAATCATCCCTGTCCGATCGCCATCCCGTGGGCGGCGGAGCCTTGGAAGCTTCTCTGCTCGGCCTAATCCACGATCACCACCACTGCTCGGTCCTCCTCCGAAACAGTGCCGAGAAGGCCAAGAAAATCGCGATCGAGAGCGCGGCGGCGGTGTCAGATCTGCTGGTGGAGGCGGTGAATGGAGGGGTGAAGGAGGCCTTCCTCAATCAAAAGTGCATTGAGCTCGAGATTCGGGCTTTGGCCGCTAGCTTTGCGAAGCAGACCAATCACTAGCTCGCCTCCACTCATGCTCTCAACCCCGCCATCAAGATCTGTCTTGAGCGGTTCCAAGTTCCTTACAAGTTCCACTTAGAACTTGAAACTTACTTAAGGTACAAGTTTCTCATTTTTAAGAACCTAGAATTTGAAATCTACCATGTCACAGGTTACAGGGTTGGTTTTAGGGTCCAACACACACACACACACACACACACACACACACAATAAACAAGTTTGTCAATCATCAAAGAGACTACAAAATGAACAAAAGTATCAACAAAAGAAGGAATTCAACTAAATAAAAGTAGGAATGAACGGTTCCAAGTTCCATACATGTTCCGTCTGAAACTTGGAATCTACCCATTGGAACAAATTCGTCATTTTTTTGGAACTTGAAACCTACCTTGCATATCCTAAAACTTGGAATCTATACTATCATAGGTTCCAATATAGGTTCCAAGGTCTACCCGGATCCTACTTATATTATTATTTGAACGATTATAATTCACTAATAATGATTTATATTTAAATACAAAAAAAACATGAATATTAATAAAGTTAAAAATCTTAGCTATAAAATGGAAATTCGGACTAGTGCTTCTAGATTATACACTCATTATCGAACGTCATGAAATATTGGAATATCTTATGTAGACATGGATCAAGAAAAATATTAAAACTTGTTCAAGATTCTAGGTTGCAGGTTTCAGGTTTCTCTAATTAAGAACCCAGAATTTATCCACTGAAATAAGTTCCTCATTTTTGGAATCCGAAACCTACTGCGCATACATCGGGCAATCCGAAACCTACACGTGGGAACCTGAAGCCTACAGGTTCCTACCGGTCAAGTTCTCATGTTCCAGATTCTATCCGGGAACCATACTCACCCGACTGTCTTTGACTCCCACCTTGACAAGTTCGGATTGCTTTTTTTTTTTTATCAAACCCACCTCCCCGCACGTGTGTTGGCATATGTTTCGCGGCACAGGAAATTGGGGGCTTCGAGAACTGGATGAAGGTAATGCACTATTGTTGGAATTCAAGTCGGCTTTGCAACAGCAGATCCAGACTCTGCAGGCTGAACTCAACGCTGTAAGAAGTGAGATACTGAGATTCAAATACAGAGAAGCCGCCACTAACAATCATATACAATCCAATGTCGGTGTTCCTCATTCTAGAATTGCTCTTAATCCTACTGCTGCTTTGGCTGTTTCTGTTGTTCCTCCTCCGACCCTTTCTTCGTCTTCTTCCACTGCCCCCCCCCGGTCTTTAGTCGTGCCCTCATCTTCTTCCTCCTCTTCCACTTCTTCTTTATTCACTACCCCGACCAGCACCGCCACCTATAGCTCCATCTCTAGCGAAATTAATAGTGTTCATTACTTGAACAAATCTGATCTTAGAATCTTTTTCGTATCACTCTTAGTATCCACACAGAAGCTATTGTACTAGACTATTTGACTTGCGCCTGTTCTCATTAGACTCAAGATTGAGAAGAACCATTTCATCTTAGATATTTCTTTGCGGCTCCTGTATTGTGATCTGATCTAGATTCCCAAGTAACTTTAATCTCTTTTTCTATGATTTGATCATTTCAAGCATTATTTCGGCGTGATGGATCCTGCAATGATGATCATATTCTTATGCTGACTTTTGTCCCACGTCACATTAAGTTCACAGATTGTAAAGTTCATGAGCGTAATAGCGACGTTCTGAGACGTATATACCGATTACAATTTGCACATATTCTCACGTATGCTTCAAGACCTTTGCAAATCATGTGGGTCTCGGAAAAGTGAGCTGCAAGTTGTTCGTTAAGCTAGCTCAAGGGGCACTAGACGAACTGCTCACATTTCAAGTCTGTCCTTTCGAGTGAGCATCCAATGACTGTGATTCACTTCTCAGCTCGATCGCAAGTCTTTGGATCCATAGTCAAATAAAGAAAGAAAACCTGATGATGATGACGTTCAATAGGAAATTGCGCGATGATCATTTTGCGTGTGGAATGTGCTTGCCTCCCTAAAATTGAAAATGGGGGCTACAGGGGTAAAGATCGGTTCTTTTGGGGCTTAATCTGGATTTCTTTCAAAATACCATGCTGTTCATCTAGTCAAGCAAATCATGGAGTACTAAAGTATATCATCAAGTTCATTATATGTTTCCCGAAAAATATCTTGATGGCCTTTCAAGCTTCTGTTAGAAATTTCCTATAATATGGGCTTATATTACTAAAAATAATCAGGTTAATGGATATTATAATATTTATTTTATTAAATTGGGTTTTGGCATCTATTTAGTAATGGGTCTAGCTGAGCAGCAAAGTGTATGCAATTATGTTTAACTGAAGCCTGTAATAGGAGGGACCCAATTGACATATTATTAATTAGGGTTTGTTAGGTCCACTTTCTAGCCTATAAAAGGGTAGGTTATACCTATCAGTTGCTTAATCCCATTAAAATCTGCTATATTGAAATAAGTTATTGAGAGGAAGATCTGGCATTTCAATAAATTTAAACGGTTAATATATATATATATATATATATATATATTTTTTTTTTTTGGTAAAGGTAAGAATATATTGAGTTTTGGACAAATATACAAAAAACCGGCGCCAATACTTACACTCTAGCTGCAACAACAGGAAGAGTGTAGGGGAGCCGAAGTAAAGCCAAAGGAAACAACAAACACGGCAGCACAGCCCAAGGCCGGCAAAGAAGCAACACTACGAATAACTCAACAAACCTCGACTAGCAATAAGAAAGACGAAGAACAGAGAGTGTAAGTAGTGACAGGAAAAAGCAGGATGATACAAAAACACACACCGCCTAAGGAGGAGAGGACGGCTGCTGAAAGACCATAGGGTCGAAACACCAATTCCTCTGAAGTCTCTTGTTTCTAGGATTACTCGAAATATTCTTGAAAGTGATAGCTTTGTCTTTGACAACCTTGATGAGGTGGTTCTTCAGGGTCAAGACCACCAAGGTTTCACCACAAAATATGATGCTATTCCTCTTTTTCCAAATGAGGTGGTACATGGCGCCAAATGAGAACCTCGCAATACTATAGAAGAAATCCTTACACATTAAGAACTTCAACGCCCATGAGAGGTTGACAGACTGATATATTTTTCTTCAATTAAAGCAATGGCTCAAACATCTATGTTTTAATTTCGCTGTACATATTGATTTTGATATTTTACAATCATATATGGATATGATTATTCTTGATTAATTAGTTGTTTATGTGAATAATTTTCTGCAGCTTCGTGATGGTCATGGTGGCTCATCAGCCACCATTGGAGCCTATCCAAATGTCGAAAAGGCTAGAATGGTTGGGCTTACATACGAAAGTTGGATTACCCAACACTAAACATGAGCAAACCTGCCTGCCCAAACTTAAGGTTTGGTTTAGGTACTTATGTCATGTAGTAGGTTTTCGTGTAAATGGAGGGCTTGACTGTGGGCTTAGCAGGGTCGGGCCTAGTGCTCGATTTGGGGTCTGGCTTTATTTAATATTGAACATCTCGAACTTCTTTAAAATGACATGGATTTTTCAGGCCATTCAAATTGATTGGCAGTTTTTTTCTTATTGTTGTAAAGTTTGAGATATCTTTTCTTCAATTTTGGCGAGAACGTGGATAAGTAACCCTTAAAGGCAAAGGCAAACAGGCATTTGTACGGCGAATCATTGTTGGTGCTTATAGAAATCAAACTGGTCGATCGTAGAAAAATGGCATTTACTCCGGGTGTATAAGGACAAAAGTTGAATTGTTCAGTGTTTTATTTCCTTTGAGAAATCTCCAAAGCAGACGACTAGCTGCAGAAATCAAAGTTACCCTTGTTCGACAACAAATCAAAGTTACCCTTGTTCAACAACAAAATACTTCACACCCCCCCCCCCCAAGTATCTGTTTGGTCGGGGGCATTCGCCTTGCATATACTCAATCCTAGTTTTTCACTAAATATTAGAGAGAATAAATAAACCTCATCTTTTCCACAACCCCGAGTGGTGAGACGAGGTGTAGAGACTCTAATTGACCTTGCTACAGATCTTGCGAATTTCGCCTTTGGAACCCGTGAGGGGTTTGATGTCACCCATCTTGATCATGGCAGAAGCAAAATCAGAGTTGAAGGTCTTGGGGTTGTTGGAGTACGTCTTGACGAGAGAGTCGGTGGATCCGCCATTGAAGAGCTCCTGGTCCGAGTGAAGAAGGCCCTTGTTGCTGAGCAGGTTCTTGAAGTAGGCGTTGTCGAAGGCGGTGGGCGATTGGAGGTCGAGAGGAGCCAGGTTGTTGTCCCCAGACCCAACGGTGCTGGGGCACTTGCCCTTCCTAGTCTTGCTAAAGGAGCTGTCGATGTTGCTGTCGTTGTATATGCGACCTCTGAAGCTTATGCACCTTGCCTGACCTATGGTGTGAGACCCTGCAGTGCACGCCCATGCATGACCCATGAGCGACCTAGCAACTGAGCGAGGCCAGAGACTGCAATATTAAACACGTACCAGACAAGGCAACCATGTCCCTGGTGGAGAGGCCTTGAGCTTTGAATCTAGAGATGAGGTTGGAGAGCGTTGAAGTTGGAGGGGAAGGGCTCCGCTGTTGGCGAGTGAGAAGCTCGCGGTCCTCGCGTCTCTTCTTCCCACTTTCACTTCCCAACTTGGCCCGCCCAGCTTCAAATATCACATCACCATCAATTGATAATAAGAGTAAATTAGGAGCTCAGACTAAATGAGCAACTAGCTATATCAATTACAACACATACTAGGACAACCGAGTCGCGAGCAGCAATGGCCACGATGTCTGCACAAGAGACCACACCTGGACAGGCGGACTCCACCTTGGACTTGATCTGGTCGATGACGTTGTATCCTCTTACTGAATTCTTATTTGGGCCGGCCGTCTTCTCCCCTTGGAACGAGGATGTGTCGTCCAGGAGTATCGAGCCATCGCACCCCTATTTGGGTCAGTACAAAACTAACCATGTCAAGCCACGCATGTCTTTTTATGACAAAAGAAGAAAAAAGAAAAAAAAGAAGCCACTCATGTCTTTGAACAGGACTGACTCATCGACGATCCACTAACAAGTGATTCCTCTTGGAGAAGTTCAAAAATATTAAATATTGAAGGGTGGATGATGCTTTCCTATTAACTTTCAAATTAATTTAAAAAGATTCTGCATACAGAGATTAGTCTGCGTGAATGTTATCATGTTATTTTCGATGGTAGATAGTATTGAAATTCAAATCGATTTTTTTTTTTAATTTATTCAAAAAGAAAGAAAGCTGGTGTATTCATAGAAATAGTGTAGACAGCCCATTTAGTGGAATTATTAGGCAAATTGTTTCGCATCGTTTACGACATAAGGCTCTGGGTTTTTAGGGTAAAAAATGGTTGTGGAAGGCAGGGGTGCATATATAGGGAACAGGTAGAAATTTGGGAAAAAGGGAGGGAAGAAGGAAAGATTACATTGACAAAGCAATCATGAAAGAAGAGGCGAAGTAGAGAAGCACCCATGCGGCGCTCTTTCGACACCGCGGACTGGACAACAGATTTCACCGTGCTCAAGACATTGGGACAACTTTTGGAGTAGAAGTTTGTAGAGAGTTGCGCGGAGGCACTTCCCCACCCGAGTGCGGTCACAAAAGCTATGGCGACAATCACCCAAATCGGATGACGACTAGGCATTCTGTTGTGAAGGTGATCAAACGGGTAAGAATGTGAACTTCCGCATGGGGGATGGAACGGGCTTTATAGACATCTCATCAACGAGAAGTTTGGTCGGAGGCAGGTTCTCTCGGACCAGCCAATGCATGGCTTGAAAATTCCACGTCATAGAAAAATATAATGTGATGAAAAGGAGGGGGTTTCTAGATTTTGATTGAATTTGACTGATGATGGAAACGTGAAATGAAGCAAAGATAAGATGCTTGATTTTTCAGATTCCATGGAACCAAGGGCTTCAAAATGTCAAAAAGGTGTAGGGCCATCCCACGTCCATCAACCCTTTTCTCTTTGGGATTTGCATGCATGCAGGCCTTTCCAGCGGGCGTCCATCAACACTTCGCTTGTTGGGAAGCGTCGCGATCTCTCGGGGGTCAAGTGAAGACATCGACATTTTGTCCTCTTTTGAATAAATTCCTACTGAATTTTGATACTAAAACCGATTAGTGTTATTACCCTTATTCCATGAAAAAATTCACCATGAGCATGTTTTGTTAACGTAATTTCCCTATTATCTGAAAAACAAACTTCAAATGGAATCCATAAATGTTCATATGCTAGAATCGATTTGCCAAGGAAACATTGTCATCGCCGTTTCTGATTACTATGGAGAAAAACACAAATCATTGTAACAACCAATGCGTGCCTGGACCCCCCAAAATTTGGACACTAATTAACACTCACCACGGGTGGGTCAGGCCCATCATCGTTGTCATTGGTGCACGACTATTCTTTATCAAATGATGTCTTCCTCCATTCTCGATTGAAGGGAAACTTCCTCCAACAAATGTTTTGTTTAATGGAATACCATCCGCATATTTATTTTTAGCTTATCTTCTTTACGAGATCCAACTCGTGACTCACAATCTGATGACCTTTCTATACTCCCATCTTGGCCGCCAAGAATCATTGATGTTGACCACTTCTAATCTTATCCATAATCACTAGTCTTACTGCCCCATCTATTAGCTGTTCTTTTTTTCCTTGTATCTACCCACCATTAGTCAGCACTTTTTCGTTACAATGGGTGCTTGTGATTGTCTTTGGAAGATAGAAAATCTCATCCAATATCATTTCTATAGGACAAAGAAGGTCACTTAATTAGGTAGTTAAACTCGAGCCATGAAATAACTCACTAAATTCATGGGCCAAGTAAGACGCAAGCCGAGTGGATAGTCAACCCACGAACTTGGGGGTGTGAGGAATAAACCGCACATAAGACAGATCACCCAGCCAAAGCCGTTAGTTTTATCCGATATCTTGTATTACTTTTTCTACCTGACATTGCATAGTGCACCAGCAATCGAAACGTGAAGCATTGGTGGAAGGAAATCATGTTATTATTCAACGGCTGAAGTGGAAAGGACTTAATTAGGCGCATGTAACATTTGTCCTGATCAATCATGTCATGCTCCATGGTATATATGGACGTACGAGAAATGGAAAACATCACCACCACGACCCACGGAGGAGAAATGGGAGAACGAGAAAAGTAATGATGAAAAGGGAGCCGCACGAGATGAAGTCTAAGTCTCCATTCGTTTTATGAAAAATAATTTTCAGAAAAATATTCTGCGAATTTTTCGACGTTCGTTTTATGAAAAATGAATTACTTGGAAAAAACATTTTCCATGGAAAGAATTTTTTTTTTATATAAATTATAGGAAATGTTAATATTTTCCCAACTCGATCTCTCATATCTTACACCTCTATAAGTCCTCACTTCCTCCTCTGCCACTTCCTTATTTCTTTTCTTCTTTTTTAAATTCGAATGATTTTTTATTTTTATTTTCTTTGTTTTCCCTTTTTTCTTTCTTGGCCGATCGCCGCGCTCGAGGACGGCGAGCTCAAGACTCGTCTGTCGGAAGCAGAGGGAAAACAAAGAAAAGAAATAGAAAAATGAAAAGAAAATTAATAATCGATTTTAAAAATAAAAATAAAAATTGATTTAAAAACAAAATAAATGAAAAAAAGAGTGCATAAAGGAAAAGATTTTCCTTGAAAAATATTTTGCACTTCATTTTCAGGTTTCACCCGAACATCAAAAACTGATTACATTTTCCAAAATAGCTTTCTAGAAATTATTTTTTAAAAATGTCATATTTTTCGCGAAATGAACGGAGCCTAAGAATAAGAGAAAGCAGAACCATCCAATTAAAAGTGAAGCCATCGTTATGAAGATGACGATCGGGTGTCATTAAATCCGGGGACCAAAGCATCTCTCTTTTCTCAGCCTAGAGAAGGGGCAAAGGGTGGGTGTGGCCTCTCTTTCATTTCGCGTCCCTCTCGAGAATTGCATGGGACAAGAGGCAAAGGATATTCCTTCGGAGAAAACAAACATTAACTCAAAGTCGGTGGACGTCGTTAACGGGACATGACCGCAGAGGGAAGGGCGGGGGGAGGGGGACGTCGCAAAATGCACGATGTGGAGCTATTACCCTATTATTGCCTAACCTAATAATAGATTTAGAGCCAGAGGGAACATGGAATAAGACGCCTCCTTTTGAAATTTCGTGAAAACGAGTTGGCATTATTAGGAGGTGATGATGACCCCCGCTCCCTCGCCGGGGGTAACCCCACCCACCATTCGATCTTTCTCTCTCTCTCTCTCTCCCCCAAGTCCGTCGGCAAAAAACGGGGGATTTAATTTTAAGGAGCCAAAGAGCAGAACTAGACTTAAAACTAAGTATATGGTCGAGATGGGTTGGGGCCCCACTTCTAAATTCCATGAGAATGGTCCTATTCTATTATGGATGAAACGAGACCAGGTCAGGCACCCCGTCGCCGCTCATCCAATTTTTGTCTTTCTCATCAATCACTCGGTTTTTTGAGCGAAGACTTTTCTCTGTTTTCGGGCCTTCACCATCGGTGGATGTGGACTGGGCTCCGCTGCCCATCCCCCAACCCAACTCAAAGAAAGCGATATGGGTGCGACGCCCGCCCCTCTCCCCCAAGAGAGAAATAGACAGAGAGAGAGAGAGAGAGAGAATGTACTCACCGCAGCTGCCGCTTGCTCGGACGCGGGTCTTGTCTCCATCTGTATCGGAGCCATCCCTAGCAGATCGCCATCCCGTCGGCGGCGGCGGCGGCGGCGGCGGCGGCGCCTTGGAAGCTTCTCTGCTCGGCCTAATCCACGATCAACACCACAGCAAGGTCCTCCTCCGAGACCGCGCCGAGAAGGCCAAGAAAGACGCAATCAGGAGCGCAGCTGCGGTGTCGGATCTGCTGGTGCAGACGGTGAACGGAGGGGTGCAGGAGGCCTTCCTCAACCAAAAGCGCATCGAGCTCGAGATTCGGGCTTTGGCAGCCACCGTCTCCCGCTTCACGAAGCAGACCGATCACTGGCTCGCCTCCACTCATGCTCTCAACTCCGCCATCAAGGTCTGTCTTTGGACCCCCACCTTGCCAAGTTCGGATTGCTTTTTTTACCAAACCCCACCCCCACGCACGCGTGTTAACGTATGTTTCGCGGCACAGGAAATTGGGGACTTCGAGAACTGGTTGAAGATAATGGACTATGATTGCAAGAGCATCAACGCTGCCATCCGCAATATTCATCAAGCGTGATTCTCAGCCCCTCGGGAAATGAAATCCACCCCCCCCATTCTCTCTATTCGTCGTCTTCCTTGAGTCGAGTCGAGTCGAAGTTACGTCTTGTTAGATCGCTTGATAACATTCTTCGAGATGTGCATTTAAGTACCAAATTATGCATATGATGCCCCCAGGGTCACCTCCACTTTTCTTTTCCTCTCGATAAGATAAGGCTCGAGCCCCCATCGTAAATTCGCGGAATTGATGCCATTAGTAGATACAAAGTTATGCAGGGTACACCTGGGATCAATATTACGTCTCGGAATGGTCTGTTATTTCGATAAATCTAGAGATATAAACCAAAATCTCAACAGCTCAGCGTCACGCCTCGAACGATGGAGATACAAATTGAGAGAGCAGATACAAATAGAGCAACGGACCCCCCCGCACATTGGGCCAAAAGAAAGTCCGGTCGATACATAAGGAAAATCGAAATGAAAAGAAAAGTAAAAAGAAATTACTCAGAAAGCAAACTCTTCCTCCTCTGCACCAATTTGAATTACTCTGTCTCCCATCTCTCGAATAGCCGCTGCGGCCGAATCGCTGATGCCAAGCAGATGCTGCAATCTCGATAGTTTCTCAGGGGCAGGCTCGCTCTTCATGTATATAGCAAATAAGTCTGCCAGTTCTTCTGGCACTTCCCAAGACAGCTGCTCCGCCGGCACTGCTTTGTCACATGCCAGCAAATCATTGAGAGACAAAACCTGCACAAAACGATCGAAACGGGCTTAAAAAGGAGGCACATCATCCTAGCCAACATATCAACCCTCAAAATTTACAGCTCACGACTGGTGGAATAACATAGGACGACAAACTCGGTTGAGTCCATACCACTCCCGGTCGATTCCTTTGCCTCAACAAGGCCACGGCCTGAATGAGTGAATTTGACAATCTACTTTGAGCTAGCTCGCGAACCACCTCCCTAGCTTTGTCGGCATTGATATTGAGGTCAGCTGGTATTTTCTCATAAACTTCCTCCTCGTCAAATTCACCAGTCCCTGAACAGAATATTTCATCCACGGTTTTTTTGAAGAGGTTCTCTCTCAGGCTCTCGGATATCATGCTATCTAAATCCACGCTCGCTTCCTTCAGTTCTCGGATCTGCTTTATATTAAGCCTCCCCTGACTAACAGCAGTTTCTATTGCAGCTGCCATCTTTGTAGTTGTAATGCTCTTAATTACTTTCTGAGCATATTCCGGAGGCAAGCCAACTTGCTTCTGCACCTCATTCAGCTGCTCAATCCTAGCCTTCGTCAGCTGACCATCAGCTAATATCACCTCTGCTTGTTGCCTGAATGCCTGCTCGGCGAGACCCCGGTGGACCTCCACAATCTCCTTAGGAGTCAAGCCAAGGATACTGCCAAGCTGGTTTAGCAATACAAATTCAGAGTCATCCTTTTTGGTTGTGATTTGTGCTCCAAAGGGAATATTCGTTACTTCTCCAGTCAGGCAAAACAATAGATATGTCTTATAGAGGTCGGTCCTGTCCCTCTCTGGAAGATCATCCTTCATGTTTATCTCTGTTTGGCCTTGCTTTCCTAACTTGGCTGTAAGTTCTTTACTGGGTCTTATCTTTCTAAGTGTCTGGAGAGACTCCCACTCCTCTTCGATTTCTATTTCTACCTCCTTAGCAGCTTCTTCAGATGCAGTATCAGGTGATTCCCCTTTTATGTCTGCCACCAGCTCAGTAACAACCAAGGTATTAAAGGCGATCATCTTCTTAAGCTCCCTAGCAGATTCAGTGCGATTTTGAGCTGCTCGTGCCCGTTTAACGTAATTGATGAAAATCTTTCTGACCTGCATGGAGATAAGGCGATTGAAGGTTATGATTGGCCGGGATAAAAAGCATAACCATGAATCTTTCAATTGTCCCAAGACAATTTACAAACTGAAAGAAAGATCCCCAAAACTTAAAACTACGTATATGCACATTCCTACACGATCAAATGTCAACTGATGCTACATGCAAGACTCACAGATCCTTCTTGTTAGCAGACTTCACAGTAAAATATCACCAAGAGGGTGCTAATTGGCATACAACGATATGTGTACTCAACTTCACAGCAAAATACCGCCAAGAGGGTGCTAACTGGTATAAATTGACATATGTAGTCAAGTCCGCGCTTTACACCTGATGACATATAGTCTATCTAGCAGCTGCCTGCATGCCCCTATGAGCACAGGATCACCGTGTGTGTCCATGCAAATCAATCCATGGGGGATATCATAATCCGAGTCAAATTCATGCTCACTAATTAAGTGACGTATCTTCAGGATCCAAGGCAAATTCATTTCAAATAATCAAAAGACATTGTCTAACTTCCAAACCAGCATTCCAGGCAACAGTGAAAGGGACAGCAAGACACAACAAAACATAAGGACGAAAAGGAGATAGACACAGATGCCATTAGGAGAAGAGATTGATCAGTTGTGTATGACCAAAACCGGGATCTTTCTTCTTAGTTTCCAGTCCCTTCTCGTGAAATGACTTTACTTTCTATACAGCGGCAGAGGAATATAGAAAATCGACTTAATTGAAGACCTTATCCCAAATTTAGAAAATTGAACTCCTTTTATGTTATACTTCTTAAGCATATTGATATTCTATCTACTGTTGCCAGTACTCCAAGAGAATCAGCATGAACCTTGACAAAAATTAAGGTTGAGCCATGTAGCCTGAACACAAGTATGTATATGGAAATCTATTTTGGTATCCAGCCTGTCTCATCCATGTCCATATGAGAGAGAGAGAGAGAGAGAGAGAGAGAGGTCTGCCAAAAGCAAAGGAATCATAAAAGAAGACACTCACAGCTGTGCTGGCAATAGACATGGCAGCCTCCCTTGTCAAGCGCAAGCCATGAGCTGCTTTTCTCACAGATTTCTTCACTTCTGCATCATATCCATCTACTCCTGAGGCAATCGCATCCTTCACAACCTGAATTTAACAGTTCAGGTAAATAAGTGCAGTCAAACCAATTTCTTTGCAGACAACTGTATCACCCAAAACATGCGTCAGACGTGAATTTGGAACATCATGAAGTCAGTTCTGATGTTTACCTTCTCAAATAAACTGCCACATATACTGGAGTGAGCTGCTTCAACAGTTTGCTGAGGGATACAGAGCATAACCCGTAATCGTAGTAAAGCTTTAACATCCTCTTCACTCAGTTCTCCATCAGCAACACACTGCTGAAGTTTCTGCCTGTAAATTTCTACATGTGCAAATAAAAAAGGATGTCATCAGGTATCATATGATGGCTTTATGCAACACATAGACACAAAATTCTTAAATTTCTTTCTATCTACGATTCTCAAAATTCACTGTGTTCTACTCAGGAAGAAAGTTCCTTTGCTAGCAATTCTTTAAGAACCATTGAACCACAGCATAAATAAGGGAACGAGAAAAGAACAGAGCGCACATGAATGACTATCAATTAGTGCTCTAGAACAGGAAATTAATGAAAATACCTTCATGAATCTCACTAGCCTTCTGTGGATCAAATCGCAACTCTTCACATATGTTTTGGAGGAATACTGCTTTGCTATCCGCAGCTTCCAATTCACCACCAGTAAATGACTGTTGAAGTCGTTTACGATACACCTTTGCAGTTACGTCAAGCGTGATAGCTTCAGCCTCACGTTTACCCAGACCAAAGATATTCCTCAGTTGACTCAAAGCATCCAGCTAAAAAATAAGTAAAGAATAAAAGTGAGTACATAAGAAGCCAAATGGGCAGGCAATGTGCAAGAAGAGGCAGGTAAGGGGCAGACAAATAGATTATAAAGCACAGTATTTGCCAATGTCACGCATGACAAACCAACAAATCCATCGAAACAGTAAGAATGTTTCTTTTACCTTGCTTTCTTCAAGATGGCCACTTGACAAAGAATCTGCAACATATGCTCTATAAAGGAGCTTCAAGTCATCCATTTTTCTGTCGTTGTCATATTCACCACCTGAGATACAGACTAGTAATTCAGACACTGCCCATGACAACAAACTTAATGGTGCATGGACGCAAAAAATTCAAGGTTCCTCACCAAGTAAGGAAGCTGGAGCAATCCCACGAGCCAAGCCATCAGCGTTTGGGTGGTTCTTAAATGAGACGAGCAAGTTATTAAATGCTAGAATCTTATCTAGCTCTTCGACAGCTTGAGCTACTCCTCTCCTGATTTATGAAAATTTATAAGTTGATGACAAGAATCCTTATGCAAAAAATAAGCAAGAACCACTCTCTGAACAATTCCCGAACAAATAAACATATGACCACCGATTATCTCAACTAAAAGTGAAGGCATTGCCCTCAAATCATTATTGTTTCTTTCTTTGCGGCAACTTTTTTCCAAAACCCTGAAAGGATGCCCCAGGTGACTGATATATGACACAAACCATTTGAATAAACTCTAGAAACCCCAATTCAATATTGAGTAACATCTAGAAGGGACTGGGGACCATACGCTGATCTTGTTCTTGATTTCAGCACATTCAGAGCTGCTGAGACATTCTCCTCAACCAGTTTTCTTGTATGTTCCTTAAACAAATCCTCAGCAAGCTGCACCAATAAGCAAATGAAAGAAATGCCACAAAAAGCAAATCACTATCCAATTCATTTTTGTAGACTATGAAAAGTTACCTCATCAGACAGTCGATACATTAGTTGCGCTGCCCGAAGACTTTCAAGCTGGTTCTCATTGAGATCTAACAGAGACATCAATTTAGTACACGAGTAAACCATTATAAATTCATAATGGACAAAGCGCAACAGCAGCCATAAAAAGAAAAGGCTGCGAAAATAAAAGGCAGGACAGAACTCCAAATTACTTTACTTATTCTCAGCATAAAATACCATAACCATATTGATTGTGCATTTCATGACTATTGTAGATCAGTATAATTACACAGACCTCTACCAATTGCTTTCAGCTGGGAAGAATACAACCTCTGCGCATTATCCCGAACAGCAACCTCAACCTGCACAGACATTAATGAAAGATTGAATGAGATGAATGTTACAGGTATGTGAGCAATGCATGTCATCAATGTGATACATAAAAGCACAGTTTTGATAGGGCACAGTAACAGAAGGAGATTGATCTTGCAACTATGTGGCACTAAACTCCAACAAAGGTAACTATCCAGGCCAAACCATAATCATAGCACCAAGAAGACACTGCCTAATAGATGACTTGATACCTGGGCATCGGTAACTTTGAATACACGCTTCCATGGTAAAAGGAAAGTTGATGCTTCTCCAAACACAAGAGTTGAAACATATATCAGCTTTTGAAATGCCTGCACTGAAGAGGAAGTGATAGTGATAAAGTACCATACAACACATAGCAAAGGGATGCTAGTCATAGCGCAATATGTTTGTAGCATAACTACTCGCATTCGTATTTTCATACCCGACGCTGTTCTACATTAGCTTCGCGATCCCCAGTTTCAAGCCTTTGCCTGAAAATACGCCTACCAATCTGGAAGAATGCAACTAAAACCATTTTCAGTTAGAGACTACTCGTCATTCTTCCCATTGCAATTAAGTATTCTTAAGCATTCAAAAAGTAGCTAGTGTGAGAGCACCTCCATATGCATGGCAGCTGCTTCTGGATCATCAATGCCCAGAGCACTCTTAAACTTGACAATTTTATCAACTTCAGTTCCTTTAAGTTCTTCATTTCCAGGAGGAAGGACGGATGAAACAAACCTGCATGGAAGATAAGGTAGGTAATTCAACCAACTCAAAAGCAACTAAAAGAGGTCCTGTTTGCATTTGCTGTCGAGCTGGAAAACACTGTATGTCTCCTAGAGTATTATAAGAAAGAAGGGGGTGACTTTAAATCCTAATCTTTATAAGTAACTGAACAATTGAGGTGAACAATACCACATAAAAGCCTGATTTTTAATAGTTAAAGCAAAAGCCGCATCAAACTCTCTAAAGTTTCACCCAATCCATCTATTTGTGGATAAGAAATATGTGCGAGAAGCAGAGGAGATGCATGGTTAATTCGTTGTGTAAGCTCACCTGAGGTATAAATCACAGAGCTCTGCGTTGAAAGCAGCATCTTGCTTGCTCACACCGTACCTGAAAGATGGGGTGTCGTAAGTAAATAAGCATAGAAAATGAATAGGGCGGTGAGGGAAGGTAGTAACATCAGAGAATCCACATTTTCATTGAGCGAGCAAAATGAAAATGCAAGCTCTTCAATTACGACTCGAGTGAGCACTTCCCAAATCCTCATTCCAGCCCGGTCAGATAAATCGAAACCTGTCCATTCAGCAGTAATCGCAGCGGGGAATCTGAGAGAATTCTCCCCGTGACAACGCAACGCAACGCAGGAACAACGAAATAAGGCATGAAGCAAGAAACGTAGATTAGAAGGGAACACTGACTTGCTGGCGATGAGTTCAATGTCCTCTTTCTTAACAGCCTGAGGATCGTCGCAGCTGGCGACGTAGTTATGCAAATCGGCAGCGGCGACCTCAGGCGCGCAAGCCTTCACAGCGTAAGCGGCGGCGCCACCAGCGGCCCCGAGCAAAGCAGCCCCGCCGAGAGCCGCATTGCGAGAGCCACCGAACCGAGAACCGAGATGATAACCAGCGGCGACCGCACCGGCCACTGCAATGGCGGAGGCGGCTAAGCGCACGGGAGGGGACAAATTCTTGACGAGGGGTTGGATGCCGGTGAGCTCCTTGGGGCCGCCGAAGACGTCGGAGTCGCGCGGAGGGGAAGCGGCAGGGGGCTGATCGAGGGCGGCGCGAGGACGAGAGAGTCTGAGGCGGAGGCGGAGGCGGAGGCGGCGGCGGCGTCTGGCGGAGGAGGGGAGGGGGAGGGGGAGGGGGTGAGGAAGGGAGAGGAGAGGAGAGGGAGGGTGGTGGTGGCGGTGGAGGGAGGAGCGGCGGTGAGGAGCGGCGGGTTCATGGTCGTCGGCAGGGAGGGGTTTGGTAGGGTTTAAGGGAGGAGGAATGAGATGGGAGATGGCCTGCAGTCGGAGATGGATAGAGAGAGAGGGACAGAGCTCCCCAACCCAAACTAATCTTCTTCTTCTTCTTCTTCTGCCACTCGAGGAGACTTGACGCTCGAGCTCGACTTTTGCTGCAGTCGGAATCGGAATTGGAATTGGAATTGGACAAAAGCGAATGGGCCTTTATGACATTTACTGGACCCCCATTCGAATTCCATCAATCCACTCCTCCTCTTTTCCCCGATCCTACCGCCGCTGCTTCGAAACTCTACTTTTTGCTGCAGTCGGAATTGTTTTGTGATTGATGTTACTTACTTGATCGACGTCAAAGAACTCATGTCCTAAATTCAGGTAATATTTCATGACTTACTTTTCCATGCGAACGGTCATGTTTAAGTGTTACCGAGATTGTCATTATTCTAATATTACTTCACACCTTTACAAAGTAAATAAGCACGGACAATGTTGCACCCTCTCTCTAATTTATCCGTTAGTGCTTATGCTTTGTCCGCAAACACTAAAAATGTTCACTGTTAACCAATAAGAAATTTGGAAATTTGAAAGACATTTTCATTGCTTTTCAATTGATTCAATTAAGTCACCAAAACCTTGCGAGTGAACTCCTCTCAAACCCAAATTATGGAGGTGGCCTTCAAAAATCGCTGCACCGCATCCTTCGATTGCATTCCTCCATATAAGATTACGGTTCAATTGTAATGTCAAGATTTACTTACCATAATCTGCCGAAATGAGAGGTCAAATTACCGCGTTTAAAAATATCCAAATTACCTTTGACCTTGGAAAACCACTGGTCTGTGCGATTGGAGAAGATTTACTTTAATTAAGCTGCCAATTAGTGCATAAATCCGACCGACCAAACGAAACGGACCATATCATACACAAAAACTGACCGAGCACATTGATCTCCAAGCCAAAGAGAATCGTCTTATTAATCTACATAACCAAAAAAGAAGTTACATATGGCACAACTACTTCATGCTAAACAAAAGGCAAGAATCTTTTACATGAGTCGTGATCTTCGACACCAAATTATTGGCACGCATCCAGTCAAAAAAAATATACATCTTGCTCTTTCTCTGGTCGGGCCAAAAAAATTTCATGCTAGTTCCATCAGTTCCAGCCACAATACATCGAAAGACATCAATGTTAACTGAGTGAATCATCGCATCAAAGGAATTAACCATCTCATCTCGGATCCATTTCCACGCGATAAGTAGTAAACTTTCTTCCAGCTCTCTTCAGAGAATGCCCCACGCCATACCAGCCTTTGCCTGCCAGAAACGGAAATTGAATTGGAGTGTTGAACATTTTTCAAGTGTTTCTTTCAATAGATGGATGTCCAATAGTCACCACAGTTTGTAAAACTCTTATCCACTAAAGGAAATCAAACATCCCGAACGAGTAATTATATTCGCCAGGAGCCCAGGACCAACATTTTATCTGCCGAAGCTTATCTCAGTTTTCACAAGGTAAGTCACTTCTCTTTGCCATATAGCTCAAAGTCTCATTTTCCAGTGTTTCGACTTATCTCATGTTGTTCCACATCTTGCAGCATTACTATGGTAAAACCCACAACATGATTTACAAAATCAAAATCCAAAAATTGATTCCCCACAGCATATAATCTAAGCATCACCACAACAATAAAGGGCAATAAGCTGTGCAACTCATAACATACCTCAGGTAGTAGTGGCAAACAGCTTCAGCTTCATCTAAGCTGTATCGTGGAAACATCAAACGAGCATCAGCAGGAACATCTGGCAGCTCTTTACGCAGCTTTCCCACAGCAGTTGAATGAGAGAAAGCACCAACCATCATGTCATCGTGCATCATGGTCCTAAAGGCATTTACCTGGAAGTACAAAATAGTAACCCTCTCATAAGTGGCCAGATGTAACAGTAAAGTCTAATAAAAGCATCATTTGACCATATTGCATGAGCAGCAATGTAACATCAAAGCTTTCTATAACTTTGCATGAGCAGTGATGCATGCTTGTGGAACAGAAGACCCATATCATCACATCATCACAATTTCTACTATGCTACAAAGAAAGTACATGGTATCTCCAAGTTGCACAAACATAGGTGAGCCCTCAGAAATGTGATCGGCTGAACGACACCCCGCAATTGGCATTGAGTACACCATATGCGTGGCCAATGGAGGTAGGTGATCATGATCATAAAACTGGTAGACATTCTTGCTGATGCAAGAAAATAGTTCAGCACATGCATATGCCATTTTTAAACAAGAGGAGGTTGCTCCTAAGCCTCAGCAAAACAGATTCTGTTGGCCCTAGACGATGGGATATGAATCCCAGGTTACATTCAACAACTGATGGAAACAATAATAGGGTCTGATGAATGTGCTACAAGCAACAACCATTGTCAAGATCACAACAATAAACTACAATAGGAAGCCTAAACAATCTCAGGATTGCGTGGATACTTACAGTGGCCAGCTCTTTAGCATGTATTGGTCGACAGGATCGAACTGTAACTGGCTCTTCATACTCACTGAACGTAAACCAGTTATTATACTGGGAACACATGACAGCAAGAAGTGAACAAAAGCAATGAAAAACAGATAACTGAGAAAGAAGAACTCAACATGAATGGAATCCACAACTTGTTATATCGATCTGTCTTAAAAGGAAAATAAGTCGGATGGCCAGATAGAAAGGAAAATGGAGTGTATTTCTCACTTGATCTATAGCAATGAGCACAGGGATATCTTTCACTAGCGATAATTCTTTTCTCAAACGGACTAACACTCCGACAGCAGCATGCGAATGATCGATTCCTGTCTTGGCCAAATCATCCAGGGTCGAACCTTCAGGCATCGTCATGGAATCGACCCCTTTCATCCATCCAACGCCAGCGCCCTCTCCCAAAGGTATGGGATCATAAATTTGGCAAGGCAGTCGTTTTAAGTGCGATCCATTCCACTTATGGAAATCCTGCGGATAAATAACCGAAATAGCAAACTAATAATAAGAGAAAGCGCCAGCATGTTTGGAATAATAAGTCAACCAAAATGCAACTCATGCTACCAATGATCACATTAGATAAGCATCTTAAGTGAAATGGAACGAAATAAAAGAAAATTTTGCCTTGAGAATTTTTTCAGCCTGCAAAGGAGTATCCCAAAAACCAGTCTGCGGATTCTTGTAGAAGAATCCTCCGTGAGTCCACTCGCGGCCTCCGGGGGCATAAAAAACCAGCCATCCTTCATCCCTAGCCCAGTGAACCAGCATGGCGAGCGCAATGCTCTTCCCACAGCTTACGGGACCATCCAGGACAATCTGTTTCCTGACCTTCGGGCCTAAGAATTTGGACTCATATTCATAAGCAGAAGAGGATAAAATGGCTCACAGACATATCAGAAACTGACCCTCTGGAAATAGTTCGACCTCTACATATCCATAAGCACACGTGCATACACTGTTTTCTTTTGGCAAGGCATCCGGAGATCAGGATTAACGAAAGAAAGCACCAACCTTTGCCGTCGGAAAACATGGGGGGATCAACAATGCGCCTGAAGTTGTCGCGAAGGTCGAGGAAACTCTGCCTCACGAGCACGGCGCTTCTCATAGAATCTTCGAACTCCTTCTCCATCCCAGCGGGCAAACCCTCCGGCAACACCTCCTTCAGTTTGTCTATGCTATTGCCGTGCACCAACACCGCCCAATAATCATTTGACCTCTCAAAACGATGGCAAGCACACGCACAACTGCATGGACTAGGAAGAAGAGCAACCTACCTGAGCTTGAAGTAGGAGCAGGCGTCTCTGCGAGTGAGCTGCGACAGGGAAGGGGCGGAGGTGAAGAGAGGGCGGCCACCGGGACCCACATCCAGCGACGGATCCTTCTCGTCGAAGGCGAGGCGCTGGGCCCTCGCTCCGTCGCTGGAGGCGGCGTCGTGCTCGTCGGCCGCCGCGGAAGAAGCGTCCTCGGCTTTACCGCCTTTGGATTTGGCTTTCTTGTTGGCTTTGGTCAGCGCCGACTTGGTGTTCTTCGTCGACAAGTAGAGGTGCGATTGGAGCACGGCCGCAGCACGTGTCGGAGAGGAGATGGGGTCGAGGTGGGGGCGGCGGCATTTCGACGTCGCGGTCGCGGCTCGGAGAATGGACCGCAGCATTTCTCCGCCTTCGAGCTGCTCGATCGAGGAGGAGGAGCGCAGGGTTCAGGGTTCAGGGATGGGAAAAGAAGGAGACCTGACGAGATGAACCGCGCCGTTCTCTCTCTGGGGCTGGATTTTGGTTTCTTATAATTGGGCCCGACCAATTAAAGCCCGTAAAACGAAATGCTTTACAAGCCCAACATCAGTCGTCTCCGCCATTTTTTCGCTGGCTACTGGCTAGGGCTCTCTCTCTCTCTCTCTCTCCCTCTCTTTCTCTCTGCGCTTGAACTTGCTCGGGGACGGTCGCTCTCCACAGCCTTCTCTCGATTTCTAGGGACGATGCTTTCGGGGGACATCCCGCCGAATCAAAGCATATACATAAAGAACCTCAACGAAAAGGTCAAGAAAGAAGGTGATCCTTTCTCAACCATCCTTTTCTTCTCCCTGTATTTGTTTCCTGCAGATCGAACTGACTGTGGCGAAACGCACTTCTTGTGCTTGAATTCTCGAATCCATCGACTTCTTCCCAGCTTAGCCTGGTCTATTGTAACCGCAAGTTCGGTTGAGCTCGTAATTCCTATTAACCTCACGGTGCGACATCTGATGTCTCCTCATTGCTTTAATGATCATGTTGGGGATAGGGCTCTTTCACGATACGAAACAACACCTAAGATTCGTTGCTTCGGAATGTTTCGACATTCGCGATAGGGTAGACTAGAGGAAACTTCTTTTTCCTTGGGGATGAATATCTAAAATCTATCAAAAGGAGTTAACTTTTTCCATTCACTCATGTGACCTCTCTGGATTTTAGGCGTACGGCATTCGCTCTGATGTTCCACAAATCGCTTGAAAACATGTTTAATGCTCCATTTTGGTAATTGGTCTATGTTTGCTTTTCGCAGAATTGAAGAGATCCCTTTACTGCCTCTTCTCTCAGTATGGAAGAATTCTGGATGTTGTAGCCCTGAAGACCCCGAAGCTTAGGGGGCAAGCATGGGTCGCATTCAGTGAAGTGACTGCTGCCAGTAATGCTGTGCGCCAAATGCAGAACTTCCCATTCTACGATAAGCCTATGGTATGTCATTGCACTTCCTGTCGCAGCTTTACCTTATTATCTTATTTTCTGCACATATAATGCTTTTGCATCGACATCTCGCACATTCTTGTGTGTTGCTTGGGATGCTTAGGAACTATTGCAACCTAGCTGTTTGATGATACATCCACTTTTTTTAGCAGATTTTCAGTGTAGGAGTAGGACAGTTTCAGGTTTCAGCTCTTCCTTGCTGGATTTTGTTATTCGGAGAATAATATCAGCACTACTCATTAACAACTAAAAGTGACATAGCAAAAACAGGTTGCCGGTTGCTTTTATTTGCGAAAATAGAAAAAATGCCACGCCCTTCTCTATTTCCTTATCCAGAAACCTTTCTTTGCTAGACTCAAACTCTAAATTTGGATTACTTTGTACATCAACTACGTGAATCATACCACAAGGCTGTCCTGAGTAAGTTTTCCGCTTCATAGCTGGTCCATAACCCAAATAAGGAGTAAGCAGGTAGCTGACACTGGCGTTTCTTTTTGGCTGAAACTCAGTGATGCGGATATCATACACATTGAACCCGTCCTAGTTTGACCCTAGTAATTGGCAACTAATTCTGTAGTATTCGGTGTTATTTTCTTTCCTGGTTATGGATTATATAGTGAATTGATTTTTATGCTGAGGCTGGGCACCTTTGTATCCCATCAAGCAAACTAGTGAAGTTTTATTTAAGAAGGATAGTGAACATGATTACTTCCACTCAAGAAGCGTGTTTTCTTTGTTTTGGTTCTTCAGTTTCAATAAACAATCCTCAAACTTGAATGATTCCTTTCCCTTTATATGCGTATTTTGTCTCTGCATTTTGCTGTTACTTCATGTGATCCAGAAGTAAGACATCCTATCTTAACAGACACAACTGTAATAAACATCCTGTGGAAAGTTTTCCTTTGCTTGGATGTGTAAATTATGTCACCCATTTTTGGTTTTTTTTTTCCCCTATTAATTTGATATAGAAAATCATTGCTGCTGCAGAGAATACAATACGCCAGAGAAAAGTCTGATTGCATTGCTAAAGCAGATGGTACCTACGTCATGAGAGAAAAGAAGAAGAAGCAAGAAGAAAAAGGTGAGAGAATTTATTTTGTACTAAATTGTTGTAAATATCTTAATAGTGCAAATGTGAAGTTTGAAGGCCTACATTTTCCTCACTTTGTGGTTTTCAAGTGTAATTACTTAGTGGGCTTTCTATGATGTTGCCTGTTGAGATAAAAATGACTTTTAAACTGGTCTCTAAAGCCTTAAGCTTTGAGATCAAATAGTTGCCGACACTACTTTGATCAGCACAAGAAGCATTTCAGTTTCTCACAACCCCATCAGCCAGTTATTGGTTACCCTTTGTGTATAGGTGATAGGTTCTAAGAATTATTTTACCCACACGTTCAGATGTAATGCTTAAGGGCTTGTCATACTACCAACTTTTGTGTGAGGGTTAGCGTCGAGATATAATATTGCACATCATTCTCTTAACGGCTTAAGATTTTCGAATAAATGGTTGCAAGCTCAGCTTCACCTTCATTGTCAATGAAATCCACTGATTATTCTGCTTTTTGCCAATGATATTGGCCGTCGTGGTTCTGCAATAGTATTTTTATGTATGGTTACCCACTGCAGATTTCACCTTGTCTTTTTTTTCAGCTCCTTATTTGGCATTTTTTAATTTAGAGGTGTGACCTTAAGCCAAATTGAAAGTTTAAGATGCTTTTTATAATGCTACCTTTGAATGTCATTGCATTTTTTTCCATTAGAACTTCATTTGCAAGTTCTGTTTTTGGTATCATTGGCAAATCGAGAATGTTTGTCTTGATTTATGGCCATCAAAACATTGCTCATGACAATAAATGGGATTGCACTGCCTTCTGCAATCATCATTCCTTATTGGCCATATAAAGAATGGCAAGATGTGTGTGTGTGCATTCAATGGGTAGGTGCACTTATGTATGTGGACCTACTAATAAGCACCCAGTTTTGCAGCTTTGCATGTTTCCTGTCTTTTCTCTTCCTTGTTTTGACTGATTTCTAGGTCCTATGTTTGACTCTCAGATAGTACGTATCTCAACTTAGTTTGCAATTGTCTAAGCAACCGATATTTTTCTATTCTCAATCATACATTTGTCTATCGTTGACCCGCTTGTGGTTGTGCAGCTGAAAGAAAGCGCCGTACTGAAGAAGCACAACCAGCCAATGGTCCCGCTGCTGAAGCTAATGGGGGGCCAACAGTAAGTTCGCTACTTGATGGTTCTACTATCTTTTTGTTTAGCTATGTAGCCTTAGTAGTTTCAAGGAGGATCAATTTGTTGGTAATCAGCTAGCAATATGTCACTAGGGCATGCATTACCTTCTTCCTATTTCTTCTATGCAGGTCTCTTATCGAACTGGAACTGCTGGTCCACAAGAAACAGCGCCGAATAATATATTGTTTGTTCAGAATTTGCCTGTTGAAACGACAAGCCAGATGTTGCAGTTGCTCTTTGAGCAATATCCAGGATTTAAGGAAGTGAGAATGGTTGAAGCAAAGCCTGGTATTGCTTTCGTAGAGTATGAAGATGACGTGCAGGCTGGTATGGCCATGCAGCACCTTCAGGGCTTCAAAATCACTGCTCAGAACCCCATGGGCATCAGTTTTGCTAAAAAGTAAGGGAGTTAGGCCCACTTCTAGATTGAGTTTGTGTTACCTTCTGAGAACTCGCTACAGTTTGGATTTTGGTGCATATTGTGTAAAATGTAGTCAGGGTATCTGCTTCCCATTGAAGAAGGGAAAAATTGTAGAAGAGGAGAGTAAAAGGGATTGTTTCATGTCAGTTTTTTTTTTTTTTTTTTTTTTTTTTTTTGAAGTCAGTATCAAATGATGTCCTTTGTGTTGTAGAAAGGAGGTCGGTTGAGGAACCTCCGTTGAAGAACTTAAGCAGAAATGTTAAAATGGAGCCATGTTGTTCCCCTCATTTGGCCGGTTGCAGATAAATGCCTGAATTTCCTCCAATGGGAGATGTCAGACAGCATTTTTCGAGCTGAACCGTACAGGGATCTGTAGGAGGAGCAAAATTTGTTGCTTGCGTGGTGTGGTGCTGGTGTAGATATCTCACCTTCGAAATAAGGATATATATATATATATATATATATATATGTATATAGATAGACATACCGGCTTCCATCCAAACGCAGCGGCGCCTCTTTCTGATAAATTTTTATCAATGTTTTAAATTGCCGGTTGGTTTGGCTTATGCCGTACGCACGTTGGTAGCTAAAATCAACAGGTTTGGTAACAGAATTGGACGATACTTAGATTGCTGCGTCAGAATAAGATGAGGTGGGAAGTCGGGCGCTCGGCATGGATAGGGGGACACATGTTGGATTTTCAGGAATGGTGAAACATGAGAAACCGAGGGGTTTTCTCTACTTTTCAATGATTCGTCACGTGCTCGACAAATTGGGCAAATAATTGGGCACGTCAATGAGCGTCACCCACTGCCAATGCGAATCCGGCGGAACTGACAAAGGAATGCATGCAGGGAGATTGCTCTGCCTTTTTCAAAAGGGGAAGTGCACATCCTTAATATGCATTCTCCGTCATTTTACGAGTTAGGAAGGAGGGGAGGAGGTCTATGGTCGGGTTTTCAGCATAGAACGGGGCGCGAAACAATTTTCCGGGCGTGGCGGGTGGCGACCGACGCGAGGGGGCAAATAGTAGCGGCGAGGGAGCGGCCTGCTATTTTACAAAGAGAGAGAACGAAGACGAAGTGAGTGGGGGTCGTGTGCTTTTGCTTGGAGAGAAATCAAGTCTTGATGATTCTTTTGCACTCGATTTTCCTGCCATTTTACATGTTGGTCGGTGCTTGGAAGAAATCAAGGGAGAGGAGGGATATTGAGGGGGCGCCACCGCATCACATGGTAGTAGGAATTTTACAAGATAAACAAGAGAGAGAGAGAACAACCAGAGCGTCGTCAGCCGCCATTCAGTCAAACCCACGAGGTTTTGACCAGCCAAGCTTCGAAGAAGATGCCTCCTCGTATACGGCCAGTGGGTGGCCAGGGCAAAAGGAAAAAGCCTTGCGCGATACGTGACCATTTTCTCTTCTTCCTCCCTACCCTTTTCTCTCCCCTCCCCTGCCCTCCATAATCGATACTCCCTCCTCATTACCTCCCTCCCTCTCTCCCTCTCTCTCTCTCTCTCTCTGTCTGTTGGAGATCAGAACAGAACCGGACCCATCCGAGGCTGAACCCCGCTTCGGTTTTCCCTCCTTTTTCTTCTTTCTGCGGAAGCGATGGCCTCACCGTCGGCCGGCACCGGGAACTTGGACCCTCGAGCGAACTCCTTCTCCTTCTCATCCCTCCTCGCCTCCGAACTGGAGGACGACCCTCGCCGTGGGTCCGGCGTTCCCAAGTTCAAGTCCATCCCCCCGCCCTCCATCCCCATCTCCCCGCTCTCCTCTGCTTACTTCGCCATCCCGCCTGGTCTCAGCCCCGCCGAGCTCTTGGACTCCCCTGTTCTCCTCAACGCTTCCAACGTATCTTCCCTTCTCTCTTCTTCTTTATTTCTCTCTCTCTCTTTTTATCTGTCTGAAATCCATTCATTTCCTCGGGTTTGTCTTTCTTGTTCATATTTGCTGCGGCTCGGGCTCATTCTCTGTTTCTTTTTGGATGGCCGATGCAGATTTTGCCCTCCCCTACTACTGGAGCTTTCCCGCTTCAATCCTCCTTCAATTGGAAGAGCAAGTCCTCCGACAGTTACCAGCAGATCCCTAAACGGGAAGACGCAAATGGCTCCGACTTCACTTTGCAGACCAACGCCAAGCAGCATGTATGTCTACACATTCTTTTTATGCTCATCCCTCTTTCCTTCGGCCTACGATCATCGCTCAAGAGTTGTCGTCTGAATTTTGCAGTTGCAGCAGCAGCAGCAGCAGCAGCAGCTGGCCTGGAGCTCCATCAAACAAGATGATTCCCGTCCTCCTGACGAGAGCGCGGTGAAATCCGAACTCAATCCATTCCAGAGCTTCTCCCCTGAGATCGCCACCATCCAGACCAACGCCGATCACCGAGCCGATTGCGACAATTATCAGTCTCAGGCTCAGTCCATGCGAGAGCAGAGGAGATCCGACGATGGCTTCAACTGGAGGAAATACGGCCAGAAGCAGGTGAAGGGGAGCGAAAACCCCAGGAGCTATTACAAGTGCACTCATCCTAGTTGCCCTACCAAGAAGAAGGTCGAGAGGTCTCTGGATGGCCAGATTACCGAGATTGTCTACAAGGGAAGCCATAACCACCCTAAGCCTCAGGGCACCCGGAGATCCTCGGCGTCCTCCACCTCCTCCGCGCCGTCCCATGCAGTCCAGGTCTATAATCCCGCCGCCCCTGAAATCAATGACCATGCTTTTTCCACGCATGGCTCCTCGCAAGTAGACTCTGCAACCCCAGAAAACTCTTCCCTTTCGGTCGCCGATGACGAATATGATCAGGGCTCTCAGAAAAGTAAATCTGCAGGGGATGAGTTCGAGGAAGACCAACCGGATTCCAAAAGATGGTAAGTTCCTGGCTGGATGGAGTTCTGTTTGTTTGTTTGTGGACAAATTGAAATTTGTTTATGGTACAATTGGATGGTTTTAATCTGCTCTTTGAACACCAAAAGAAAAAAAAAATCTGCTCGACGATCCCTGATTCATTTCATTCCTTAATTATGCGCCTTTTAGGAAGCAAGAGGTTGAGAACGAAGGGATTTTAGCTCCCGGGAGCAGAACGGTGAGAGAACCCAGAGTAGTAGTCCAAACCACCAGTGACATTGATATTCTTGATGATGGATATCGATGGAGGAAATATGGGCAGAAGGTGGTCAAAGGAAATCCCAATCCAAGGTAAACGGAACTCCCTTAAATTTCAACTATTGCTTGTTGATTCTTGATGTAGCCTAATACACTTTCCATTTCCAAACCTTTGGTCACCAAAATCCCGTTTATGGTATAGTTAGATGCCATTCATTCCGTAAGTGAACCGTCCGACAATACTTCATCTTTCTGCTGAATGGTCTTCGAGCGAAGGCGAAGCCTTTTTGTCTGATCTTGTCATTTCGTTGATGTCCCTTGTAGGAGCTACTACAAGTGCACCAGTCCAGGCTGTCCAGTGCGCAAGCACGTGGAGAGAGCATCCCATGATCTAAGGGCAGTGATCACTACTTATGAAGGGAAGCACAACCACGATGTTCCTGCAGCCCGCGGGAGCGGCGGCGCCAATAGGCCTTTGCCCATGCCGGACAACGGCAACGGGAACAATGGTTTGGCAGATTCGATCAGGTCGTCGGCCTTAACCAATCATTCCAACAACAATGGGCCAAGTGCTCCAAGCAGTAACTATAGGGTGTCGTCGTCGGAAGGGCAATCATCACCGTTCATGCTGGAGATGTTACAGAGTCCGGGGAGCTTCGGATTTTCAGGACTCGGAAGTTCTCTGGGCTCTTTCCTGAATCAGTCTCCGAACACCGACAACATCTTCTCCAGAGCCAAGGAGGAACCGAGGGACGACGTGTTCCTGGAATCATTGCTATGCCGAAATTATTGAAGACCTTGTTCTGCTCGAGGTCAGGATCAGGTGTATATCCTAGCCTGTTGAGAACTGGAAGGAGGAGGGAGATCAGTGGTTCATTTCATTTATTACATTCTGTTTATTGGCTTTAGAACTCCAGGTATAGGGGATATGTATGTATACTTTGTTCTTTGACCAAAAAAGAAAAGAGAGAACAAGATTTGTACTAAGGTAAGATGTGAGAGGAGAATTGGGATGAATGGATAATTTTTTTGTTTTGTTCCTTTTTTTTTTTTTTTTTGGGGGGGAGGGGATGGTTGGATTGTTCTCTTGTTTTTCTCAGCTGAATGAATTGAAAACGAATATCAGAAATAACTTGCAGCACCACTGTTTTTATTGCCACTGATTTCTCTTCCATTTAAGAACAAAAGGAAAAAAAAAAAAAAAAATCGAGGTGGGATTTGTGTGTTTTAATTCGAAGAGATCGGCCCGTGGGGACGGGGCGATCTCAATGGGAAAACGGAGAAAAAAACAAGAGGCCAAGACTTAGGGCCTGTTTGGTAACCATCCAAACAGTGCCTGATTCTGATTTTTTGTTCCCAGAATCAGTTTGGGACGAGAATCGCGTTTGGTAAAATTTTTGTTAAAGGCAAAAAATTGTTCCTTTAACAGACGGAAAGAGAATCGGGAATAAAAAAGTTGATTCTTGTTTCGAGAACAAAATTGAGAATCAAACTCTTCTTCTTCTCTTTTCTTCTTCTTCATTGACCGCCATCCCGCGATCGCCGTCGTCCGCCGTCGCCTGTCGCCTGAGGCTCTCGTCTGGCTGAAAAAAAAAAAAAAATAAAAAATAAAAAAAAAAAAAAAGAAAAGGATAAAAAGAAAAAGAAAAAAAGAAGAAGAAGAATAAGAGAAGAAGAGAAAAGAATAAAAAGAAAAAAAAGAAGAAGAGGAGAAAAAGAAAAAAAAAAATAATAAATAATAAATAAAATAAAATAAAAAAGGAAAAAAAAAGGAAAAATAAAAAAATAAAAAATAAAAAAAGAAAAGAAAATAAAGGAAAAAAAGAAAATAAAGAAAATAAAAAAAGGAAAAAAAAGGAAAAATTATTTAAAAATTAAAATAAATTGATTTGGAGCAATGTAATCAATGAACACCTGCACAAAAGGCCAAGACTTACTTTCCAATCCATGGAGCCGAGCCTGGGGATTTCGTCACGAAAAGCGCGTACGAATAAATATCTACATCTCCTTTTCGGTCCATGGTTTGAAAAAGTCAGAGATGGGAGCTTGTGGTGGGGGATGGGATAACTTGCAGCGTAAGTCGGTCTTGGGTCAACCGTGTGCGGCATGGCGAACTGTCGTGTACGGGAGAGAGTTTCTAGATGGTGGTGAGGGCGGAACTAGGAAGGGGATGGGTGGGTGGCCCATCCATCTCCGTAGAGCCCGCATTTAATTGGGACGAGGGTAGAGAAGACGCGCGAGTCAAATTGGAGAATTCTCGTGCAGGAGAGGGGGGAGATGAGGAGGGGTTTCATCATATGGCAAATCTCTCATCCCAGCTCCCAACATCATCATCCCATGCAACCGTCGAGACATCATCCCGACTAGTCTATGCAAAGAATTCCCCAAGTCTTATGGTGGGTCTCTTCCTTTCTTCTAATGGGACGGACGAATCAATCCACCCGCTTATTAAAGGTTCATGAATGAACATCCCCTTCCCTTCCCTTCTATTATCGGGGGCCTCAGGTTTCACACTCGTTAGTTATTAGATTAGCTGAAGGATTCCTCGTTTTTTCTTTTCCATCGGCGGTACAAGTTTTGAAGTTATATATAGAATACCAAAGTCTAAGATGAGGAGAGATAATGGATAGACTTGGTGGGGGCAACGTCCAATATCTAAAATGGAAATGGTCCCACTAAAGGCCAACCACCCACTCCCTGCCTAACACTGCCCGCCCATACACTCTCCTTCTTTTATCTTATTCATTCACCCATTTGAAGTCCCTTCAATTTTCCGTTTTCAGCTGGCACGTTTGTCATTAATATCATTTCCTTATGCACGGACTTTGGATCCACCCGTGCTCACTCCCTTCTCCTGTCAAATGAAAGGGCCGACTGGTAGCCGCCGTGACCGGCAGCATCTCTTTGGTTGTAATGTTTAATAGGTCATTTAGAATTTGTATCTCTTGTCCCCATAACGAGATTATTGCGATTGTTTTAGGATGCATTTGGGAACTGGCTTTCCCAAAACCCTTTGGGCCTTTAAAGCCCTTGATCAAATGTAAAAATGTTTGACAAATTTATTTGGAAAGTTTTGAAGAAATGATTTGCTTTTATTAGGGGTAATGGTCTAGTTTGATTCTTAAAATTGGAAATTAGGGACTAGACCGAGAACCAATTACTATTTTTTTTCTTTTTCACATTTCCATCCCGACATCTTACTATCCAAAGTATGACCAAAAACAAATTTAGAGTTCGAGACAAATCCTATGCATCAATTATAGGCTCCTATTTCCTCGGAAATAATAAACTAAACCCACTAATTCTTTAAAGAAATAAAAATAATAAAAAAGTAAATTTAATCGATCCGATCTAGTTCTCCCTTAAAATCAGCAATCGAACTGCTAAGAAACTAATTTCATTTTTTGGAATCATGAACTACACTAACACTTTCGAGAACCGAACCGAACCGATTCATTTAGGTGGATCCCGGTTTAGATGGTTCGTTTTGTACGCCCCTAGCATTCACAAACCCTTATTAGCCCAAAGGAAGTCTATTGGACCTTTGGGCTTTAGCTTTTTCAATGCTAATACATTTTTTTTTTTCAATTTTGCCCATGCTGAATTTTCAAAATTCCAAAAATGCCTCACTATTGACTACCTCCCACAACATTGTGGGCAATGTCGGATCTGACCACCAGAGAGCCTCAATTGACTTCACACAACCTCCGGTGAAGTGGCCTAGGGTTAGAGGACGGTCGCTAAGGTCGTACAACCTGATGCGGGGGACGCTGGTGCCAAATTTGGCCAGATTAGCTTTGCTGGTAGCTTGAGTCCTTTGCCTGAGGTCTATTTATTTTGAAAAGATTAGGAAAAGATCTTTTCCAAGTGTAGTTGGTTCCAAATAGAATTTAAATTGAAGTCACTTTCCATTGTACTTTTAAATTACAGTTTACCAAATATTATTTGCATTTTTCATAACCCATTTAATCCAAAAAAAAATAGGATCTTTTGCATTTTTACAATAGCTTTTCTCCAAAAATCCAAACGAACACAATCCTAACTTCCATTTGTTTTGTGGAAAAATGAATAATTTAGAAAATATTTTATTTAAAACGATCATTTATATTGCTTAAAAAATGAATTAATGGAATCTTTCTATCGCTCGAAGATATTTATACATGATTTGTTGTCGATTATAATTTCTTTTTCATCAACTAATGATTTCAAGTGATACAAGCGATCATACTTTGGAAAAATGTTTTCTAAATCATTCATTTTTTGTGAAGCGGATGAATTCTTAAATCTCCTCGAGTTTCTATATCCAAGCAAACGAAATGTTAGAAAACACATCAAGGTTAGAGGGCAAGAACATCATGTTCAAGAGCAGTAGACCCACTTAAGCGACACAATCATGCTTTTGACAAAGAGCGTGAAACTTTGATAGGACCACTTATCATGTTGATCCGTAACGTGTTTGATATAAGTGTTGGGAGGCACTTTCCTGGATTCGAGAGGTGCTTAAGCCCCTTGTCCTAACGGAAGGACAAAACTGATCGAACGAGCGACTTTAGATGGAGTTATATATACGAGCACAATTCGGGAGTAAGGTTCTGACGTTGACCGTTGTAATCGGTTGAACGAAAAGAACAAATTTTGGCAAAATCCCCGGGCGGGGGGAGGAGACTGTTTATCCGACCTATGTAGGACGGGACATTACGTAGCTTATAATTAGTCGCCTTCAATATGACTCCCCGCCTCTCCTTCCTCTCTCTCTCTCTCTCTCTCTCTCTCTCTCTTCCTTCTTCCGTTCGAATAAACTTTCTCCTTCTCCAATCATTTCTGCACAATTCTCAAACATTCCCAACATTTTCCTCCCACCATTGTCGCCAGGACCATGATACGAAGGGAGTTTGGCCGGAGGTTGGCCGTTCAATTCCTGGGAGAACTGGCTGACCAGCAAGAAGGTGGTGATGATCCGGACGACGAAGGCGTGTCTTCTACGTGCCAATTTGTTGGTCAGATCAACTCCAGGGGAATTTGGTTTGGAGATGACCCTTTTGCATTCTCCGTTCCTCTCCTCATGATGCAGCTCTCCCTCATCTCCATCCTCACCCGTTCCCTCCACGGTCTCCTCAAGCCCTTTGGCCAACCCTCCATTGTTTCTTATATTCTCGTAAGCTTCCTGGTTTTCCCATTTGTTATCATGTCATGCCGGATTTTTATCTTCTTTTAGCTCCTGAGCTTTGATTGGATGTTCGGGTCTCTTTTTTCCTTTCGGCTCTTTGCCCGAGGACAAAAGAGAGGCAGAGAAGACCTGCGTCATTGTTTTGTCGCTTTAACTTTCCCTCTATTAGGAATTACCTCGATCGTCATGTCCTGCTTTGCTTTCTTATTCTTTTTCACGAGCGTCAGAAGGAATACTTGCATTTACGCTACAATGAACGTCCGCTCTAAAATTTATCATGATTGATGATTTACTTCCTCTAGGTGGGCGTCATTCTAGGTCCTTCAGTTCTCGGGCGCATCTCGACGTTTGCGTCTAGTGTATTTCCAGCTAAAGGAAAAGGCGTCTTTGACACGTTCGCGCTGTTCGGTTTCATGCTCTTCATCTTCCTGATCGGTGTTAAGACTGATCCTTCCATCGTGCTGAAATCAGGTAAAAGGACATTAGCCATTGGATTGCTAGGCTTCTTTCTTCCATACGCATTGAGTGGCTTCACAGCATTCATGCTCCACCAGTTCCTGAGTTTGGATTACGACGTAGCCAAGGTGCTTCCTTCACTGGTCGCTATGCAGTCCATGACAGCCTTTCCAGTTATTGCTTGCTTTCTTGCTGAGCTCAAGATACTCAACTCAGAAATTGGACGCCTAGCATCCGCATCTTCATTAATCTGCGATGTTTGTCATTGGTCCATTATGACAGTCAAGTATGTGGTGTACTTAGCTACCACAAAATCATTGAGAACCTCTTTTGGATCCTTCTTCTCAATGGTGCTGCTCACGCTTTTCATCGTGTTTGGAATTCGTCCAGCTGCTCTGTGGGCAATCCAACGCACTCCAGAAGGCAAACCTGTGAATGAGAGATATATTACTGCAGCTATTGTAGCCCTTCTATCTTGTGGGTTCATTGCAGAAGCAATTGGCTTTAGTGCCTTTCTGGCATCCTTTCTTCTGGGTCTGGTCATACCAGATGGACCACCCTTGGGAGCTACATTGGTGGAGAGGCTCGACTGTTTTGTTTCAATGCTGCTAATGCCCACGTTTTTCACCACAAGTGGACTTAAAATGGATGTCTTTGCCATAAAATCTCTAAAGAATGTCGGCATCATTCAGTTAACTGTTCTTGTCGGTTTTGTTGGTAAGCTTGTAGGGACAACATTGCCCCCACTCTTCTTGAGGATACCAATTAGAGACGCCCTGTCTCTCGGTCTTATAATGAATTCAAAAGGCATTGTAGAACTTGCTATGTTGAATCATTGGAGGATGACCAACGTAAGTTCTTTTTTCCCTCCATATAAGCAGGGACACTTCGATGTAATTGCTTCATCTTGCACTTGAGCAATCGTGCGTTTTAATTGTTATAATGAACTGTAGTTTGCATCCGGGACATAATCTTCACATTTTCCCAGCAGAAGTTCGTGCAACTGTATTCATGTTGATTAGATGTTAATAAGACTTCGATATAGGCCTTTGCCTTGTTTTCTCAACTTACAGTTGGCATGCAGGTCATGAATGAAGAATGCTTCGCCATTTCAATGATCTCTGTGGTGGTTGTAACAGGAGTTATCTCACCCATTGTTAAGCTTCTATATGATCCTTCAAGGAGATTTGTCGCCTACAAGAGGAGGACTATACTCCATAACAGGCATAATGAAGAATTGCACATTCTAGCCTGTATCCACAATGAAGAGAACATTCAAGCGACACTGAGCCTCCTCGATGCCTCGAACCCCACGAAAGAGAGCCCAATCAATTTATGTGTCCTCCACCTTGTCAAGCTTGATGGTCGTGCTTCATCTCTTCTGACTGCTCACCCGCCATGTGAGAAGGCCTGCAATAGCCCTTCTGAGTCTGAGCGCATCTTCGGCATATTCAGGAATTTCGAGCAAAAAAATCAAGGCAGTCTAATGCTGCATTGCTACAAGGGAGTTTCGCCCTATTCGACAATGCACAACGATGTGTGTTCCCTAGCTTTAGAGAAGAGGATCACCCTGATAATCATCCCTTTCCATAAGCAGTGGAAGCCTTGGGGAACAGTAGAGATGAGTCATGCTTTTCGGCAACTGAACAAAAATGTACTGGAGAAGGCGCCTTGTTCAGTTGGCGTTTTGATAGAGCATAGCAGTAGGAAGAAGTACCATGCGGAGTCTTCTTATTACAGAGTTGCCGTGCTCTTCTTCGGGGGTGCGGATGATAGAGAGGCACTAGCATATGCCAGACGAATGTCGCAACACCCAAGCGTACTACTTACTCTAATAAGATTTTCCAGCTCAGTGGATATAGTAGAGGGCACGGCGAGGAGCAAATTGCTTGATGTTGATATCTTGAAGGATTTCAGGAGCAACGCCCGAAGACATGAACGGGTTTCTTACCAAGAGGAGGAGGTCGTGGAAGCATCAGATGTGATTCGAGTGTTAAGATGTATGGAAAACGGTTACGACCTTGTTCTGGTCGGGAGACGCCATGGAGAGTCGACGCTGATGCAAGAAGTAAGGAAGTGCAGCGAGAGAGCAGATTTGGGAATGATTGGGGACGTTCTTGCGACTGCGGATTTTAGATGCGGATCTTTGATATTGGTAGTGCAACAGCAAACTAAAGTATGGGGACTGCGTGACCCTGAAGAGTCTACCCGGTTGAGAAGAATAAAATTGTAGAGTCGGGGAGAGATAATAGGCGACGGAGATGAGATAGCAGATGTACAGTAAATGCATTTTTCAGATAATTTCAATAGGTCTTTCTTTTTGTTTTTCAACCTGCCAAACACAATACATAGATCAGTCTCCATCTTCCCGTTTCACTCTATCCCCACAATCTTTCGACAAGAACAGCCTCATGCTATAATGCTCGCAAAAGAGTTCATTGCCAAAGCAAAAAGATTATGATGCAGCTGCGGATACCGGCGGCGATCGTGTAAAAGAAACTGCTAGTTGTTAATGCTTGATTGATGCTGGGGTTACAGAAACTGAAATGTGACCCAGGTAACATACGTACAGAAGCTCAGGTCTTGCTGAAAAGCCCACCGAATTCAATGTGTATGTGCATTGTTATGAGGGTGGACATTCTCTCTCTCTCTCTCTTTTGCTGAAAGTATCAGAGGAATCACCGGTTCACGTTCCCTCCTTATTCATCCATGCACGACCGATTACCAAATTTTGAATGGACGTGGCCGCTCCGTTCAAGACCGCTGATGCTGATGGCATTAGCCAATGGCAACCGTTGGAGCTCCATCCATGTCTCTCGCCCCTCAAATGCCTAAACTCTCTCTCTCTCTCTCTCTCTCTGCTCATGGCACTCTGCCATTTGCAAAGACCCAGTCATTTGGGCCTCGCCAATTTTAACAAATTAAGTTCGCTTTCTTAAAAATAGCGTGGGGACAGACAGATGGAGACTTGCGGAACAACAGAGGATGGCAATGCCATACATACTCAAGTGTGCCCACATGTGACCGTGGGGCCCCCGCCGGTGTCTGACACGAAACGCCCGTTGCCGAGATTACATATAATCGTATTGGAAAATTTTGTACTTTCCTCTGATAAATTGGCCTCTAGTGGCTGATCACATTGTAGTCTATTTTTTTTCTCCTTCTGTGTTAGGCACTCAGGCATAGTGATGGGTCCCTCGTTTCTTGGTAAAAACAGGTGTTTTTCACAGTCACTGCTGCAACCTGGAGACAACTTAATCCTTAGAACCTTAGCTGAGTTTGGCTTCATGTTACACGTGTTCCTGCTGTGAGTTCATGTGGATCCAAAAATGTGGAGGAGCATCCAGAGAAAGACCCTCATGATAGCTCTCTCCAGTTCTTATCTTCCTTCACTGTTACGTGGCCTCGCATTGGCAAATCATAAATAAGACGGGCCCTTTCCCCTCTAGACTGGGAACTGACTTTTGCTTACTCATTCCGATGAATTCGACAGCTTACTTTGCTGTCATTTTAACTCTCGCTTACGATTCAGAGTTGAGTCGCTCACGTCCTCCACTGCCTTCGTTTGTGGTACAATTTCCTTGTTGTCACGCTTTGTTTCATGCAGCACCGGTGCACTTTTGCAAAGCTCCATAATGAAACCAGTATTTGCTTTCTCCACCACCATTTTTTTAGTGTGCTGTTCTTCCTAGTACGACCATTGGTTATATGGACCGTGAATAAGCAATCCTACAAGAGAAAGTCAATGTCGGAACCTCCCTTCGTACTTCGTACGCATCCTCCGTACAGTTCTGCATCTGGTTTTAGTGGCGAGTACCTTGGCCCGCATTCATCCTGCGGAGCCTTCTTATTAGGCTCGATCTTACCGGATGGTCCACCCTTAGGTCCAATTTTGGTGCAAAATCTCGAGAGTTTTGCTTCTGGATTGCTCCTTCCCACGTTTTGCGCATTTGGTGGATTGAGGACCAATCTCCATTCCTTAGGAGACGTGTCAACCTCGAAGTTGGAGCTACGTGTAATCATTGGTTATGTAGGGAAATTCACCAGCATCATCTCGTCTTGTTTGTACTATAAAACTACAATTAGAGGATGCACTCTCGCTTGGATTAATGATGTGCTGCAAGGGCATCATTGAGTTGGCAATAAATGGCTTCTGCAAGGATGTGAAAGTATGTCAATTTAATGTGGAAGGCTTTTAAGTTAGCGTGCGTTTGAGTAGTCACCAACGACTTGCCTTATTTTGTTCTGCAGGTGATAGACATGCCGGTTTATTCTCTTTTGATAGTAAATATGTTAACCAGAGTGGCCGCAAGTGTCATAGGACATCTTTATGACCCTTCTAAATGATAACATGGCCAGTAACCAAAAGGGAATGATCTCGACCCGGCAAAATCTCGATTTCCTACTGATATGCATCCACAGTGAAAAGCATGTTCACCCTATCAAGAAGACATTCCCAAAGAGATTTTGAAGATTGACAAATCTTATTCGTAATGAAGATTTTGTTTCTGATGATAAGTATTTTCAGGTGGAAAAGTCTGATAGGATGTGATTAGATTATACTTATAGCAATCAGATTCAAATTCATGGCCTAATTATATTCTTCCTTATATATTTTGTCAAACGACTAGGAAGAAGACAATACCCTCGTGTAATGGTTAGTAGCGATTGGCTGGATTTCCTGTCATATTTATAAGTTGCTACAAAAGGAAAGTCTTCAAACTATCCATCGAAGATTAAACCTTCCCGGAACAATCTTCTTGAGACGTTTAATTCTTTTAAAGTAAATGCATTCAACTTATGGAAACTCGAATTGTTGTACGGGCAGCAAGATCTAAGGGAAGCCTCATTCTTGGCGATCTTAAAGCAATAAGATCTTCTTGACGAGATCAGGCCAATGAGTAGATTGGATGGATTATCCTTCTAGAGATATGTCCAACGGTCAGTTTGGATTAAAAGGAGTATAAGAAGAGGTCTCGAAGCTAAGAGAACTATTGCTTTCAAGAGAATCGAAGCTTGCAATTCCAAAGTCTGAAGAGTGTTATGTGATCAAATTTATTTGTTTTTGTGAGCATAATTGTGTAATCATTTAGAGGTCGAGATTGTGTGAGAAGTAATACACACGAGCTTGAGTTTAGATAGCTTAGATCTTGTAACTTTGATTTGTTTTTCTTAGTGGATTCTAGTCAATAGGCTGTAGCGCGGGAGAGTGGACGTAAGTTTGCAAAAGCCAAACCACAATAATCTTTTGTATGCAATTTTCTATCCCCAACTATTTTTATTTTTTTGTGATAAGATTGCATATCAATAAGATCTAATCAATTCTTTTCATCACCTATGGAATTTTGTTGCAACTTTTACTAAAATATTTTTATTTCCGCACAATCACCTATTCACCCCCCTCCAGGTGATAGTTTCAATCATAATTAGCCTATGTCTATGTTTGTTGAAGCCTCCAACCCCTTGAAAAGCAGCCCTATGTCTATGTTTGTCCTTCACCTTAGAGTGTTGAAATAATAGTTGTTTCTTCCCGCACATTTTGCTTATTTGTTTATTTAGTTGTTCTAGTCTTTAAGAGTTAGTGGAGTCATATTTAGCTAATTTGTGTATTAGTTGTTTTAGTTTTTAGGAGTTAGTGGAGTAAGTGCTTTATGCAGAATATGGGTAGTTATGGGTCATATTTTAGTGGTGTTTTATGTTATGTATTTGTCTTTGTAAAAGACTTCGAGGTTCTGAACAAAAAGAAGTTTCAGCCTCAAAGCTATTTTAGAGAACTTTCAGCCTCATCTTTCCAAATGAAGACCCTTGTCCCACATTGTAAGCTATTTTATTTTCATTTATTGAAAATTCGGATTTAGCAACTCAGTGCCTGTGATTATTTTTTATTTTTTATTTATTTAATGCCTTTTTTTATCCGTGAAGAAGCCAACCTTTTGAAGAGTCATTTATTCGAAAGACAAAGATAAATAACATTGTTTTGAGATCAAACGATAATCTTCTGCCATTTTTCGTTTTCTTTCGAGAAAACTACAGCCATTGTTTCCAATTGTTTCCCATGAGAGACCTCGGAGAAATACTGGAATTGCTATCTAGTATTCTCACTTGAGACTTTGTTGTATCCTCCTAGAGGAAATTTGCAAATTACAAGCAACTTTGTGGGGCAAATAAATCCTTAAAAAAGTGATATCACCCCTCAAAATCCGACATTACTCGATCCGACTTCATTGGCCCAATCTATTTTACCAACAAAATAATCAATGCCTTCAGATCGTATGAAAGGCGTGGAGAAGGGCACGTTTCACTGCAATATTTCATGGTCGACGCACCTCACGAGACTATGCACAATGACATATTCTCTCTTGCGCTCCATAAGGGAGCATGATTGTGCTTCTCCCCTTCCACAAGCAATGGGCCACAAGAGGAAGAACCTCCGCTCCTTCCATTAGAATCGTGAATAGAAATGTACTCAAAACTTGCTCGGTCGGGATTTTGATAGGGAAAAGCCACATCAGCAGCAAACAGTCAGCTTTCAATCCTAACTCTCCGTATCGCATTGCCATGCTCTTCTTTGGCAGTATTGATGACCATGAGGAACTAGCTTATAGCAGACGCATGGCTCAACATCCAAACGTAGTCTTACTATTGACCAGTTCATACAGGGGCGAAATGACAAAGATGGAAGCAAGGTGGAGAATCTCCAGGTCGAGTTTACTGGTCAAGTGGACAGAGAAGGGGCAATCCACAAAGAGGAGAAAGTGGAAGATGGATCTCAAACAACGGAGATAATTCATCCATGTGGGAGTGCACCATGAATCAGATGTTCCTATGCTATCAGGTTTGACAGAATGGAGTAATGAGGGTCCTGTACTTGGAATTGTTGGAGACATGCTAGCTACTTCAGATTCCGATTCTCAGTGACAGTTGTGCAGGAAAAACCTCTGCAATAAAATGATGTTTCTTCATTTCACTCTGCTTTTCGTCTGTATAGTAATGTGAGGTTTGTACATGACGGTTTGAGGAGTTTGCTTTTAAGATGAAGTTGTATAGATTTTAACATGATAAACACATTGTAGACAATATAAGAGAAAAGGAAAGTCCTCATAACATTAATGAATTCTGTCTTTTTTTGTAAGGTTAGAATAAATCTCCCTATGCCTAAGAACACGATCATTCTGGAGACATTATATCTAGTTCAGATGAAGAACACAAAAGGTTAAAGAGCCTTACAAATAGAATGCGTTTTTTGCAAATTGTGAAAGCAATGGGAAAACGAATATAGGCAACTCAAATTACCATGGAGATTGCGCCACATGACTTGATCACGTGGGAGCTTTACCTATTAAGCTCATCTCCTTGTTTTCTTTAACTTCATTCTATCGAGCCACAAAAACCTGTGGCTGATGGGTTTCGAATTCTTAATAGTTAATAGATTAGGATCCGAAAGACGATACCTGTTTGAAAGACAACGATAACCATGGAAAATAGTTTTACACGTTGTGTCTTTGAGTGAGCTTGATATGGAATCAGGATTGATAAGTCATGTGGTTAATGGGAGTTTGAACAGCAATTTTCCTGAGAGCAGGAACATCACCTTAGTTAACAGATAATATGTAAGTACTTGTCTATGAGATACAAGTTGTGGGACAGAGAAATTATAAACCAAATGATTTCGGTCAAAAAACGTCGAGAAGCACAAGGTGTTGGGAATTATTGTGCGCAAAAACGTAAGCTATGCTTGTTAGGAACAATCGCTAAGTATGTCCCTCGCATACTGCAAGCGTGGTTTGTAGTAAGTCTCCCATCACGTCTGCAGCTCGAAATCTTCATGTTAACAAAGAAAACAAAAGGGTCAATTGTAGGTGAAACGTCACTAGTGGGGAAGACAAGGACATGCCAATCCGATAATTATGCCAGGATTGAAAAGCAGCATTCAAACAGAGAAGCTTTAAGTGGTCAATATCGAATGGTTAACTGCTAGAGCTATTTGCCCGAAAACTACTTACGGACACATGAATTCCCCTTCATCTTACGTCGCTGCAACCATGTCCCAACATCGGAGAGGAACTGGGAGGGAAAGTAGAAGATATGCTCCCTGACATGATGACAAAATTAGGACAAGACAAATGGACACGGAGGCGTTGGGGGAGTTCGAGGATAACTTGTTGGGGTGGCGGGCACAGGTAGAGGGAGGGAGATGGCGGAGGACGGCCCGCAGACAGCCAAGCTGGTGAGGTCGACAGGTTCGTCGATTCGGTCCGGTAATTGTGGGCCGACCGGATGGGCCGGAATGCGCGCGCACCATAGCTTCATTAAAGCCTCCACGCCACCACGAGTGCTTTGCTGCCATTAGCTTTGTTTGTGGTCGAAGCGATGAGCAGGTTAATTAAAGCCTCTCGTCCCTGGTCAACAAGATATTCGCACGACTGTTGAAAGATTTTCGTTTTTAAGTGATCCAGTTACTTTAGCGGTTAAAGTTAGGATGTGATATGAATTTTTATTTGTATATACAAGATTGATAGCTACATTAGACAGCTTAATCTCTATAAGTGATAATTGTATTCACATCAATTTGAATTTAAAATTTGGGTTCAGATAATACATACATTACTATAGTCAATCTCATCTTCTCGATGAAACCCTCGATCTTTCTGTTAAAAATTAACTCCCCTCAACGTGAAGATCGATCGAATCTGTTTGATTCCTTATTTTGTTTGATCTAATTGTTATAGGTTTGGTTCGTTGATAAAGAAGGGAGTTGGGCACAAGGCTCAATGCCAAAAGTTGCATGGGGATCTGCTACGTCCAGATGCGCTTACTACTTGGATAAATGTGTTCATTTTTTACATGCCCACAACACATCGGGCGGATAAAAGCCTGTAAATGAATCGCGATTCGATCAGATTATCAGATTCTGCAAAGTGAAATCCTCGTCGTTTTTTAACATTGGACTAAAGTAAAATAGCCAGAGAGCAGCGAATATAGGTGTACGTGACATGTGGTCCTGGCAAATAAGAAAATGGGCAGCGGAGATTGCGAGAGGGATGTGGAATTGTTTGTCTAATCTAATCTCATTTTTAATATATATATCGAGAGAGAGAGAGAGAGAGAGAGAGAGAGAGAGAGAGAGAGAGAAGAGAGCTTGAAGAAAGGAATCCATGTGAAGTCTGCGTTACCCGAAATATATGTATCAAAAGGGATGTGCCAGGCTGTATTTGCTTCTTTATTTACTTACGTTTGCTTGCACTTGTCTCCATCCTTGTAAGAATTTCATTTCAATACAAGAAAGTAATGGAGACACCAGCGCGTGGTTTGTTCATTTCTTTAAGTCTTGTTTCCTTTGGTTTTTCTTTTGTTTGAAGCTGGATATAGTTTTACACGATCGAAACTACCCAGTGGAAGTAAATTAATGAATTCATCTTGAGCGCCACCTACATTATGCGTGATGCCTTGTTTATATTATAGATCTATAAAATAATGTCAGTTAACCCACATAGTCATGACAGGTGCAACCGCCGCTTATAATACGGTTCATGATGATAATAGTAGCCCCTACAAAGTAGTTAAATGTATCGGGTGGAAGGGCTTTCTTATATTACATCTTTAATTAGCTGGCGCAGAGGCATGGATTGATCGATTAACAAAGGTATTTATAATGGAGGAACATGCTTGGTAGAGCTGATAGGCTATTATTGCACCTAATGCTGTCTGCGTCAATGATTAGCAGGATCTGACCTTGAAAACGAGTTGCATTTTACCCCGGAGAAACCCAGCAAACCACAAGTTGTTTCTGTAATTTTATGTGGTATCTTCCTCAGTTTATAGGAAAAGGAAAGAGGCTCACAAAAGCAAAATAACTTAACGGGATGGAGACGGTATTTTGATCATTTTTGAGGTCTTGGGCAAGAGGGGAAAAATACACGTTTTTGCACAGTCCGTGTGGATAGTTTTTCGGGTTCATATTTCCGCGACATGCTTTCGTTTGGTCTATGCTTTCTCAAGTTAAAAGAATCACCAAATACATAAGGAATGGCTGACCGGCGGCTTCGCGTTCACCGCTCAATAGACTAGATTTTCCCCATTCGAGAAGTTATTTAGTATATATTGCCCTCAGTACCTGTGGAACACCAAAAAAGCTGAACACATGCTCCTTTTTGAGAGATATCCCCATCCAGTAACATCTCGCGTTGACAAATACAGAGAAACCAAAAGGGTCACTCAGAGAGATGATCCTTCATATTTCGGAAAGAAATAAAACAGACTGCCCAAATCCATTCTTTTTTTTTTTTTAAACTCCATCGGCGATGAAGAAGACAAGACAGTAAAAAAACCTGTACTTACAACTTTGGGATGTATATACAAGTTGCTGCGACGGTACAAAAAAGTTGAATCTCTGTCGTAGGACTCGTTGTGTCGTTGTGTGATGCTTCAACTCGTCGTGGAGCCAACGTCTCCCGATCTGCCATTACTACACGCAGACGGAACCAACAAGACAGAAAAATCTTTGTATCCGCAAAAACCAATAAAAACTCCTCTCACCGGAAAACAACAGGTCTAATAAGTCACGAGTCCTCGTAGATGCTCTCGAGGTGGGGCCTCCAAGTACTGTCGGTGCGGCTGTGCCGGCGATCTCTACGGGAGGAGGATTTCTTCTTAGAGATGGCAAGGTGGCGATCGCAGTCGGGGACGTCTCCGCCCTGAGGGTGCGATTTCTTGCTGTGAGCTTTGGCCTTGGAGGGCACCCGCTTCTTATCTTGGGGAAGAGAGGAAGCGGGGATGAGGAAGTAGATGGAGCCCCGCTTGAGCTCGGAGTCGGGAGAGAGTATGAGGATGCGGCGAACCACGCCTTGCGCGCACGGCTTGCTCAGGACGTGGTTCGGGTGTGCCTTGAGGACTTCCCCGGCCGTGATGGGGCGCGTTATTTCCTCGACGTAGCCGTTCAGGTGGACGATCCGGATCAAGTCTAGAGCCCCGCAGGGAAGAACGCAGGCCAAGCAACACCGCAGGCTGTTCCCCATAATTCCCTTTCTCTCGACGAACGTGCTGATCGGAGATGGTGGTATTGGGGTGGGGTCTTCGTCTTCCTCCGAGTCTTCTCCAACAATGCGTTGCTGCTGGGGGGGCCGGAACGTGGTCGGGGGTCGAGCATTGTTATATAGGCCAACGTCCCTACGAACTGACCAAATTATGCTATTAATTATTTATTTTTTTAAGAATGTATGAAATGACGAGACTGACCTAAGTGATTTATGATTAGCTGATAATATCTTTGGTATCGGTCGCTGCATCATTTTGACCATCCCCTCGATGTTTGTTAATTGGGAATAAACAAAGATTAATATGCTAATCCTCGCATGTGTGATTAGCTTAAGCCGCAATGCGCCGATATCATTGTAGTAAAGTTATGGCAATCGAGTCCCCTTCCCTTAATCTAATGTATCGTATCGTATTGTATTGTATTGTATTGTATTCTACTAAACAAAAAGGCAAAAGACGAAACTCAACCGGAAGAAATGAGGAACCAGACTATGATTTTCAGGGAAGATTAAGGGTCAAGCTTGGAGCACCGGCTGCTAAACTGAACGGCATCTTTCTATGGCACGCTTCAATTAGGCTAAATGAATTAAGAGATTCTCATGACGAATTGTGTTCCGTGTTCTCGGCGTTCACTTTTGATTTTTTTCTTTTTTTTTTGCCTAGGAGAGGTTGGATTTGAATTGACATTTGTACCACCATGCATCAAAATTCTCCCACCACACCCAACTTTTCATTCATTTTTTGCCCCGGTTTCGGCCCAAACGGATCATTCGTTATATAGAAGTCGGTCAGCTTTTTGTATTTCAATTTGAGCGATAAAAAATTGAATTTGAGGAGATTAAAGAAAGTGATATTATCGGAGTCAAACTGCCCAGAGATAGAGAGATCACAACTAATGGAAACAAAAAAAACTGCTGAATTCACACAACTAATAGAACTACAAAGGCCCTCGGCTAAATTCACCTAATGGAGTTAGTCAATGTAGTGCGGCGGTCAACTCAACTCTACTCACATACTTGGTGATCGAAATCCGATTCCATGCTCAATTGATTATTGAAGTTTTGTTGATCTACCTTTAATGATCCACTAGGTTATTGACATACTCAAATTTGAATTGAGTTGACTAAATTTGTTCGTTTGCAACAATGCTAGTATGAGTATATTATGTAGATTTAATGATGCTTGTGTTCAAATTCAAATTTACAGAATATTTAGATTATTTAATTTTTCTATTATGTAGGGTTGCTATTTCTCAACTTTTAAAATAAATCTTTGCGTGATTTCTCCATTGAAATTGATACGAGCTCATTTATTTTGCATCTGTTAAAACCAATTTCAATTCGAACTATATCCTCATTTCACCGCTTGTCCTCGCCCATTAATCTGTATAGATCATCCGGTAGAGTAGAGAGGAAATGGAAATACGGAGATATCAGTTTGCAATTGGAAGGGAGTTTATCTTAAATCCGATGGTCGTACCGTGAGCGTTTGACGTCAACTGCGGGGTGGAAGCGAACCAAAGTTCAAACATGCAAGCTAGTGTGCATACTGTACAATGCCCACGTACGTACATGGAAGAACAGGACAAATTGTCGCTTTCAGTAGGGCCCCACAGAAGACCATGTGGAATCGAATAATGAGCCAGGCGGAGTCCCGGTGAAGGAGGGAAGGAGGGAAGGACGGCCTTGAAAACCCTGGTATTTTTTGTACAAAGATAACCCAATTTAGTTTAAGATCGCCAACCATAGAAGGATTAGGTACGGAACGGAGACGGGAGTATCAAAACTAAGAAAGGTTAACGCAGGGAATACTAGATTTACGGAGGGAGTTGCGGTTGGAGTCAGATTACAGATGGAGACGAGCAAGGAGGAACACATGGTAAGGTGAGGTGCTGCATAACGGGTGGGGTTCCTGCCTTTTTCAATGATCCATAACGAGACAAAAAAATCCAGATGACTGTACAGCTAATGGACTGAGGCCATCATGATTACTCGTTTTCATTATTAGTAGTTTGGCTGCAACTAATCTGCATAGACCCAATTAGCCTCCGCTGCGTTCATTTATTCCGATAAGTGATTTGTATCCTTGGTCATGTCCCCATTAGTTTTATCACCTCTTCTTGAATCTTGTACTCTTACCAATCGCACGAGCTGCTCTCTCTCTCTCTGATCTGTTTATGAAAGAAAACCCTATTTGCAGGTGATGCACTTCTCTAAAAGCATCTTTGTGATTATCTGACGCGAGTTATACCCCTCCTGTCTACATATGCATCTGTTTAATTAAATCACCTCATTAACAGAAAAAGACAGATCTTTTCCTTTTCCGAGGAGCAAACACCGCTGTTTGCAGAAACTCCTCTCTCTCTCTCTCTTTCTCTCTCTCTCTCTCTCTCTGGGGGTAGGATTTGTTTATGTTCTAGTATGAAAGTGGGGGATTTCCAGTTGGGGAAGAAAACAAAGAAGGCTAGTTATTTTATCGCCAACTTCGGACCTTCGCCTGTGCCTCATATGGACGTGGTCGAACCTCAGCGTTCATCAGTTCGAATCTCTGAAATGCACTTGCCATGTGGTTGCACCCGTGTAACGCAAGGGGCTTCTTTCTTTGCGTCTTTCTTGCTAATTTCTATATATCCCTAGATTAGAACGTATTCACTCGTTCATTATATCTATACTTAGACATCATTTTCTGAAATGAACAAACCACTATAGTTTCCCAAAACGTGATCATTATATGTGCAATATAAGTATGTAGATCTTCTTGACAAGGTACGATAAATCTATGCTTGAAGTATGCTTACTTCATTCGGAAGGCTTGTTTGTGATGTTCCATGCTTATCATGAAGTCCTAATCTATTTCGATTCCGAAAAGTTTGTTCACAGTTTTCGGTATGCTGGCAATTGAGACTAGGAAGAAAATCCTACTTAGATCACCATCAAATTGCTTTTTTTTTTTGTCTATTTGCTTGTGAATTAACGAAAAGTAAAAAGCACCTACAATAGGTTTCACACAACATGTTGATCTGCCATTCTAATTATCCCACACGTCTCATCAACTCACGGGCGCTTATTTCTAGAGAGAGAACTCGCGTAGGGGCCAACATTGTAGAGATCATGAACACCAACGAATCATAGAACCAGAAATGGACAAAGATATAGCTAACTAGGAAGCTTCATGGAAGCAGGGTTTTGGGTGGGGCTGCCAACCCATTTCAGCTGAGAGATTTTTAAACGAGGTTGTCCATGTAACTAACCCCATGATTATCGAATAACGACATGATTAGAGAAAGGAAGGAGGAACGCACGAGGGATGGCATATGATAGATTCTTTGGTGTGAGATTGAATCTAGAAAATATCGTAACGCGTACCGAAGAAGAAGAGGCAGTTTGAATAGAGACAGAAAGAGAGGGGTGCCATAATAATTGAACAACGTGGACCGAGTCTGTCCTGCGCTGAAGCCAAGGTGGAATCCCTGATTAAACTAATCCCATTCATTTCGGGTTAATTTAATTTAAAGAGTATGATTGAAGCCCTCCTCCATACCGTACCACTTCCTTTTCCTCCCCTTGAAATTGCTTAATACAAATCTATATTGCCACATAAAGACAAGAATCCATGCACCTTAAGGTGTACGTTCATCGTATTCACCAGCATCAATACTAACAAAAAGAGGGTCATAATCCCAAGGCGGAGAAAGAGGGAAAGAGAGAAGGAGAGATCGCGATCTTCATGCTTGACCATCAGCCGTCGATGATTTGTCATTTTAGCTGGCATCGCGATGTTGCCGCCCACACCCACGTCGAGTATTTTATCCACATCCCCCCATGTTGAATAAGGTTTTAGAATTTGGGTAATGAAGATGAAGACCGTGCTATTGAGTTCAATGCATCCCAGCTTTTCATTGGTCATTTACATCCCCAGCACCATATCATATAATAATAGCGCCATCCTTTTTATATCTAGGGTCATTTGTTAAACATACTAAAGAATTTCCCCGCTTAACCTATTTAACAAGTGTCCTCGAGACGTCTTCATTAATGAAATTCTTATGTTTATTGGTTAATCTTAATGTATCCATCTTGAGAAGTTAAGAGATCATCATCCCAAAGCCTTTTAAAACCTCGCTAACTGTACACATGTAGATGCCCGATGCGTGGGGTTGTCACGTAGATCCATGCTCCCGAGTAAACGAATCAAGTTTTGAACTTTGAGCACTTTGTCATGTTATTCTTTCCTTATTTAAAAGTATGCTTCGATGGCCGTGTTGTTTAGAAACGAAGGAGCGGAAGAGAAGTTTAAACGACACTCACGGTTGTCTTCCTTCTACTTTTAATGGTATCTAAGCCCAACAAGAGTAATGTGCAAGCTTGACAACATGAACTATATACGAATGGAAAAAACGATCATGTCATGCACGATCTTATTATGTGTAGTTATAGGGACCATGCATGGTTAAATACACCCGATGTACTTGGAAAAAGAGGAAAAGAATACTAGAAGTGCAAAAAGTTATATACGTTGTTTACTTTAATACCACAAGTTTTTGTCGTATAATTTGCCAAATCGGAAAAAAAAAATTATTTAAGTGCTAATGGCAAGAAATTCCAACAAAAAATAATATGTGGCTTTTGTAATTAAAAATTTTATATGACTTGCATATTATTTAAAAAATCTAGTTCACGTAACATTTCTATGTGATGTGCTTGGCATTAAAGTGATTGTTTTTTTTAATAATGAATGGTATAGAAATGATCACTTTAAACAAAAATTGGCACTTAGATGATAGCTATTTATAACTTTTAGACGATGTAATTTAGGGATTATATGCTAACTAAGCATGTCAACGAGCCACATAAGATTGAAAAATTAATAAAATATGGTCAGGTTGGATTTCCGGTGACCTAGATTGGAATTGATACTTTACTAGATCTTTTTTTTTTTTTTTTTAAGTGGCACTAAAGCTATCAAAAAAAAAATTGACAGTAAAATGAACATCATATATAACTTTTAGTATTTCCAATATCCTTCTCTTTATAAAAAGATATTAGCTACATCCAGTGCATGCTGACTCATATATACCGTGAGATGAGCGAGGCTCGTATAGGATCCATATGATCTAACGATTGATGAGAGCTGGATTCACATGAATCGAGCACACATATTATCCGGAATAGAATTTGAAAGTGAGGGGAAGAGACCAGGGGGCAATGCATGTGCTCGCGGTGGGGAAGCAACGGGTCGGGTTTATCGGAAAAGGAGGAGAGTGGCCTTACGTACTGTACGGTCTTCGAGGGCTTAAGCTACGTATTGGTCGATATATGATTGATGGGGTGGTGGCCATGTTCCTCTCTCTCTCTCTCTCTCTCCCCTTAAAAATGGAATAATTTTGGTGGGGGACATCAGACCGGTCACCGACCGCGTCTTTGCTCCCTTTCTTCAGGCTACGAAAAGGACACAAACATGTTATCGTTGTACCTATCATGAGGTCGCGCCGATGTATTGGTTACCGATCAAGGAAGGAAAACACCCGCGATGAGGATGGGGATCACCTCGCCCTATAGTGAAATCGGGGGACTATTCTATCAAAAAAGGATTAAAATCACCAGGGATGCGAATTCTCCGAAGAGTCGTCCTATCTTCTTTTGAGCTATTCCCTACATGTGATTCGAGCTCATTTACGCAATCCTTCAATCGGATGCAGCGTCAGATCTCCTTCATCAATCGACTACTCCATGACGTTCATTATGGGTAAGGGACATTGATGCCAAAAAGATTGAGCCACCGATTGGGACAATAATAAAAAAAATTCTGAATTCATTACACTTACATTAATCCATTTCTAAACCTTTCAATAATGCCAACTTAGTCCTAATTTTTTTTTTTTCACATTTTGCCAATTAAGCCAATCTCAAAATTTTTACGCGATATAGCTAACACTAATATGCACATTTTTTTTAATAATTTTTTTTTTTAATTTCAGACTGAGGGCCAACAAATGTTGCTAGCCAAACCTCGCCAATGCCGGGCAAGGGCTGTGATACCTAATGTCGTTGTTGTGGGTGGTGAGGGCCTAGGCGAGGGCTGCGACGCCCTCATCATATATGGGCCGAGTGAGGGTGTTGCGACCTTGAGCACAAAGCAGCAACACCCAAATCAAGCGAGAGCATTGCGGCCCTTTCCGTGGCTAGTGAGAGTTGGCCAGCGATTCTTGCCACCCCTTAGTCCCAAAAAAAAAAAAAAAAAAAAAAAAGGTAAAGAAAAGAAAAAAAAATTATTTAAATATGTTGATATTAGCATCGATTATGTCATGTAGGACAATTGACGTCTATATCAGTTATTTCCAGATAAAATTGATTGGATGGATTCAATTTACAAAATGTGAAAATGTTTAAGATTGAACTAGTACAATTAAAAGATTTAGGATTGATTGCACAAGTATAATAGGTTTATAACTTTTTAATTAATTTTTCCCACCTATTCATACTTTGACCATTCACAAGTCAAAAATTTTACTTTATTACGATGCTACAAATCTTGGGATTGATAGTCTCTGTTAGGCATGTTCTGTCGCAACACTAGTATCGGGATCAAAGTGCCTTTCTAAGCTTGTGTATTTGCTTTGTGCAAATGGAAAGAAAAGGAGAGAAATCAAAAAGCATCATATGTTTGCCGAATCTGAAACACTACCAAGTAGCGGTTCATTTCTTAATGGGACTGCCGAACGAAGTATACTTTTGTGGGGATATTGCAGATCTCCGAGCCATGACCAATGAATTTTCAATCTGAAAAGGGGGAAAAATCTGGAGGTTGGTGAGATATGAGGTTGCTGGTTGCAGATTCAGTCAATGTAGCGTCTTGCTCACAACCTCTTATCGTCCAGCTTGGCATGTCTCCTCATGAGGAGGTAAGATCTTCATTTTTCCTTCTTATCAAATGAGGGGTGTAAGACGTCTTGAACGATATATGCCCATATTAAACATGATCATCGAACAAAGAGACATGCCTGATGGATGAACTCGAGCCCACAACATAGGATCATGGTCTCGATACCTCTCTAAACAGCCGGAGCCGGTGAATGCAACACAGCTTTACATGAAATGGGTTGGAGATGGTAGTTTGGAACCAAATCTATTTTGTCTGAGGTTGCAGAAATCCACGCTGATGCCATTTGGAGAGTCATGCGTTTCCTTTTGTGGTTTGGGGAAACTATTATCCCATTTTAACTGAGAATGACAGAAAACGAAGAGTATTTGGGAGGAAATGTTTCCTGTATTTCTGTATATTCATTTTATAAGTACATTGCTCTATTTATACTGCTAGAGAAAGATGTAAGACAGGAAAGACATATACATGGTATCATTACATTCTTACTTTACCAAGCTAATCACGGATTACCTGAATCAATAATTGATTTAATTGATTCAATTAAATCATAGCTAGAATCGGTATTTACTACCATATTTCCAACACTTCCCCTCAAGTTGGTGGCTGGTATATGTCGAGAACAATTAGCTTGCTTAGCAAGTATGTATGTTGTCTTTGGCATAACGGCTTGATAAATATGTCTATAGGCTGTTCCACAGTTCCAATTCCTCTTGTTGTAATGATCCCTTCCCTAATTTTGTCTCGAGTGAAATGACAATCAACCTCTATATGTTTAGTTCTTTTATGAAAGACTGGCTTTATCATTGTTATAGAATAAATCGCTCGGTCCATCGATGTGTACTCCAACATCTTAGAGTAGTCCCCATATCCAGACTATTTCGCAAACAACCTTTGCCATGGCCTAATATTCTAATTCAGTTGAAGATAGTGATACGATTGACTACTTCTTTGTTTTCCATGAAATAAGTGATCTCCCCAATTTAATACAAAAACCAATGATGGATCTCCTTGTGCATAGTCTGTATCAATAAGCTATAATTTTCATATTGCATTCACGAGACAGAAAAATACCAAGTTTTGGGCATCCCTTCAAGTACTTCACAACTTTCAGTGCTGCATTCATATGAGATTACTTTAGCTTGTGCATGAATTGATTGAGTATTTGCACTGCATAACATATATAAGGTCTTGTCATGGTGAGATAGATCAATTTTCCAACAAGACGTTGATATTCCGATGGGTCTTTCAGCAATGGATCTGTAATGGATGAAGACGAGCTCACATTGTATTCGTGTGTTGTTAATTTCGCATTCTGTTCAATTGATATGACAGCTAGTTTACATCCTGACAGTCCTGCATCTGAAACTATCTCTAAAATGAACTTATGCTGACTAAGACATATTCCTTGTCTGATCAAGCTATCTCAATGCCGAGGAAATATTTGGGAAACCCTAAGTCCTTGATGTGAAAAGTAGAATGTAGATAATTCTTGAACTTTGTAATAGTCGATTCAATGTTCCCTATGAAAAGAATGTCATCAACATATATTAACAAATAGATTGATGAGGTACTTTCAGTCAATGTAAATAAAGCATAATCATGCTTGGAGTGCTGGAATCCTGTGCCACTAAATGCAGTAATGAACTTGACATATCATTGTCTAAAAGCTTGTTTAAGCCCACACGGGAATTAACGGAGATGACATACACGAGACTCCCCATGCCTACGTAAATTCTGTGGGAGTTCCACGTAGATTTCTTCATGCATGATAGAAAATGCAAAGTTTTTTGGAGGAAATGATTTCAGTATTTCTGTACATTCTACACTACTCTCTTTATACTGCTAGAGAAAGATGTGAGACGGGAAAGAAATATACATGATACGATTACATTCCTACTTTACCAAGCTAATCACGGATTAACTTAATCAATAATCGTTTTAATTGAATCAATTAAACCATAGCCAGAATCGGTATCTACTATCATATTTTGAATAGAGAATAGTCGATAGGCAAAACCTTAGGTCAAACAATGGTAGACTTCGATACATGTATTGCAAATGTTTTGGATCATTCACTTGTTTGTGGCAAGACACTGTACTATGGATCTCGAGGGCTACATAAGCTAACAGATGCGAGCCAAAAAAATAAAATAAAAAAGAAGCATCATCCAAGCCGTCTAAATTAAGGTTCCCTTATTTACCAACTCTTTAACCCCGAGATCTCATTTCGGTCCTCCAATTTCTCCCTAAGACGCAAGAAATCAAATTCATGGGAGAACGAAGCAAAAACTTCGATTCTCTGTCAAGTTTCAAGCTCTACAGACAGAGCCTTATGTAGATCATGACATACTCGGGTATTCCCCACGTCACTAACAAGTTGGTTTCACATAAACATCATTTGGTCGACAGCACAGGGACTTGACGTGATTTTTCAAATCTTAAGAACCCAAGTTGAGTAAATGGAAAACAAAACGGCATTTCCAACGCTTGGGAATTCTAAGCACGTGTCCTTTTTTATTTATCAAGGTAAAAAGAGGAGTGCCTTAACCTCTAGGTTAGGCATGCTTTTCCTGTACGTTGCCACAAGCCAACATCTACTTATACATCCTCGAATCAAGGGCTAACATAGTCGATTACTCCTCCTTTCAGAGTACATGTAATGGCACCGGCCGAGCTACTTATCTTAGTCGTACTACTCTTGGTGAATACTGGCTCCAGCATCCTCGACACCAAGTCGAAAGCAGCTAAACTATTCCCGGCAATCCTCATATTTGGGGACTCAACGGTAGACACCGGTAATAACAACTACATCGTGACTTTGTTCAAGGGCAACCACCTTCCTTATGGCCGCGACTTCCCTGGTCAAGTTCCCACGGGTAGATTTTCTAATGGAAAACTCGTTCCTGATTTCGTCGCTTCTGCGGCTGGTATCAAGGAGACAGTTCCTCCGTTTCTAGAGCCTGACCTAAAGGACGGACAACTCCGCGCCGGCGTTAGCTTCGCCTCGGGAGGATCAGGGTTTGATGATCTGACAACCGCAATTTCTGGCGTAATCCCGATGTCAAAGCAACTTGAATATTTGGAGAAGTACATTCAGAAGCTTAACAAGATGGTAGGGGAAGAGGAGGCAAAGAAGATTTTAAAAGGAGCGTTGGCCATCATCAGTGCAGGAACTAATGACTTCATATTTAATTTCTATGATATTCCCACGAGGAGAATCCAATTCAATATCAGCGAATACCAAGACTTTTTGCTGGGAAGACTACGAGACTTCATATTGGTGAGATGAGAACCTACCTATCACGCGGCTATGATGTTTCTGTTCTAGTAGTAATTTCAGTCATGAATGAACTCATCTGACTGCTAAAAGTGTTCTTACACAGCAACTCCACGAACTCGGATGCCGTAAGATAGTAGTGGCGGGGCTTCCTCCGGTTGGCTGTCTGCCCATTCAAATGACCGCAAAATTCAAGAACCCCGAGGATCGAAAATGTGTAGAAGATGAAAACCTCGATGCTCGAATCTACAATCACAAGCTAGCAAATCTTTTGCCTCAACTACAATCAGTGCTTCCAAAAAGCAAGATTGCCTATGCGGATCTGTACGAGCCAATGATTGACATGATCAATCATCCTCGGAAGTATGGTACGCCAAATAAAACCTTTACAGTTCTTATCATGACACATTTCAATGCTTTCGTTTCTCCACTCCTTCCTCAGCTTTCAAGGGATGCGTTTTAGGGAAGAATTACTAAAAAAGTCGTTTTTTTTTAATTGTACCAATTCAGTCATAAACTTATTTTTTAGGCTAATTGAGTCATAAACCTTTTTTTGGCTAATTGACTTGTCTGTCTTTTTTAGTATAATTTTTTGGTGCTGCACCTTTTATATAATTTTGGTTAAAGCTCAATATATTCTTACTTTACCAAAAAAAAAAAAAACCTTTTATAATTATGCTAGTCCAGTCATTTTGGCCAAAATTAGCTGGCTAACACTAACATGGCCACTGGCTGGTGCCGGCAACAAATTTTTTAATAATTTTCGAATTTATTTTATTAATTTTTTAATCTTTTTTTAACTTTTTTCTCTTCTTTTTTTCCTCCCTCCTCCTTCTTCCTCCCCCTCCTCCCTCCTTCTTCCTTCAGCTCCGACGACCGGCTAGCCCTCGTCGGTTGCCGTATCGAGGCGCCTCGCCGCTCGAGCGAAGATGAGGCCCCCTCGCTTGCTCGAGCGACGACGAGGTGAGCCCTCGCTGCCGCTAGGTCTCGCAAGGTGAGCTCACTCGACTGCCTCAGTTCGACAACCAGCGAGGGCTAGCCGATCGTTAGAGCCAAAGGAGGGAGGAGGGGGAGGAGGAAGAAGGAAAAAAAAAAAAAGAGAGAAAAAAAGGTAAAAAAGATTAAAAAAATTAATAAAATAATTCGAAAAAATAAAATACTATTAAAAAATTTGTTGCTGATGCCGGTTGACAATCACATCAGCACTGGCTGGCTAATATTGGCCAAAGGGACTGAATTGACACAATTATAAAAGGCTTAGGACTCAATTGACCAAAAAAATAAATTTAGGACTAAATTGACACAACTACAAAAGGTTTGAGACTTTTTTGGTAATTTCCCCAGCGTTTTAGTCAAGGGCAATTATCTGTCCAATTGATGTCTTACTGTGATTATGGGTGACAGGATTCCTGGAAACAAAGAAAGGATGCTGTGGCACTGGATATGTGGAAGCAGGACCTCTGTGCAACGAACTCACACCAACATGTCGTAATTCATCGCAATATTTATTCTGGGATAGCATTCATCCATGCGAGTCGGCTTACTACTTCATCTCTCTGTTCCTAGAGGAGCAAGTTCTTCCTCAATTATTCTTTTGCGACTCTACAAATGAATACTGAAGATCCATTGATCTATATGCCATTTTAAAAAAGGAAGCGGGAGCAGGTATTACACATGATTAGCAAATATGAAAGGAGAAAAGGAACCGTTCAAGATTCAACTTTATGAGGCCATCAGCCAGATCCATGGATATAGTAAATAATACGATGGAGGCTAGATTTGAAATTTCATGAACGATAGCTGTCAGCCAGAGGGATGAATGATTTCTTTACATATACATAATGAACTAGAATTTGAGGATCAGTTACCAAGGCCAAATGAACGATACATTCTCTTGAATGCTCCCATTTTTCTTCACGCCATTAACTCAAGATCAAAACTGAGAACTTAAATATCCAAGTATCAAAGGACAAATCAAATTTACAACTCCTCTAACAAATGTTAGTAACAGCCCTTTCAACAAAATAAATCTCTTCCTTGATCAGATCAGGGCAAGGAAACATAAAAACTTCATCCATTTTCCTTATTAGTTAAATATATGAATCTTGAGCTTTTCCTAAAAGTGCAATGACCAAGATACATTTAACAAGTAAAGAAAACTGAAAGATTTGAATTTACAGCTGCGTAAATCAACTGCTCTCTCTTGCATATGCGCTCGTCTCCTCTGCAACCTTCCCCCAAACATTGGCAATTTTCTCAGCATACCCAACCTGTGGCATTGCGCAGGAAAAAAAGACATGATTCGACTAGAAGGCACTATTAAAAATAGAACAGATGTCTAGGTCGGTCAAACCACACAAATCAGGCATAATGATTGACCTAGGCTGACATGTTATCTGGCATAGAACCTCCAACAAAAAGAATTATCAGATCGCAAATCTAAGAAAACCACAATCCAAGAACTCTACTCCAGAATTTATCTCAGAAAGCCTAGTCTTTGTTCATACCATCCACAGAAGAAAATTAGTTTCTTCGATTGGGAAGCCTTCAGGGACCAAATTTTTTACCCAGGAGATATTTTTTTTTTTTTTTACCCTGGACATAACCTAGGCATATGTGGCCAAGGCAAAAACAAACAAATAAATGAATGAACATCACTTATTTTGACTGTGTGAATACTGCAAAGACACTACATTAAAATTCACTTCTTTGCAAAGGAGAATTATGGCTCCAATTGCAATCTCTGTCAGTAGAACTCATGACCTGCCAAAATACTGGTCTTGGTCTCTATCCTGATTTTGTCTGGACACCACTTTGAGAACTTGAGATTAACCATGCCTACTATTTTAAGCCAGATAACTACCTATTCAGATCCAAAGTCCACATAGTAGAGGCTCAGTTGATACAGGTAATGGCAACCTGCCTTGGCAATTGTGAATTTAAAATAGGGGCTGGTGAGGCAAGCACAGAAACAGGTAAAAACTTGATAGGCACCCATTGTCTACTAAGACAGATGCATTGTTGCTGCTGGAGGCAGTCAGCAGAGCCTCCAACGAGGCATACCCTCTTCCTCAACCCCAAATTTAAATTAAGGGGTCATTATGACATCATGACAATTTTTTTAGCCTGAACCATGTTTTCAACCATCTGTTGCTTCAAAACTCAAAACTCCAATCAATCATGCCACTGGTAATTACTGAGTTGATGGAATCTTGCACGAAACTAACTTAGAATTCCCCTCAAAGTTAGTGGCGAAAGGCAGTTCCAGATACCTAATCCATCCATACACTGCAACTTCAGTAGCACCACCAAAAAATACCCATTGAAATAATATGCCTATAATTATGTGGCATTTGACAAGAATGGATCCGCCCGTACTATTTCTGAAGGATTAACAAGAACTACAGGCTACATGGAGCTAAGACTAGAGGGTCGAAAGATGCTGCGTGATAGATCTTACACAGTTGACAGCCCTCGACTGTGACATAGAAGTGATTGGTGAATTAGCTAGCCAAAAGCTAAGTATAGTGCAGTACTCAAATCTGACCAGAAGATGGACGCTATTTTGGAATTCTATTGTACTCAAATCACACATAGCCAGCACTATTGAGGATCATATTTGCTTTACTAGCATCCACAAACAGCATCCAGTGGCGGGGAAACAACAAAAAAAAAAAGAAAAAATAGCTGCACACCAGACAATTGCAAGAATTTCTGCAGCAGCTAAGACCATCGCAATTATCGGGAGAAGAGGAGACAAGATACCTGATTAACAACAAACCCCTTCAGCATATTCAAGAAATCCGCATGCCTTTCCTTGTCCAGCCGTTCAAGTTCAGTCCTGTTATTTTCCTGCAATAATACTGCCTCAGTTAGAGGTGAAAGTGTTAAAAACTAAAAATATAGTAGTGCCTCTGCCTGTCAAGAAAATTTTGAAAACAACGCCACATATCTTAAAATTCAACATCCCTCTATATGAAGAAGTTTCTTAGGAGGTACTAAAATGACCCTAACAGTCAACAGAAGCTTGAACCTCAGAAACAAGACCAGAAAATTCGGCAGCTCTCGTGCTTATAATAGCGCCCGTCTCTTGAAATCAATCAATGGAGTCTCAATACAATCAGTGGAAGACAAGTGAATAACATGCATGTTACCTTAATCCGCTCGTATTCTCTTATTGCAACATTCTTGGCATCCTCAGTGACTCTTACAGTTTCCCTCAATTCCTCTATCTTGCGTATTCTTGATTTGTCGCCACCAAAAATCTTTGATGATGCAGCTTCCAGTTTTTCAGCTCTAGATTTAAGCGAAGACAATTCTGATAAAAGAGTCTGCACCGTCAATAAAGCGCTAGTGCGATCTGAGAAGGCACCGTGTACTGCTAACATGAGACCCAAGTACTCATGAAGGGTATCCTGCAATCCATATTGAGATAAAGATCACCCAAAATCCAGGATATTAGATGTAATCTCCTAGTAGTGGGGAGTTCAACCAAAGGGATCAACCAGGGGATATGAAATTTTCACGCTATAAATTAAGCTTTACCCCCGAACCTTCATAACATCACGGATCAACTCTCTTATAGCCAGACTGAACTACTTAAAACAGGAAGAGAACTCACCAAATGCTTCACCGTATGCAAATTTAATTCCCGGTAAAACCTGCTAGCTTTAACTGCAGCAGTTGCCAAATTTTTCATATCAGCTGCCCGTGCTCTCTGAGAATTAAACACGGCCTCCTCATTCTCAAACTTGGTCAGTTTAATGAAGGCCAGTCCCAGTTCTCCCATTGTTTCCCCCATGTCTTGCTGAGCTTTAACTAGTGATTCCGCCTAAGCATGTACACATGACATCAAACAACCGAACATCAGTTTGACATATATCGAATACTTGGCCAGGGGCGAAAGTTCATTCCGGACATGAATGACGGCAAGAAATTACCTGCTGAGAAGCATTGCTTAGTTGCAGCTCCATATCATTCATCCTCTCCTTCTTCTCCATAAACTCTTTATCCTCTTCAACCACAGGAGGCTTGGAGCCTCCCCAGTCATTGGCGACAGACTGCTTCAACTCCTTAAACAGTCTCAATAAGTCCCTCCCCCCTTTTGCCGGCTGCACGACCTCATGCGGAGCCAGGACACTCTCACTGAGAAGCTGCTTCGGAAGCTTGACCGCGCCGTCGAGCATCCTCGAAGCGACGTCCGTGCTCGTCGGCAAGGGGAGCTTCCCCTGCACCTGCAGAAACACCTTCAGCTCATCGCTCTTCTTGATGATGGGATGAGCCGCCAATCTCCTCAGATACCTCTCGAGGGCCACCCTCCTCTGCTCCACGAACTCCTGTTTCTGCATCACCTGACTCTCCACCACGCTCTTATCGGGCCTCGGCGGGATAAAGAACCCTCTGTACGACTCGGCCAGCCTATCGGATAGGGTGACCACATCCCGAAACCGCCGGCGGACGCTAAACTCGGAGGCCCCGAACTCAGGTATGTTGGTTCTCGTGGTAACTAAATAAGTGACGTAGGTGTTACCGCCGGGCACGATGGAGTTGGAGACCTCCTGCTCCTTCTGGGGATTGGACACGGTAATCTTGATGTGCTCGGCGCCAGAGGAAGAAGATCGGGAGAAGCTACTGGGGCTACCGGAGCTCCGGCTAGGGCTATCGACGCCGTTGATCTCGGAGGAGGCGTCCCCATCGAAGGGGCTGAAGATGACATCGGCGTAGGAAGGGGGCTCGATGTAGGAGGAGTTGTCGTGGGAGCTAGGGTTTCGAGGCTCGGAATAGGGGGCGGGGGGCGAGCAGGGGATCGGAGTCGGGCGGGAGTGGCGAGGATGGGAGGGGAGAGAGGGTGGTGGGGGTGGAGGGAGTCGGCGAGGGAATTGGACATGGCGCTCCGGTAGTCGGAGGTGGAGTAGGATCTGGAGGGGTCGGACAGGACGAGGGACTCCATCTCTTCCTTGGAGGCGTAGAGGTGGGCCTCCTCGAAACCCTGGTTGTTCTCCGAGCCCATCATATTCGGAATTTCCCGATCCGGGGAGGGGCGGCCGGTCGCCGATCTGGCAATGAGGAGGACTCCCGGTGGGGGGCCGGTTCGATCTTCGGTGCCTCGGGCTCAGAGAAAGTGGAGTGAAAGCGAGGGAAGAAGAAGAAGAAGAAGTAAAGGAGAGAAGAGAGTCATGTCAGGGAAGAGAGGCTTAGGTGGGAGGCGACGATGGAAGGAGGAGCTGCACGTGGCTGTCGCTGGCCTCTGGACATCGCACAAGGAACCGAAGTAACAAACGGCGAAACCAAAGAACGACGAAGAAGAAAAAGAGGAAGAAGAAGAAGAAGAAGCGAAGAACAGAGAAGAGTCGTGAGTCGTGAGTCGTGGGAAAGGAGGAAACGGTGGGTAATTTTTCACCGGTCGGTCTCAAAAGTCTCTGCCAGCATCGCGATAACCCCACGGACCGGTTCGATCTTCGCTTTTGCTTTTCGCCCTTTCCACACTCCATCCCTCCATTTCCCTTTCAGGCATGGATTCGTCCTTACGAAAAATGGTATTCGATAGGGATCGTGACATGGTGTAATTGAATCCAATCTTCCGATCTTTCCTACATCAATGACGCAACAAATTTTACGGTCCAAAGACTACAAGTCATATTAACTTGAAAATCATGGCCGTATCCATTATTTCGAGCAATTCGAATGAAACACATAGAAATACGATATTAAAATAATTAAATATTAAATCACGCCTTGATTATGATATCACAAAATCTTATATGGTATAAGAACAAAAAATCTCGAGTTCAATTTTTACATGCTCTATTTATCTTTCCAATTAAATATATCAACGTTAGTTTACCAGACTAAACGTGAGGAAAAGTGTTAAAATAATTAAATATTAAACAATGCTTTTCATCTAATAATTTAAACTTTTAAAACGGTTGATAATAATTGTTAATGTTGATGTTCCTCACGTGCGGCATCTAAAATTCTAATGCATCACAATATAAGTGTTAATGTTCTTAAGTTAAGATTGATGCATATACAATTCCTCTAAATATCACTCGTTAACTTTGCTAGCACCCTAAGAAGATTGCTTTTTAGTTCCTTCTATCTATGTTTTAAATTCCTGGATTGGACCATATGCACCATCTAGTCTATGCTAATTTACCGAGAGATATATATATATATATATATTAAAATTTAATTCAGAATTAGGTGCATCCGAATTTCAAGTTCCAGTGGTGAACCGGGTCAAAAATCCTACTCCGGGACCGGGATAGTAGTTGGGACCTCGGACGATGCTAATGGGCACGGTCATCCAAACGCGCCTAAAGAGTAACCGCGAAGGCACGTCAACGTTTTTTTTTTTTCTGGCGGAAAGTAAAAGAAAAACAACAACCAAACCGGTCATGAAAATGGAAAAAGAAAAGGATTTTATAAAAGAAAAAAAGGTAAAAAGAAAAATGTTGGGAAGTTGCCTTACTAGTGTGTTTGCTCTGGAGTGGGGAGCGAAACCCTAAAGCTTAAACCCCAGCAGGTCGCTGCGTAGCTACCTCATCGCCATGGCCTCCAAGTTCGGCCTTGCCGGCGGGATACCGGAGCGGCGAGTCCGGCCGATATGGGACGCCATCGATTCTCGTCAGTTCAAGACTGCTCTCAAGCTCGTCTCTTCACTCCTCGGGAAGTTCCCCAATTCTCCTTACGTCCTCGTAAGATCCCATCGCTATCTCCCCCATTCACTCCTCTTCCTTCTTCTCTTTTGAGCCTTCGTCTTTGCTTATCGAGCTGTCCGGGATTCATTTCCACTTCCGCACGCCCTGATCGCTTCTTTCGCACCGCGCCGCGTGACGCCGGAGTCGCGCTTTCCGATATTTCGGATATCGATTCTCGTTCTGCCTTTGTCCCGTTTCGAGACTTTGATTCTTTTTTAGCCGATCTCAATCATCGGTGTAAGGTTTTCGAACTTAGAGAATGCGCAGTTCATCAGGGTCTTCCACTCGCAAATATAGTTCGGTACGCGGTGAAGCAATGTGGGAGCGCCGGCAGCTCGGATGACAGTGTCGTGACTGCCTTATGGATTCTCTTTTCTTGTTTCTTCTCTGTATCTGCCGGAGTTGCTCTCGGTTTTGAGTGAATAACATGTGGCGTTGTGCAGTCTCTTAAAGCTCTCGTTCTGGAAAGGATGGGAAAGCCGGAAGAAGCCTTGTCTGTTTGCTTGAGTGCGAAAGAGCTGCTACATTCCAATGACTCCGCGTTGATGGATGATCTCACTCTCAGCACACTACAAATTGTCTTCCAGCGACTCGGTCACTGTCAGTATTTCAAACTTCCTACATGCATGCGCATGCTCATGCTGTTAGAACTATACGATGCCTCCTGCAGTGCCTAACTTCTTTGTTATTCTATCAGCGGAGCTGGCTACTAGCTGTTATGAACATGCCGCTGCCAAATTTCCAACCAATTTAGACCTTATGATGGGGCTTTTCAACTGCTATGTTCGCGAAAGCTCATTTGTGAAGCAACAACAGGTTTTTCTTTTCATTATTCTGAATTTTGCATTCTCAGATCACTCTATCTGCTTCTACATGCACTCACTGGCCAATCTTTACTTCTGCTGTCCTGTCTTATTACAGACAGCTATCAAAATGTACAAAATAGCCAGTGAAGAACGATTCTTGCTCTGGGCTGTTTGTAGCATCCAACTGCAGGTTTCGAAATTTTCTCTTCTCCCCCTGTAGATATTTACATATATTGATGGACATTAGTCTACTTCCCTGCAACATTACTTATCTGGCAGGTGATATTATTTGCCTCTATTTCCAACCCAGAGTAGGAAAAAGAAACAGGCTTGAGAAGTGGTACAAAAGCAAACGGTGGGCTCCAAATTTTGAAATTCCTATAGCTTGAACAAACTTTTGAAGACAAGGTCTGATAGGGAATCAATAAAGTTTGCTTGCTTCTGAACATGACTGATCTTGTAATTTAATCGGATGGTTTATTAATATAAGGTGTTTGGAATATGACTCTTAGTCCACTATTGGCCTATCACTTATAATAAATTATTCGGACAGTGGGGGTTTTAGATCCTTTAAAACTAAGTATTTGCGTTCTTCTCCTTCACTGTTTTTGGACGGGAATGATTGGGACAACTTCTTATGCATGTACCAATCTAACTTGGGTTATAATAGGGTTTACTGAGCAAGAATTATGGGCTTGGTAGGGCATCATTCATCTGCATAAGTTGACTTTTGAATTTGTCACCCATAACCAAAGGTTGCTTTAGGTCATGTATAATTTCTTTGGCAATGTTGGGAAGAACTTGACGACATATATATGTTCATGCAATAGTTAGGTTTTCATTGCCGAAAACTTACAATAAGTGGCCGTACTACTCTTTCGGGAACTTTTTACATAAAGAAGAACTCTATACACTGAAAGAGATGCAAACTCCTCACCTTGTCTGGATTTGACTATGAAAGCCGATACGGAAAAAGAGTTCTAAGATGTACTTGCTTTTTAAGGATCTCTGAAGATTTGCTTTCTTGAAACCGGCCTCTTTAGGTGGCTGTGAGCGTGTATTTAGGATAATTCTTATCTTTCTGAATGTATACGAGGACCTCTTCTTACAGGTTCTTTGTGGCAATGGCGGAGAGAAGCTGTTGCTGTTAGCAGAGGGCTTGCTCAAGAAGCATGTTGCTACCCATAGCTTGCATGAACCCGAAGGTATTTCTTATGGGTCTGCCATACCTTGAATATGTATTTGCTTCCCTAATACTAACTTTAATCTCATGGCAGCTCTTATGGTCTACATCTCTTTGTTGGAACAGCAAGATAAGTATGGTCATGCTCTTGAAATCCTATCAGGAAATTTGGGATCACTTCTGATGGTTGAAGTTGATAAGCTACGTATACAGGTACTCTAGACAGCTTTCTAACCTCCTGAACTTACCTCTTGTAGAGCTTTATTTGGTACAAGGCTAAAATATTGATGAAATATACTGAATGACTCTTAGAGGAGCGAAAGGAGAAAATCCTTGCATCATTGACTTTAGAGGTAGGAGTGGCTCCAGGACGATGAGAATGATAAGAAATTGAACCCCCACCGCCCCTTCGCTATACCGTTTCCAAAAATGTTCTTCTATGCAACTATTTTCTGAAATTAGTTCTATTCAACTTTTCTCGGTTCTTCATGTAAAGTTTGGATTTTGTTAAGAGGCTCGACTATGATTTTATTGAGAAAGGACAAGTGAACTTTTTGGAGGAGATTATTTTTCCAAATAACAATTTACTGTTGCTAGTTCATGTCTGGTTGCACATCGATTCTTGAGAATATTCGAAAGATACAGTTCTTCATGTTCATCTCTCCATAAGAAAGTCTTACTGATTGAAAGAAAATCATTTCCATGAGAAAGAGTCATACTGTGATAGTCCAAACTTTGTTAGTTGAGGCACCTCTTTACTCCTTGGAGGCTTGGATACCAGTGTCAATGGGGCACCTGAAAAGCCGCCTGGACACATTTGTGGAGGAAGTTGGACAAAATTTGCACCGTTCAGCACAGCAAGGCTTTTTCCAGTGGTTCCTAGGTGCTTTTTCGTGCTTTGCGCGTGCGTGTGTGCATGTGTTGGTGACACACACAAATGAGAAATCTGTTTTTGTGAGATCAGAAGAAAAGATGGTGAGAGAATTCTAGGAAACAGAGGAGGACACTTTATTCTATTGTAGTGTCACACTGCTGAGAGGAGATGGAAAGGAGCTCTAAGTATGTAATTCATCATGCTTCATAAATATGTCACATGGCATGTACATTGCAGAAATCAGGTTCTCTGCAGCCACTTTCTTAGAGAGAAACTTAAACTTGTGAACAAGGTGAAAAATTGCTTCAATAAGTCTGATGAAGATCTACTTACACATAAAGCTGATTTATGCTTGGGTTTATTTTTCATTGTGTTTTTCCCAGAATCCCTCTGTCGATCACTTTCCTTTTTGAGTGCTGGGCCATAGAGAGAATAGAGGTGAAAGAGGAAAAATTTAAATCTCTTGAAATCATATCTATGCGTATTGATGCTTTGAAGGAGGTCTTTCACTGTGTTTGTAGAACTTGCTAACATCAATTGAGTTTGCCACCCATGTGTTATTCATTTTCCTTCTTATCATCTTGCTCTGTCTTTAAGTTGACAGGGGAGACTTCTTGCTCGGACAGGTGACTATAAAGCTGCGGCCGATGTGTATGAGAAGATCTTAGAGTCATGGTATGACTGAACTAGTATTAATTTCAAAACAAGTTCAATTGTCACATCCCAGTAAATTCAGCTTCGGATTGGTGTTTGGCATTTGCTGTTTATGTTAAATAAGACACTGTATCTTTACTTCCAGTAACAAATTTGCAGTTTTCTATCTACCCACGAAAAGGGAAAGTCTCTGTGGCTGTGTACATGCATCTATTGAGAGTTAACTTATGTGCTTGTAGTGATAAAAATCCTTGCTTATTCTGAGTCTGTAAGATTTTTTTCTTGCATTTACTCGAAGGTTTTTTCTTTTTTTTTTGGCCCTTTTTCTTGCAGTTTGACCTAGCAACAATGTGTTATTCCTTTTCATCCTTAAGTTTTGCAAATGACTGAAATACCTGTTTCTTAACTTTAAGTTGTGGCCTGTCATATCATAGTTGATATAATGCGTAAATGTGAATGGATCTTTACTAATTTAGGTGCAGTTAAATACTTCTTCTTTTACTCCACTACTTCTATCGTCTGGCTTTTCACCTAGATTTTCTTGTCTAAATTTTGGCAGCCCTTTTTCTTTCCAATAGCGCTCTATTCTTTTTCCTCAAATCAGGAAGGCTTGCCTCCATGACGATGTCGATAGGTGTTAATGGCTTTAACTGAAGCCTGGTCCTCTAGCATTTTTCACTGAAGTTCTTCTTTTATTTATTTGAAAATCATTGTGAAAGTAATTGCGTGTTTAAGGGAAAATCAATCTCATTAGCAAGCTGTCCTCCCTAAATATACTTATAGCCGTTGATCTTGTCTGTGTATTCTGGCAGCCCTGATGACTGGGAATGTCTGCAACATTATCTAGATTGTTTGCTGGAGGATGGCCCAACCCGGGGCAATGAGCCAATTGAAAATAGGATCGATGCTATTAAATTTGCAGACTGCAGATCATCTCCCTTGACAGATGAAGTGGTACTTGCTCGTTCCTCTTAATAATGATTTCTGGATTACTGTTGTTATTGTTATTGTTGTTGGTGTTGTTGAATTGTGGACTTCAACTAGTGTTCATGCATCAAATGATGCAACTTGGATTTGCAGTTTGATTCTCGTATAACAAGAGCATCAACTTTTGTGCATAAGTTGCAAGAGAACCTTGGAAATGATATTGTAAGATGTCCATACCTTGCCAATCTGGAGATTGAAAGAAGAAAGCACTTATATGGCAAAGAAGATGAGCAAAAGTTAATGGAGGATCTGATACAATATTTTTTTAGGTATTTTGCTGCCTTGTATCGTTTTAGAATGGCTTTGTTTGTGTGATGACTTTAGACAGTATGAATGCTGCGAAGTTCAATATAATCATTAATTCTGTCATCAGTTCAGAAGATTTAAAGAAATGTGTTTTGGTTTACACATTTTTGTTTGTAGATTTATTGCTTATGGTGTGGCCATTTCTTCTCTGCCATTTTATTTGTCTCTGTGACAGGTTTGGCCACTTAGCATGCTTCACTTCTGATGTCGAGGTGTTTGTTCAAGTCTTATCATCAGATAGAAAGATGGAGCTGTTTAAGAAATTGATCGAAAGCTCTTCAACAATTTCTCAAGTGCCAGCGGAAGTATTGGGGTTGTCAATTACCGTATTTAAGTTTCAACAATTAGTGGGAAACATATACGGGCTCACTGTTGGTGGTGCGTCCAGCATAGTCTTATTTTATATGTTTGTGATTAGTCATGTTACTTTTTTTTCCCGGCATTCCCTTTGTCTGGTCTATATGGCAGATGTTATTAAAATTTTGTACAGTGATACATGGAGCATATTCATTTGTATGTCTGGGGATGGGAATAAAGTTTGAACTTGCCAAATGTCATAGAGAGTACTATTGAGTTCTTCACTTTCTCTGTTGATCATTGAGTGCCTTAACAATGGAATTTTTTTGCAGATGAGATGTTTCATTCAAATGATTAGTGGCTGGTTCAAAGCTAACTTTGCTTGATCTTTTTAGGACTCGAGGATCTTGCTGTAAAGATGGTAGAGATGTTCTGTAAGAATCTTCCTCTTTCAAAGGACTTGGATCCACAAGAGAGCATGCATGGCGAAGAGCTTTTATCAATGGCGTGTAATGTGTTAATACAGGTATTTTATATTGACAAATTAACCCATTTTGGAGGTCCGCATGTTCGGTTGACTTGTTCAATCAACTAAGATATGAAAGATTTCATTTCATTGTGGCATATAAAGTTCGTTCTGCTTTCTTAAGCTAAAGAATGTAGGGAGCACCTTCCTCAATTGCATAAGATCTTTTTTCATACATAGAAGAAGCAGACACTGCGGAAATTAGAATCTTTGTCTTGTGGTGGGTCTTAGCTGTTGAGTCTAGTGTGCACGTTTGCTTTCTCTTTATCTTCGTCCAAAAATCTGCTTAACAGAGTGGGATACTAGAACAAAAATGATTGGAATCAAGATTGGATTTTATTTCATTGATTGGAACTATGTAGGATGACGTCCTCCCTTGAGGAACTACTTGTGACACCTAGTTGCTCTAATAATAAATTTGATACAGGCGGGACTGGGACAAAGATATTTGTGTTTTCAACTATTGAGATGCCGGATATTGGATTCTCTGCTTATTTTCCTTTATAAATCTAATTAGTGAATTTGATAGGGTTATTAAAACTGCAAGCATCACATAATATTGAACAACCACAATTGTTTAGTTTTAGCCAGTGGCTAACTCTAAATGGTTCTTTGGTTTCTTATGCTAGGTAGCTGTGTATTTTAATTTATCTTCGTGGCTACATGACAGTTCAATGATCAGGATTGTAAGTTAGTCTCTAGTCTCCTGCAATGAATGGAAAATGGGTGGTACTATGTTTGGTAGGCATTCTCTATTTATTGGTTAAGGTGATCAATGAGATATCTGAATCTTTTCAAAAAAAACTTAAGTTGTAATTTCTATCGCAATGCACAGTGTTGCTTGATCAGGTGCAGATATCCATACCGTTGTATGCAATCCAAATGGATTTGATGGTCATGTACCAGTGACTCATGATTTTATTCACGTAATACAGTGGTAACATCTACAATTTTTCCTTTTGACGTAGTTATTCTGGCGTACACAAGATTTTGGCTTCATCCTGGAGGCAATTATGGTTTTAGAGTTTGGATTAACCATCCGAAGGTAAAATTTATGTGCTTTTTACTTTCTTGCCATGCTGTGTCTTCAAAGTGGTTCCAAACTATTCAGCTTTTTTTTTTTTTTTCCCCATGTAAATGTTCTTTAAATTTTCATTTTCCTTTTACGTAAAGATGGTTTTGTTCACTTAGTTGTGCATGAGAAGTATAGGTGAGGTATACCTGAATTCATATGGGAGATCTTAGTCGTATATACATCAAGGATTCCTATTGGTTGTAAGCATTTTAGGTTCACAGTTAGTGATTGATTTTTTTCTTTTTGTGAGAAGAGAGTGAAGTGGCAGGATGTATTGGCAACAGCCACTACGTGTTGGCTTTTCATGGAGCCTCTGGCTAATTTGTTTTGCATTTGTTGCTGATATATTTGTGGTTACTTAATTTTCAAATGAGAATATAAAGAATACATGCTTAATTGCCTTTTCAAAGTGTAAGATAGAGATTGGTTGATTTAGTGAGGAGCAGTGTTAAAATGGCCCTTGAATCAAGGAAATGTGAGGAAACATATTTGTGGAAATAGGCTTTTATATGTGAAGAAAATTAGCAAAAAATGTTAGTGGAAACTTTGATAGTAGCCTTATGAGTCTAATCATATTAAATTTTCCATTTCATGCTAACAATCCAACTTCATGGTATCCCAAGGAAAAACCAATTTTATGATGACAAATTATCCCTTGTTAATTCAGATCTTTTGTGTTGACAAAGTATCCCGATTGTGAACTCTCATTTGTCATTCATCTCTCATCAAAAAGTAGTACTTGTTTGAGCTGTGGATCAGTGATGTCCTTAGTAAGCTTTGGATTGGTCACCTGCCTGCGGCGTTGGTGTAGCCTTAGGTCTATTTTTAGTGTGGGATTTCTTATTCTTAGTGAAGAGGTTCTAGTCCAGCTGGCGCTCGACTAGCTTGTATAATCCTTTTGACTAGACATTTTTGGGGTGGGAGGCTGTTCGTACCTAATGCATAGAAAATATGGAGGTCTTCCTTGGATCCACAGATATAGTATACTTGTGATTGCAGCAGTATGCTGTAGGGGGTGGAGCATTTTTCTGCTGCAGTTTGTTTATGCTCAATTTGTCCGACTGTTCTGTCTACAAGTTTCAGATGTCTCCATGTGATAATTTCTGATTGAAAAATGTTTTCTGGATCTGTCTCCATGTGATTTCAAATTCATCATGACCTGCCTCTGAAGTGTAGTTTCAAATTTAAATGTTCTAAGTTTCTCAATTTTACATCTCCTGTTGAAGCACATAGGCTCAAAAGCATGTTGCTTCGTCTTGCTTTTGATTTGTTATTGAAGCCATGTGCTTGTCCGTGATGTTCTTGTTACATATAAGAAAGCAAATGTTCTTCTATGGCACAGATTTATTATTGATAAGTCATTTAGTTTTTGCATAGGCCAAACCATGGTTTGAAATTTTCACCAATTGTCGTCACGGGAAAAAATGTATGATAATTGAAGTCTGGATGCTCTTACCTGGAAATAGCTTGAATTTGTTATGCTTGCAGGCATGTCTCGCAGTACAAGATCTTATTAGTGCACTTGTATTCTCACTTGGGTGCCATTTCATTGGGATATGACTGGTAGGTCTTGACAAGTTAACGACTCATTTCTTAATCAAAGCAGCTTCTGTTTATCTTGCATTTGAATAACAAGTGCAATAGTCCTTCCTTTGTCAATTCTGAAAAGTCATCTTGCTTTATGGTTAGGTACAAGTCTTTGGAAGTTAAGAACATCTTGCTGGAAACTGTTTCCCACAACATTCTTCCCCAGATGTTGGGTTCCCCTCTTTGGATGGATCTTAATACTCTATTGAGGGACTATCTCAAGTTTATGGATGATCATTTCAAAGAATCGGCAGATTTAACATTTCTTGCATATCGCCACAGAAATTACTCAAAAGTATGTTTTAACTTTTGGAATATCTTACTCAACAAGGAGTTTCAATTTCACTGCAACAATGAATTACTTTGAATGAGTCGTTTGTATAGATTAGAATGTGTTTCTTCTTGCTTGAGCGGATGTGTATTTCTTCGTAAGATTGTATGGAGCTCTCTCTCTCTCTCTCTCTCTCCTGGGTGGGGCCACACATTGGGACACATTAATTGGCAATCGTTTAAGGTATGCTTCTGCACCTCTGGGTCTTGCGAGCGCTCTTTGCATGACTGCTGGTTTTTTATTGGCAATAATCAAAATGAGGAGAAACTTATTTCTGCTTATTTTGTTTGAGTTTAGCCTAGCCCAGATAGGTAGAAATATCTTCAATGAATTTGCTGATGTTGGTCCTAAATAGAAATGTTAAGTTTTGACCCAAAAGTGGGAGTGCTGAGGAGGAGCTTGGTGGTTCCACTGGCAGGCAACATATTTATAAAATGGTTTGGCGGATGTTCATGGACCTATTGGTTCTCATACTAAGTCAAGAAATAATTAGATGAAATCTAATTTATCCCTTATTTCTTCTTACATGTCTCCATCAAATAGGCTCTTTAGTGTTCCTAGATGAGAATGGTCCTGGTTGCATGTGGTGGTTAGGTCAATTGAATGAAGCTTCCACTCACTCTTGGTACCTTTTTTTTTTCCCCCCGAGCACTCTCTCATGTACTAACCAGTGTCAGTTCCAGAAGGCTCCTCAAGTGAGCATACAGCTTTGCAGATGATTTTTATCTACTAGGTTCTGTTAGTTAACAAACTTTAAGCGGAAGAGAATAGAATTTAAATTAATAAAAATTAAGAACTTTGCAATGTAAAGATCCCTGGCAACATATGATCTGTCACTGCTTAAAGCATGCTATTGTAAACTGATCCTTTCTACTCTAACTGTTGCTTGTGTCTGATTTTTTGGCTCGGAATGATGTTTTAGGAGTCATTACTATGTCGGTGTGAGTTCTGCTGCGAGTGATATTCATTTATAGTCATCCTTATATTAATTCCATATTTTGATGCTTTGCCTGCTTCAAAGATTGATTAAACGGATAAATATTCTTTTTTCTGTTCATTTGTATGTGTGATCTGTTTGTCTGATCTTTGTTCTTTGACTTTGAATTTCGATCTGGTGATTGTGATGTTTACTGAAGCAGTTAAGCTAGGGTGGAAGTCACATGAATGATTGCTGTTGCATATGCAATTTAAACGATGTAAAAATGATTTCTTTGCAGCTTATTTTCAAGGTCATATATGGTATGTACTATATCGTAGTTTCCAATGACATGCACACATGTAAATGTTCGAACACCTTGTTATGCCTTTTCAATTCTGAGACTAGGCATTGTTGCCTGTTGATGGAGAATTCCTTGATTTACATTAGATGGACATTGTATTTCAGGCGATCGAATTTGTGCAGTTCAAGGAAAGGTTGCAAAACTCCAGTCAGTACTTACTTGCCAGGATTGAATCAGCAATTTTGGAGTTAAAGCAAAATGCTGGTAACATTGATGAAGAGGAGGTACGGCCCTAGTGCAATTTGCTGGGTTGTTGTTGTTTGTGAATGCTTTGAAGTCATTCATCATGACTTTCTTATTCCATATATTTTGAGAACCTGAAAGGTGGAATGCATTTTGTCCAGCTCTAAAGTGAGATTGGATCTAATACTTTGACCTCTAATGAAATTTGACTATTTTTACTCTTATTCAGTGTATTCTTGAGAATTTAAAATATGGGGTGCATTTTGTTGAGCTCTCGAATGAGATTGGATCGAAGTCTTTGACCTTTAATGAAGATTTAGAGTCTCGGCCTTGGTGGACGCCAACACCTGAGGAAAATTATCTTTTAGGTCAGTCAATATTCATAATGTTGTCATCAAATTTGCTATTTATTCTGCAGAAGATACTTTCATGTGCTTCTTGACTGCGCACATGTTTCCTTTTTAATTTACAAAGATATCCTCTTTCCTTTTGAGTAAGTTGAGCTGAATTCAAGTTGTCAACTTTTTGTCAGGTCCAGTTGAAGAGATTTCCCATTTTCCCAAAGACAACTTGGTATGAATATATTCTAAACCTTTTCTTACGCAATTTCCTTTTATGAATAATCACTACTCTTAATTAAAGGTGGATAGCATACTTCTTTTTGTGGCTAAATAGTTAATCTCTTCAGTGAGTGAATCCTCGTTGAGTGTTTTTTCACGTACTTGCTGTTCCTAAATATTTTTTTGGTGGAGGAGGCATCATGCTTGTTTATGAAAGTTTCCATGCAGCATCTCTTCAATCTGCCGACTGTTAAATAAGTTTCCACTGTCTTATCTCATGTAAATGCATCTGAGAACTTTCCTTTGTATATCGAAGTTACAACTTTATTAATTGCTCCATCTCTATAAATAATGCGCATTTATGTGATCTTGCTTGCAAAGTGTTGTTTGATATTCTGAATTTGAAGCTCTATGTATGATCAATAAAAACTTGCTAGCAGACAGAAAATGCACGTTCATGTTTTATATATAGCCATGCTAAATATGGTCGTCAGAGATGGATCTTTATCGCTGAAATGTGCCCAAACTCAGTCTTTCCTCGAGCTTTGGTCGATCACTTTGGAAAATTTTGTAGTTGATGGAAGAGGTCACAGATTATCACTAGATGCAGATTTTTTTCCATATCACTACCATGTTTCTTTCAGTTGAGAAAGTCGGTTTTTTTGGGAATTTGGATGAGGATAGTGGGGATGTGTAGTTACAAACTTGATTTACAACATAGAAAGTGATTGGCAGTTGTTATAAATTCAATGAAAATGAAACATTAAGTGGGGCATTTACAATTGAAAGCTGGCTATAATACCATGTCAGAATATCCTATTGAGAAGCTTAAGCCATTAGGTGGAGGGTGGCTAAATGTATACAAAGCCAAGAGAAACCCCATAGGAAAAAGGATGGTCTGTGGGCCAGGCTGTGGAAGGAAAGTCAAAATGTTAGAGCTGATATAACATGAGACTGCAGCTTTTTGCTGATGTGAAGTCAGCACTAAATTTTAAGGATTTTGACTTGTTTGGTTCATTAATAAGTAGCAGTAATATAAAAAAAAAATGATATGAGAGGATGGGAAAACTTTACGAGCATCAGCCTCAGGAAAAGTGGCATAATCTAGTCTCAAACATTAATAACCATGGATTTCCATTGCAATAACTAGCTTTATCACTCCAACTAAAGCATATACTTAAGATAGACTTGATCGTGATGTTCTAGTCAAGCAATCTATGGTTATTCGAGAACTATTAGAACAGATCATGGGCGTGGTGGCTTTTTTGGCCTAGCCACTCAATGGTCATATGGGCAGGCATGGAGGGGTGTGCATGGAAAAGCCTGCATGCCCCTATTTGGCACAGGCAGCCTTAAAAGTTTGTGTAACCAATTTATGCAGGTTATTATGATGGACATATGGCGTGACCCAAGAAAGTGAGATCCCTTTGGTTGGAATTCTTGTTTTAGGGCACTGACTAAACCAACTACCGTAAGGTCATTTTTAGAACATTGAAAACATTAAGTGTAATAAATTCACTTAGCAATAGAAAATTGAATATGAAAACAACATTTTTTGCATCCCCAAAGTAATTATATTTCAAGAGTGCTCAGGGTTGATCACCTGTGGAAGTCTTGTAGTAAACAGTCTTAGTAATTCACAGATTTTAGAATTTTAGGGGACAAATAATAAATGTGATTTATGATTGTTCATGTATTTTTTTTTTGGGTAAGGTTATGATTGTTCATGTATTCATGGTTACATAGATGCTTTTTTTAGTGCTAACAGATCTGGATGCAGATCTTTTCCAAATCAGCACCATATTTCTTTTAGTTGATAAAATTGTCTTCTTTGGAAGAGGACTGATAGATTTATAATGAGGAGCTTTCACTATCCCATGAGAAAATCAACAATGAACAAAAGGCTTCTATGTGTGGAGGGAGTTAGGATGTTAGATCTCATGTAACATGAAACTGCACCTTTTGCAGATTTGAGGCATTTTTAAACAAGAATTTTTTAGGATTCTGGCTTGTTTGGTTTCTTGATGAGTGGCAAACACCAAATAGAAATTCAATTGTATATTCATCCGCGTGTGCTGGAAAATTCTGTGGGCATCAACTCTAGGAAAGTCTAAGCATTCAATCTTCCATAAGGATCTCCATTAGTTTGATGTGATTAGTGAAATCCTTTATCCAAACAAAAGGTATGTGGTCAATGAAAAACATGTGAGTTTAGAGAAATGTACTGCAATGGAGCATTTGGTGGTTTTCTGATATGCCTGAAATTTTGCACAATATCATGACTTAGAAGCCTAACAGACCAAATTGGCGCCCAATGAAGTCAAACCCCTTAGGCTGGGATTATATGGGCTACTTAAACCAGTGACAGTAAGTTCATATTTTCATGATATTGTGAAAAAAGAGTAAACACGCAGATTCAGATATCAAAATTAATTCTTCCCCAAAGTAAAACCATTCACAAGAGGTGCCTTGTGCACACTTTTGTAAGAAAATCTGAAAAATTTATAATTACATTCAAGAAAAGCGTGATTTCCATAAAATTTTGGTTGTATTGGTGGCATTTTCCCTTCTTTTGGAATAATAAAATGCCAAATATATGGGGTATCACTATCCCAAGTTCTGGCCGTTCTTGGCAAAGAATTAATATCATCTGCTTTTCTGTCTTATCAAGCTATAGGCTTGCATTGGGCATCGTTATCCTAGTTTCCTCTAAAAATCTTCTGGTGTGCCAACTTTTTTGTCTGGAGTAGGAAAGTAGATTTTTGGCATATAGTTCTTGCTCAACTCTCTTTTTACTCTTTAGATCAACTGTGTTGTTGGGGAAAAAGTGGTTGGCATCATGAAGCATTGTTGCTTCCACATACTAAAATTTCACGGTCCTGTTAAAATGTACTTCCATTCTTCCCCCCAGGTCACTGTAATTTCATTGACAGAAGTGCGTAACTCTAGAATCCGAAAAAGTTCCTCCATTGATGACATTTAGGTTAGCTCATATAATTTCTGGTTGCTCTCTTCGTTGTACCCTTAGATGTGTTCTTTACATTGGTCCTTTTCTTCTAGATATAATTCTTATTGGCTGAACTGTCTTCTATGAAGATCTTTTTGCATGATCCATGCGTTCATTTTCTGCCTTTTAATCTGACTAAAATTTGGTTTTCTTCCACTAAACTAGACGAAGAAATGGGAAGCCAACACACGGACACTGATTGAGAAGAAAGCCCTTCTTCCGCGAATGATCTCTCTCTCTATCCAGAGTGCCTCAGTATCCTTCAAGGATGGTGTTGAAGTGAATGGGTCTGGATCAAATCCTAATGTCTCATCAGAGATGAAGCTCCTGCTTGAACACTATGCAAAGATTTTGGGTTATCATTTATCTGATGCATTGGGAGTGCTTGGGGAAGTGTGTAGAGGTTTAAAATCAACTGAGGTATGACTACATTCTTTCTTTAGAATTTTACTTATGCTGCTTGTGAGAAGTGGTACCTTATGCTGGCATAAAAATAATTCTTTGTGGAAACTGACAGCCACTCCTCATGCTTAAGAAAACACGCACTTAGATGTTGCAAGTACACCTAAATATGTAATCCTTGTCTTAAACTTGGAAGGGCAAGGACAAAGTGTTTTGTTTCCTTTATTGAAAGAAAATAAAAAGTCACAACTCTCACCTAACCCTTATTGGTTTCATCATCACCTTCTTATTCTACCCCTAAACTTGGGCAGGTATTTGGTGTGGACATGATCGACTGGGTGAATTTTGCTGTTTTCTCTAATGCTTGGAAGTTGAATTCTAATGAATTCGACTCGCAAGAGAGAGAGGCTCATAAGTTTGGTAGTTGGCATGGTGTTGACACTCTACTCAAGAAGTGTATATTAGAGCGGCTTAAGTTCCTGAGTACCCCGATATCTCTTCACATTACTGATTTTCAAATGTTAGTTCGGCTGATTACAGAGCCATTGTCTTGGCACGTTCTTCTAATTCAGTCTTGTGTCCGAACTTCTGTTCCATCTGGAAAGAAGAAAAAGAAGAGCGGATCCGTGGATCTATCAGTCTTGACCCTATCCAGTGTAGTTCAAGATTCAATCCAATCTCTATGTGGTACATTTGAAGAGGTTATGAAATGGTTGAGAAATCAGATTAGGAGGTTGGAGTATAAGGAAGAGAATCTGGAAGGCATTTTGCTGTCCATGGGGAATGAAGTACATAAGGGAAGGCCCGGGGGAGTTTTGCAGATTTTAGAGACTATGTGCTCTTCAGGCACTAAAGAACTTGGTGATAGAATCTCTGGAGCATTGAAATCTTGGGATTCTAATCATCTGGTTAGGAAAATAGTAAGTGGTCAGCATGCAGTTCTTTCTGATACTCTTTCCGTTTGTGAATCAAAATGTAGAACGTTGAAAGCACTAAAGCAGCAGATTTCACAAATCTGAACAGTTTCTGTTAGTGCCATTTGTGAGACTTCAAATGTGTTCAGCGGGATTCCATTCACTTCCACATGGATGAGAGATTTCCTATCTTAGCAGAGACTCGGCTGTCAAGGGACATTATCTCTGATTATGCCTTGGGGTCTCCCATGATGTCAAGATATCACTGCAGTCAGTGATGACATAGCCTTTCTGAGCAGTCTCGGGGTGGTTTGAGAGTTTGCTGGATTATGTAATTCTAGATGAACTTGAAATTGCTCTGATGCCTTCTCCTTTTCAAAAGATTTTCACAGGCAGATCATCTTTCAATTCTTTCGATATTATTCGGGTGACGTTTCATCCCTTTTCATTGTCAAGTTGTGTAAATATTCTTTCTGGAATAAGATGCACATCATTTCATCAATTTAATCGAACCGTGCGGTCTCCTTTTTTTTTTTTTTTTTTTTAAACGAAATGTGTACTTTAGACGGATATCATCAAGATAAGATGTAATTGGACCTCTTTGGATGCCCAATTCTTGTACTTTTGTAAATGCTAAGTCATCGGCAAGAGGAAGCTCTTGGGAAACGATTATAAATGATCTGTGCCCCCTCAGGAATTCTATGAACAGCCTGTGCAGCAGAACCAAATATATTGGCTGGTTATTTAAACAAGTCTGAGAATTTCATATATGTTTCGAGCTTCCCTGATCTCGTTTCGTTGTCCATTGGGTCTTCCAGATGCTCAGTAGGTGCTTTTTCTCTGGAGCTCAATTATTTATTGATCCAACTGAAGTAAGTGGTGACGTTACCTACTTAAAATAAGGGAAGAACTAGAAGCAAATGAAGTTGCTATCAAACCTAATTCAACGCTGCTGACGTATTTCTTCTTACCATATTTATAAAACAGAAGCGCCTATGTTTCAGTTAGTTAAGTAGTTACGGGGAAACATGGGAGTAGACCTACAAAACCTGTCACCTTTTCTGCTTCTGTTGACCCTAATAAAAATAAATAAATAAAAATTAGGGAAGTGCGGTCGGCATGTATTATCGGCTTGATTGATGTTTGAAAACAGGACGCGCACCAAAAGCAGGAAAGAGACATTTTTGGCATCAGGATCACACCACATTGTACCATTTGATGTACGTAACTTGCAGAAATTTAGGACACAAATAATAATCATTTTATTTTAGAAATCAATTTATGTTCTAAAAATAATTTTTTCTAATTCTATTCCCTAGATGAGTTTCTAAAAAAAAATAGACGTTTGATAACGATACAAAATTTATGTTCTCGGAATAGATATTGATTTGATGATGACACAAAATTTCTCTCTCTTGGGCGACGGTGTTGGACGGTGGGCAGCAATGAGTGGTCGGTTGGCTAATAGTGAGAATGATCAACGAGAAATTTTTTTATTTCTCATTTTTAATTAGAGAAATATAAAATTTTACTTTTCATTTCTATTCCAAATCTATTTATAGATTGAAAAATTGTACTAGAAATAAATAAATAAAATGAAATTGCATTACTAAATAGATTTATTTTTAAACTTATTCTGAGAACAAAAAAAATAGTTGAAATAAAATGAAAGGCTACTTCATTTCTCGTCCAAGAACCATAATTATTCTTCTGTATTAATTGGCCTTTCTATTGCAAGTATGGAGTGTTCATTCTCAAGCTAAAACGACCAAAGAGAGATTTTTTTTTTTTTTTTTTTTTTTTTTGGGGGCTGTGTAAGTTGGCTGCTCGAGCTTTTTGTTCATTTCAAGTGGTAAGTGTCATTCCACCAGACAGATATTTGCATTCTAATTCATGAGGAACAACACTAGATTCATACTCTTGACTGATTTTAGTGATGTGATAAACTCTTCTCGTGTGTATTTATTGAAGCTATGATTTAGACACCTTCATTAAAGCATAAATTACAATTTTCTCTTTGCTTTGTTGACCAAACCCGATCAAGAGCTGAACCTGCTCCTGCTGTCTTACAGTAAAATTACTCCAGCTCACAGCGCCAAAGAGGAGAGCCATTAAATTACGAAAGAACTCTCGAAGAAACTCTCAGATAGGGTCCACGTGCTGTTAAATCGTTGAGCTAACCATTGATGTCGAATGTCAGACTAGTTCCTCACCTTTTAATAATTGAATAAGAGCGCTGAGAGAAACCAACTTTTTCTTTACCATTGACAGAAACTACATGGTGTTTAGTCTAGCATTTTAATTGACTAATCTCGGTTCTTGGGATTCAACCCTAAGTGGGACATGTTATTGTTTATCTCCCACCCACAGGTAACGGTACGGCGGTTTTACTGACTTGAGGGGAGAGCATGATCAAATCTTGCACCTGCCCCAGCCACAAAGTCTAATCTGAGAAAACGAAATTCGTTAACCCCAAGTATAGAATCTCTTTTATCTTAAGGATCAATTGATCGGGCTAGTTGGTGTAACAAATCCTCTTTGCGGTTGGACTAAATGTCCTTCGATCTATGCTTTCTCTGCTGACTCGAAAACCTAATTTTGCTAACGTTTTTGTTTATGTTTGTACTGACTTGTTAAATGTAGTAAAGAACAACGTCAGTGGGCTTTCCTTTCCCTCCCCCAAATGATGTATAAATAAAGGGGTCCTCTTGATCAGTTCAATGCATACCCACCTCCAGTTCAAGTCTTGTCTGATAGAGCCATGGACTCTCGCAAGCTTGCTAATTTCTCCATGCGTTCTTGCCTCTTGTTCGCGACACTACTTGTGTCCTCGGTGTCTTTCTCAGTGGCTGAAGTTCACTTCCATGAGTTTGTGGTATTTCTATCTGATCTTCACATGTTATTTTTGCGCCCCTTTCCTTGCATTTTTTGGCTTGTTCAAGATGACGGGCTTTGTGCATTCCTTTATTCGTCAATTTGTTTTGATTAATTGCATTGGTACAGATCCAAGCTAGGCCAGTGAAGAGACTATGCAGAACCCACAGCACCATCACAGTCAATGGCCAATTCCCAGGCCCAACCCTGGCGGTGAGAGATGGAGATTCTCTGGTCATCACAGCCATAAATCGGGCCAGATACAACGTCACTCTGCATTGGTAATCTATAGCAAAAAAAGCTACATTAAAACTCTTTCGTGTGACACATTTTTATGCATACATTGGATTTTTGGACGGACAGAACTTATACCACTCAAATAACTTTTCTCATGACTTGTTGACCATTAGGCACGGAGTTCGTCAATTACGAAATCCATGGGCAGATGGACCTGAATATGTGACGCAATGCCCCATCCAACCTGGAGGAACATACACATATCGATTCACCATCCAAAACCAAGAAGGAACATTGTGGTGGCATGCTCACAGCAAATGGCTTAGGGCCACCGTTTATGGAGCTCTCATAATCTATCCCAAATCGGGTTCGCATTATCCTTTCCCAATGCCCAAGCGAGAATTCCCTATACTTCTTGGTAAATTTTGATAACTCCATGGCAATTTGTATCGAGATAAAGTCAATTACATCTCTTTCTAAGTTTGAGTAATAAAATGATTGATTTTATTTGCACCCTTGAACAGGTGAATGGTTTGACCGAAATCCAATGGACGTGCTCAAACAAGCATTATTCACAGGCGCTGCTCCAAATGTATCCGACGCGTATACAATCAACGGTCAACCTGGAGATCTATACAGATGCTCTAGCCAAGGTGGTCCATTCGAACTACTTCACCGCTCTATTTAAAACTCATTGGATGGTGAAATAAGAAATGTGACCGTGCATCGAAAATGCAGGAACTGCTGTATTTCCAGTGATACCAGGCGAGACGATTCTCTTGAGGATCATCAATGCTGCACTCAATCAAGAACTCTTCTTCTCCGTTGCAAACCATCAAATGACGGTCGTGGGCGTCGACGCCGCCTACACTAGGCCTTTCGCAACCAATGTCATTATGATAGGACCGGGGCAAACCACCAACGTGCTCATCACTGCTAACCAGGCCCCGGGCCGTTATTACATGGCAGCACGAGCCTACCAGACTGCTCAAAATGCTGCCTTTGATAACACCACCACCACAGCAATTCTCCAATACATATCGACATCTGGTAGTAGAGGGCAGGGACAATCCTCCAGGCCAATTCTCCCAATACTTCCTGCCTATAATGATACAACCACCGCAACTGCATTTACAGCGAGCTTGAGGAGTCCTGGGAAAATCAACGTCCCAATTCAAATTGACGAAAACCTATTTTTCACTGTAGGATTAGGACTCTTCAATTGCTCCAATCCTAACAGCCCTCGATGTCAAGGTCCCAATGGGACTCGGTTCACTGCCAGCGTGAACAACATTTCTTTTGTCTTTCCTACAACAAATTCCTTGATGCAAGCCTACTATCAAGGAGTTCCCGGAGTCTTCACAACGGATTTTCCACCCGTTCCTCCAATTCCATTTAATTACACCGGCAACGTGAGTCGGGGCCTATGGCAACCCGTAAAAGCAACTAAGCTATACAAGCTGAAATATGGTTCCAGGGTACAACTTGTATTTCAAGATACAAGCATCGTTACGACAGAAGATCACCCGATGCATCTTCATGGATATTCCTTCGCAGTGGTTGGGGCGGGATTTGGGAACTTCAATCCAATAAATGATCCGCCCAAGTTCAATCTCATCGATCCCCCATTGAGGAATACGATTGGAAGCACACCAGGTGGCTGGGTAGCGATCAGATTCGTGGCCGACAATCCAGGTAAAATGAATGAAGCAACCAGTATAAATAAGTGCAAAAAAGACAACCCAACCTCATATTTGACCATTTCTCTTTCCTGTGTCGTTCATTACAGGAGTGTGGCTGTTGCATTGTCACCTTGACTCTCATCTGGTCTGGGGTCTGGCCATGTCTTTCCTGGTGGAGAACGGTGTTGGGGAGTTGCAATCCGTGATACCACCCCCGCCAGACCTACCTCGCTGTTAAACCAAATGCCGGTCACACTTGGAAAGTTCCAGGATTTGTGGATGTCCGAAATCCAGTCATTATGTTCTATGATTGATTATTCTCCCAGATTGGTCGTCATTGTTTTTCCTGTGATTCGATGTTAGTTGGATAAGTTAGAAATTTGTGAGGTTGCATCGAGCAACCACTTTGGCATAGTTCCCAATTGTAGCGGACTCCATTTGGAAATTATATTCCAAGATTATCATTTTCCTACAGCATACGATTGAGTGCTGACTTACTGGTAGGCATCGGATACATGCACTAGTAGACAAAGCACTGAAAACATTTGGCCTGGGCCACCTGTCGAGTGGCAAGTACTACCGGTAGCAAGCTTTCACCGCCGGCTATATGAAGCAGATGATGTTATCCAGGGACAATTTACCCACTGAAAATCTACATAACAAAAATCATCCTCAACATTCACAGTCCTTGTCGCACCAGACAACCCAACGCTCATGCCAATCAGATCCAACTTAAAAATATACATTGGTTACAAATACGCCTACAAAGGAGACAAATCTGCATATGAACCTGCCGAGCAACTATTTGAATTAAGAGAGGTCCTCTGCTCAGTGCAAAAACTTGTGCTGAAAGTTTCCCAGCTAATCAGGCCACAAATTTTAGACAACGGGTATCGTTATGTATGTTCTGGCATCGGCGAGAACAGAAACGCATTCCACACCTCACACATGTATAAGTGGCGGTGAACCCACAAACGGTGCAAAAATGGCGACGAGAGGTAGAACTTGGAGGCCCAACTGCTGCCCTTAAGTATGAGGGAATATGAGGAGGCAAGGAGTCGAGGTTTGCCTGTTTTCAGAAGGGTGTCGTCATGAGGGGGAAAAAAACACTCAAATTAACAAAGATAATGGACAAAAGGAAAAGCATTTGCCTCAATCTTATACCGCATTTGCCTCAATCTTATACCTCATGCAGTAGCTCGAGGAATGTTCTAGGAGCTTTCCTGGCATTTTCAAGAGCTTTCGCTTGACGTGTTTTGCGTTTTGTGCTCTTCGATTGCTTTTTGTGCATATAACCTGAGGCCCAAGGTCCAAAAAGGCAAATAGTTTCTAACATGCACCTGCATGTATTAATGCACATAAAACCACCATGCGCAATCAATTCCAACAGATTGCTTTCCTCACACGGTCTAGCTTAAAGACCTGACGAAGAAAAGGGTGTTTGATATATCTCCTTAATGCTTCCCAATGAAACTATGTATATCAGAGTGACAATTCCATCTACCAGTAAAAAAGGAAGGAAAAGGCATTGATCCTTGTTATCATTAAAGTAAACAAGAGTAGAATCATTTCTCCACTCACAGGGTGGATATGGCAAGAACATTGAGAGCAATCGAGTTGAAACAAACGGATTGATGTCTGAATATCATCATTCAGGCAGCTTCTCGTGGAGCGGAGGCAGTTGGTTTTGGGTGGAAATATGGAAGTTTTACACAATTTCTCCCATTTTTGAAGACTAATTCTCCCTAGCCCAGCCAAGCACACATGTCCATCGCACAACTCATGATCACTGAAAGGAACACATACAAGGAAAGGAGCTAAATAATGCAAGCCACCCAAAGTCTGGTGATAATTGATGAGTAGGAGTAGGGTAATCTTGACAATGCAGGCGGTACTCATCATTGGATTGGTTTGATATGGGGCGAGGACGTTAAAAGAATGAGGGAGGGAAGAGTCGGTCCAAATGGCTGGTAATGAATGTATGAAGTGGAACGCTCACACAAACAAGAAGATCAAAACATCAAAAAAATTTTAGCCAAACTACTCGGAAGCAACTTTATCGAAGAGAGAGATATCCGGTCACTAGGTACCCTAAGTCATCATGGACTTAAACTATGGTATCAGATTCGAGAGAAATGCTTTTAAGCTAGAGTGCTACGAGTTAGATGGCCCGCAGTCCAGCATCCAGAAGAGATAGCCATATTACTTTCGCCGGCAACACTTGGCTAATAAGAGGTTTCACTAAGGATAAGGAACTCTACTGCCGGGTGGATGATGGGATGATGCTAAAGAAACTTCATCAGCGAGCGGAGAGTAATTCGGAACGAGACAAGAATAAACAGAGCAGAGAGAACCCAGGAAAGAGAACTGGCCAACAGAGAGGTGGCTATGCTGTACAGGCCAGGAACGAAAAGTACCGTCGTCGTCGTCGTCGTCCAGGGAAGCTTCGTCGTCGTCATTAAGATCTCCCACTTCGGTCCCGGCATTGTCATTCTCCAAAGCTTCAAGCCGAGCAAGCACGGCCTGAAGCGAAAAGGGATTCCAACAAATCAACGAATTGGTTCTGGGTTCATGAGCTCAAAATCAAAGGGATGACATGACATGGAGAGACGGATAGAGAGAGACCTGAGTTCGATTGTCGCTGCTGGCGAGGGCAGCCACCATCTTAGGAGCGACCTTGCGAGTCCGGCTGGACATGCGACGGAGTGGGTTCGAGGACTCGTCTTCCATGGTTGACAGCACAGCGACTGATCGACGGCGACGGTTGCCTTATTCTCTCCTTCGCCTCTCCTTCCAGATTCAATTTCGCCTTCCCTTCTCTGCGATACAAAACAGAGAAGGAGAGACGGAGAGGGAGAGGGGGCCTTAAAGTTGATGAACCATTTGAGCCCAAAATGTAGGAGAAAATGCCATTTGAAAACGCAATTTGTCCCATCCCAAAGCCCAAACAAGAACGAAAACCCAATCGTGGCCCAGCGGGGTCGGCCAATGCTATTGTAGTCCTTCCCATCAGGGTGTGCAAAAGAAGTCCCAAGGATACCGGTTCGATTATCGATTCCAATTTATTGAAACCAATGGACGCTGGTTCGATTCTCAATTTTAGGTGCGAAACTACCCACTCATCCACCCAAACCAGACTAGTAATTTATAAATATATATTTAATTTCTAAGAAAAATTTCCGACCAAAAAAATTTAAGAAATGAAAATCCTAAAATCCTAATATGAAACTCAATATCCATTAACTAAGTATTCATTTTGTCTCATTCTAACCTCATACTTTCAAGTTCAACGCCCATTGACTCATGCCATCAGCTCTCGACTTTAATATGAGTTCAATCTTTTTACTAATTTTACAATTAAGAATATGGAAGTCCTTTATTTTTCGCTTTACTTTTGCTTGTCAAAAAATGTTGTATTGAGTGCGTGAAGCTTGATAAGACCAGTTCTATGGACCCATATGAGAACTGGACAAGTGAGAACTACCCACTTGAATCATATTCACCATTACGTCCCATTGATGCACTCGCGTGGATACAATCTATTACAGTTCATTAATAGGCCATGCCATGGTGCTCTTCCGGACATTATATATCTCTCTTCTATAAGAAAAGCAAAATGTAAGGAAACATCAAACATGGAACTGCAGTTTCAGCACTTAAAAGACCATCCACCATGCATGTCTCGATCGAGCAACCTCTCTTCCGCAGAAGAAGGCAATCCATGCTTCTTCCGCTTTGGATGTTCTTTTTCCTCCTAAAATAACTATCCTAAACCAAAAAAAAAAAAAAAAAAAAAAAAAGAACTAAGACTCTACTGACGAATTTGTTGCTCCTCCTAAGGTTCTGTGCTTACATCACATCAACCCCAAACGCCGAAGCCAATGCTTTTGCTCCCTCAGAACTTGCTGTTGGACCACCAGCACCGAAGCCGCGGCATCGCAGTGCAGGGACGACACGTAGTCTCCCATCACTCCCAGCTCACTGTTCTCGCTCCAATCCTCCAGCCCTTGCAGCAGCACCGGGTTTATGCCATGCTTCCTCCCCACGATCCAGAGATCGAACGTGTTGTCGTTCATCGCGTGCACCGTGGCCACCGTCTCTTCGCCGTTCCTCACCTCCACCTCCCTGTAGTTTACCCTCCTGTTCATCTCATTCTTCATCCAAAACCAGGTCACCACCCCGTCGTCCAGTTTCTTCTCCATCTCATCGTCCCCTTCCCCGTCGTAGGCAAGGAATCGGACCACGGTGAGACGCACGTTCTGGTTCCCCACCATCCGATCTGTGTAATAAAGCGCTTCTCGAGCATCCGCGCCTCCTAAAAATAGGAGGACTAATTGGTGGAACTGTGCTTGGAAGTTGGTAGGGTTGACCGTGAGCATCGAGTTGCCCCTAAATTGGCCCTTGTCCAAGAGTATGCCCACGGAGCACGGCGCGTTGGCCAACACGGCACTCACGAGCACAATTCTATGATGGTTCCGTGGGAGATTTTTGTGGTATGGGAGGAGGATCAACGTAGCCTTGTTAATGAGGGCGAGCTCGCATATATCTCGAAACATGGTTCGCTTCGGGGACATGGCCGTGTAGGCTTTGTAGCTGATGCACTCGCTCTTGCTTTCCTGGTACACTTTCATGGCTTGGTGGATGGTCTCGTAGATGGCGTACGTAGAATACTGCGCCAGCTTCCCGTGGTCGAGGAGCCTAGGGTACCCACGACCAACTATCTCCACGAGGTGCAGACCATAGATTGAGATCGGAGAGCTCAAAGTGGGATTGGAGGCTTCTATGAAGTTGATGAACTTGGCTATATCTTCTTCGTCGTGGATTTTAAGCACTACACCGAGTTCTGTGGACTGAGGAGTGTGTTGGATGGTTCGCCTGCGGTTCACCATGTAAGGCTTTGTGGGATCGTACAAAATGCTGATCAATGGCGTCGATACTGCGCTGACCATCACTGAAAGCATGACCATCATCGTGTACACCGGCGGTTGTATGACCTGCATTTCATTCGGGAATCCGACGACGAGGAAAAGTTAAGAATGATATGGGTGTATACTCGCAAATAAATTTAGATTATGTTCGTCAGTGCGCGATGTGTACCTTTTTTTCCAACCAATGAACGAACAACAAGAGATCAACCTGACCCCTGAGGGTCAGGATGAGGCCGAGAGCAAGACCATCCGCGACGGGCATGTCGATGAAGAGGCCGGACAAAAGACTCGTCACCACTTTGGTAAAGTGCCCAATTGCAACGATGGCACAGATTGGTTTCAGGTCCGACCACGCCTTCCCCATCGCGGCCAAATCTGTGGACTGGCCGATGTACATGAAGGAAAATGGCATGAGAAGCTCCATGATTATAGTGTCACTCCGCTCCACCAAAGTTGTCCCGAGCGGGGGGCCTTCGGGAATCATCAACCCCAGCCACAAAGGCCCGTTAGCGATGGCCACGCCTAAGAAGTCGGTCATGAACCCCGTGACCAACACCCCCACGAGGATCGCTACGATGTAAGTTTGGTCAACGGGCTTGCCTTCTGGGGTATTTCGAATGATCCGAGAAACCGCAGCCCGAGTGCCAAAGTACATGATGGCCACCATCACGAGCACCGTAGCCAAGCACCACAGGCCATCGTTGGAACCGCTTTTTGCCTGGACCGTTGCTTCCAATATAATGACAGCGACGATTCCCATCATATCGACGACTATTGCAGACGATAAGGCCAAGCGTCCAACCTCAGAATTCAGAATATTCAACTCCTTGAGGATGGGATACAGAACAGGGAATGCCGTTACAGCCGTGGACGAACCAAGTACTCCAATGGATAACCAATTTCCATAAGCATCGCTCATGGACCGTCGCATGAACAGACCAACTCCTATCACTACGAACGAGGGGACGAAAAAGCCTGTCAATGCTATGTACACATGTTTCTTCGCCGACCTCCACACCATTGCCATGTCCGTTCTCACGCCCGCCATGAAGAGGAAATACATGAAACCCATCACACCAACGTTTCGTACCACGAAATTGGCACTATCTGGAAACGCATATTTTGTGAACTTGCGATTGTGGCTCAGAACGGAGGGTCCAACGAGCACTCCACCCTTCAGAATAAGGAGGAGACAAAAAAAAAAGGAAAATCAAAGTGAGGGTTGCTTTGGGTTCATTTAATCGTCGTTTCTTTTCCTTGAATTGCCAATGTCACCGCAAGGCCTTAAATCGCAGAAACATAGAATAAGTTGGAAGAAACTGGAGGGTGAAATACTCACGAGGATCTCCGAGACAATTCTAGGCTGACGAAGAGGCTTGAGGAGAAATCGGATAACCCGAGTGACCACGATGACGAACGAGATTTCCAACAGTACATGCGAGAATAAGTTATTCTCGGCGGTGTCGTCAAAGGAGACGCCGAAGAAATCGTCGCTGATAGGGTTGATGCACTTGGTCTGGAAGCCGGAGTTGCCAGGGCTGGGCGGGACGTGGACATCACGGCTTACATGGGCGATGTTCATGGCAGGGGGAGGCATGAGTACCTTCAGAATCGGCATGCTGCCTAATTATCTGGCCTGAGACCATGATAAAGACGATCAGCCGAGGAGCAAGCACCGAACATCCGAGACGCGGAGAGTCATCGTGGCCAAAATTTGTTCAAGGGTTGCAGATCCATGCCATAGGAGTCGTCACTCTGTTCCGCCGGAGCTCCAAATTGGAGGACATATTACTTGCAAGTTTCGATCTTTCCCCTTTTTGGTTACAGCAAGTTTTGAATTTCGCTTCAATCAAGACGATTCCAAGCGAGACGGGGAGCTACTGGTCAAAGCACGGAACCAAAATTCCCTCAGTATAACCGTCTTAACCAACTTGTGGAAGTGGCAACTCAGGTTGAGCTACGGTCAAGCCCGGGAAGCCGCGTGGCGAGACCTTTTGCTATAAATAGAAGGAGAACGAGAGAATCCCTTCACTACTATTTCGCTGTTGACTACTTGGCACGTGTTCATCGTCACGTGGTGCTGTTTTACAGCGTGAAAACCAAAAAAAAAAAAAAAAATCAACAATAAGGTCGTACTGTAGCTTATCAAATTGTCATATTCACTCATGGAGTTTTTGCCTGGAGTACAGAAGTTTTGATGATCATATCTGTCGTTTGTCGATGTGACAGACAGAGGCAACTCACATTTCCCAATTTTATTTTCTCATCTCCTTAGTTAGCTAATCAATAAATGGACACGCGTTCGGACACTAAACTTTTTCGTTGTTATTTAGATTCTTTCAATGTTACAATTTGTCCGGCACCTTACATGTCGTGGATGATAATGATGCCCTCGAGGCTGGATGCCTATCCTAACCCAAATCAAATAAAAAAACTAGATTTTCTATTTTTCGTTCATGTACTTTATTGCCTTTTTCTAATGAAGTCTCTGAATCATCAATTTGTCCAATTAAGTCCTTGAACTTTCACAAATTTTTTAATCAAGTCCCTTCAACATCAAGTCTAGCTAAATCTAATTGATGCTGTCGTTGGACGACATTGTAGTGTGAGGGGTAATGATATTTTTCCAATCCTAAATGCTACACGAGCATCCATATTAGCTAAATTTAATCTACATCATACTTGTATATGGTTTGCACTAGCCAAATTTTATCAATGGTGCTAGCATAATGGTTGCCGTTATCTAGAATTTTTGACGATGGAAAGTGATGAGCATTTGAAAATAGTGTCTTTCTAGTTTATTTATAAAAAAAAAAACAAATAAATTATGACAAAAATTGACCAATAAAATAATTTAAAAGTAATTTGAGTGCAACTTTTAAGTGCACGATGGATGTTGCTCAATCAAATAATAACAGCTAGTATACGAAAAGATTTGAGTAATTTAAGATTTTGAACTCTGTTAACTATACAAATGTATAAAAAAATTTCGGTTTACAAATGAACATACAAGTGAGCCCTATGTTGAAGCAAGAAAGATTCATCAGTCAATCTCTTGATTTTGATTGCTAGAAAGTGATGTATTTGAAATCAATTTTAATCGTTCACCACCGTGAAAATATTATCTTTAGAAATAATACTCAATCTTTCTTTTTTTCCAATTCCTTTTTAGATAGATGCAGTTCGTATTATGGGTATGGTGATTGATGAAGACAAATAGATAATGCCAATGAGACCAAAAATATTTTAGTGACACCAAAAGAAATGGTGAAAAGCTGGTTGTTAATTTAAAAAAACGGCTAGTATTCCTTTACCCGATTCCCAGTAATCCAAAATCAAGAGCCCATTCCAATACAATTTAAGTTGAGCACGAAGAATGAGGTGCCATGTAAAAGTACGATAATATTTTCATTAGTCTCGAAAACAACATTTCTAATTATTTTTTCATATTTTTATAAGAATAATGGATATTTCTAATAACATTAATAATCTCTTTTTGGCGATTCTATTTTCATGGTTGTTTGTTAATTTATTTTAGTAGTTATTTTTGTCACATTAGTTTTGTCTTGCTTTCTTGCTTTTCATATGTAAGTAACTGCACCTATGCAAATCCCAACTGAGATTTTCTGTTCCTGATTTCCCAAAGGAATTGAGTAAAAAAGTTAGTGGGGGTGGAGATGGCATAACTTCCTGAATTTTATCACAATGGTCCACATGGACGTTCACATCATACTTCGGTGTCGTCTGACGATCATGTCAGTTGAGGGGTATGGTCGAATTTGTTGTTGAAGAGACTTACTTAGAAATTATGTAGAAGTCGAAGGACTGATTAAAAAATAGTATGGAGACAAAAATTAAAATTGGGGTGGGGAAAGCCATTGAAGAAGGGTGCAGCTACATAAGCGCCGCCACATTGGCAGGGTATGAAATGAATTTTGGGAATTGAAGGCATAAAACAAGGTGGTCATTATGGAGTCAAGGGCCCAATGGGCCCACGGTTTTATGTTGCTTCTCAGTCTGCATAAGCTATGGAATTGGACCACCTTGATGGAGGTGGAGGTGGAGGTGGAGGTGGAGATTCAAGCACGACATCCTCATTCCTTCAATCCTCTTCTTCACACACCTGAGGCTTACACTCCGAAAAGGGCTCCACCAGCTGTTCTATCCTAAATAAATATATATATATATATATATATATATATATATATATATATATATCTGAAAAGTGTCCCAACTGAATAATCAAAAAGGTACTTTCAGTAGCAATTTTACGAACCTAATTCACTAGGTTGTCCATCAAACTCCTTTTATTGGTAGCTTCTTGTATTGCTATTGCTATTTGTCGTGTGTTAATTGGCAATATGCTTGAATTCGCCGGCAAGATGCTGGTTGTCATCGTGAGCTCAATCAAAGTATAGAATGCTTCTCTGATTATATCACTAAAACCGTCCCGAAACAAGCATGCTTACAATCAGGTTTTGATAAGACTCTAATCGAACCAAAATAAACTTAGTTATTGTATACTTTGGTCGAGCGGTAACTCTTTTAACTTTTATTCATTTGGAAAACATGATTGTAAATATTAGTCGGTCAAACGCGCGAATGAAGCTACAATTATTCAGGCAGATTCGGTTTATGACAGGAGAATGCCAATACAACTCATAAATCCCACTCCTTATTATTCAGGGTTGGCAACTTGAGTACGTAACGCAAAAAGAAATTGTTATTTAAAGTACGTGATTCCTAGTATTGTCCTCGTCAAACGCATCAAGGAAACTGATAATTGCTGTTGGATTCTGTTCATAACAAGACAATCCACATAAAAACATTCATATATGTATTATGTACAATAAAGGAGAGAGAAAGAGAGCGGCCCCGGGGGGGGGATGCATTGGCGTCGGTGCAATGACAAATACGATTCAATGCATTTACCGACAGAAGCAGGAGATGGATTGATGAGGTAAAGAAGGGCAGGAAGCGTTATTGTGTCGACGAAGCGAACTGAATTACTGAAAGAGGAAGAGGAGGTGGAGGCGTTGATGGTGGTGGTGGTTTCTGTTGGAGCACATAAAAGCTACCACTATCTTGTGAAGATGGAATTCTTAAAATGTGAAACGCTGTTGTGTGTGTGTGAGAGAGAGAGAGAGAGAGGTGATGGGATAGACTATTTGCCTGTAATGAGATGTGCGCTACAGATTAATGTGTTCCTTTGTCTCCAAAATTTAGGACACGACTTGCACCCTAAAGTTATTACCCCAGAACTTTCGATTCGAATATAATACCGTCCAACCCAACCATACACTTGGCTTAATGGCCAACCGGATAATTCCTATTGCACTTAAAAATCATGGAGGAGTGGTCAATAATTAGCTTCGACACCCACAAGTCATCTTCCAGTTAAGAGGGTCAACCTCAACATCATTATCAGTTTGTCCAAAGGAGGTTCCTTGCCATTTTTAACCCGCTGCATGAAGGACCCGGTATAAACAAATCAAGGAGCTCTTCATCTACTTTAGTCTTACAGTCTCTATATACGTGATGGAACGGTATGAATTTACAAAGATTTGGCTTTCAATGCGGCCATGATGGTCGTCATCATGATAGGTGTGTACACGGATCAACACATTTAAAAAAAATAGCTTTTACAGTGGATGACTTGAACGTAGTCGGAATGAGTCAACATCCGCAATTACTATCTTTCATTGAAAACGCCTGCAACAGTTTCAACTCAAGCACAGTTGAAACCCTAACCCTGCAACTTCCAATTTCAGCTTCTTCAGCTGAAGGCTAGGGTTTCGAGGTCTAGTCATTGCAGCAGCCCAACCAGCTAAGCCTGAAGAGAATTTAATAAGATGGTAAATCCATGCAGACAAAATCTATCAGCCAAACATGCTCTTCCTAAGATAAAGACATATGAGTCGGAAAGCTGAACAAAACCCTAGAAATAAAAATACGACGGACTCATCATAACTCCCACAATTAGATTGGGAACTCTGAACAATGAAGACCTAGTTGAGAAACAAAGCGATTCTGTTTTCTTTTTTCTGCGGCAATTGCTATGCTTCCAGCCCAATACTTATGTGTCAAGACCAGATGACAAACTTTAAAATCAGATTTGCGAGCATGCATATGCTGAGACAAGAAGGATTAAATAAAGTTATATAGGACCTTTAATTCACGGATATATAGAAGAGCAAGACACTCGATCATAGAAAGGAAATAACCTGAGAAGAGATCCTAACACTTGCCCAAACTGAACTCACTGATTGTAAAGGATCTTATGTCGACATATAATGTCCTCGCTTGAAAAAAAGCTGGGGGAACAGAAAGAGGCCGATCATCTCAGAAGCTAACCTTGTTAGAGAACAAAAAGAATAGTAGGTGCATCTGGCTCAAAAACAATAGATATGGAACATGCATAGATTATGAAGTAAAGATTTAGCTCGAGATGGAGTAGTAATCCATAGTTTCGGAACCAATTCAAACGTTCTTTGAGCAGTAACTAAAAACAAAGTAGCGAGGAGGTTATTGGGATAAGATACACCCGCATAAAAGTAAAGCACTAGCACTGTGAAGATTTGTTTTCGAGAGAGATCCCTGGGTACGAAGGAAGGAGTAAAACTTACTCATCCATCTGGGATGGCATATCGCTAAGCCCTTGAAATGGGTCCAAATTGATTAACACCATCCGTATGACTAGAGAAGATGCATGTAAAACAAGCTAAGACATGAAGCTGGCAAGAGTCATAAGTATAGGAGAGAGAGAGAGAGAGAGAGTTAAGAACACAAATTCACCATTTACGAAATGATTAGCATGATGGCAACTTCCTGTACTCCCAAGTCAACCTGGCCTCTCGATCTTCTCTCAAGTGAAGCCGATCGCTTCGCAGCCTCCAAGAAGACTGAAGACTCGGTACCAAAAAGATAGAAAAATAGAAATGAAGAAGCAAATCAGTTGCCCTGAACCCTAACCCCTGATTAGAGAGAAAGAGCACACATGAGATATCTATACATCAACTGCTGGGATCATAAAATCACGAGAGAAAAAGGGGAAGCCACAGAGTCAAAATACCTAACATCCTTACACAGAAGATGCGGCTTGTTGAGCGATGCCGACCGACGACAAGGGGGCAAATCGAGAGGACATACATATCATAAAGTACGAAGAAGCCATGAAACTCAGGATGGATAGCGCCACCTCCAAGAAAGGTTTGAAACGGCGCTATCCCTCCTGAGCTTCACCGATTCTCCGGCACTGCCACAACACGGAAGAGGAAGAGAAAGCGACTGTACAGGCGTGCTACTGTCGTAGTGGGTGGGTGAAGAAGGAAGGAGGAGGGTACGAGCGAATTTATAGTGGGAGGGGAAGGGACATAATTATTTTGAAACTTGTAATACAATTTTAAAAAACAAAATTTTGAGAGTTTTAGTGGACGGACGGTTTTCACTCTCTTTTATTTATTATTTCGTCCCCTGATTACGCTGCACGCTGCCGACTACGACTACGCTCCTCCCCTCCTCTCTCCAGATACTTCTCCGGGATTCCCCCCCTCCCTCTTTTCTCTCTCCTTCTTAACACCGTGGATGGAATTTGAGGATGGACTCTAAAAATCTGATTCAAACTACGATATATATATATATATATATATATATATATTTACAGGAATTGTTATGTATCTGATTCACGAACTTTGGTCTCGCGCCACATGCCCCCTTATAGTCTTCCGTGACATAAACTCTTAAACTCTGTCGCCATTGTTTCTTTCAAGGTTTTTTTTTTATTTTTTTATTTTGAGTATTCTATATTATATATAGAGAGATTTTGATTTGCAATGCATAAAATTGCACGTAACTCAAGGCAAATGAATGCATCGAATCCAGAGCAAAAGGATATAAAAAATGTCAAAAATTGTATATAACGCTTACTTTGATGTACAATGCATTTAGTAACGTTCTTATTTTTTATTTATTTTTTTTTATTTCTCGGAACACAAATAGAACATAAATATATTTGTGTAAGTTTCAATTTTTGGAAACAAATTTATTTTGAGGAATATATTTGGAATAAAAATAAGAAACAAAAAAAAATTACTTTTTTGTACTAGGGAAGTTTTCAAGAAACAAGTCTCCTCTTTTCTTTTCTTTCTTTTTCTCTTCCTCCTCTTCTTTCCCTAGCCGGTCGCTGGTCTCGACAATGGTCGGTGATTGGCTAGACAAGGCCTAGCGAGATTGCCCCAAGCTCCATCCCGACCCTTGACGAAAACTTTTGACATCAAAATAAGTGCCATACACAACTTTTGACATTTTTAATGTTGTTCTTCCTTAATTTGAGTGAGCCCTTACTAGCAAAAACCTTTTTTGAGTGTGGATACTAAATTTCTAGGCGCATCTAGTATTAGTAATGGCCAAATGGACTTACATGGTCACAATAGTTGACATAGTTCTTCTCTTTCAATGATGCTTGATTTACACAATGGCACGATAAATTCCCATCTTATTCGTGTCAAGTCAGTTTTTGTATTCCTAACATTGCCTTTACAAGTAAAAATAGAAACCAGAAACCCAAATTTAAGAGGTGGTCAAAGATCACACGCCCCTTCCTGAAGTTTCTCCCATTTTCTTATGGCCAAATACCTAGAAAACCTCTAATTTTAACATTTGTCTTAATTTTACTTCTTATCTCATAAAAACTCTCGAACTTTTGGTCAAGTTCCAATTCTGTCATAAACCTTTTTTCCTCATAAAAAACCATCAACTTTAGGTCATATTTCCCAATTTTGCCCCAAACATTTTTTTGTCGTATGAAAAACCCTCAACTTTAGATTTCATCTCAATTTCACCTAAAAATTTTTTAGTCTCATAAAAATTAACAAATTTTTACTTGAGTCACAAATCTATCCCCACTAACCCTTCGTCCAAAATTTCTCATCGACAATCGAGAGATGGAAAACTCCCAAGCACGAGCTATTTGAGTGTCCCAAGCGCAAGCTCTCTGACATCGAGAGACGAAACATTCTCCAGCACAAGATCAATGAGCGCAAAATCACTAAGGGCGATTTTGAGGGAGGGTTAATGGAGAGCAAATATAGGACTCAAGTAGAAGTTGGTGATCTTTTATAAGACAAAAAAATTAGAGTGAAATTGAAACTGGAATTGTTTTAAGAGACAAAAAAAATAAGAAAGTTCGGAATAGAATTGGTACTAGACCTAAATAGGACAAAAAAAAAGTTTGTGGTAGAATTGGGATAAGACCTAAAGTTGGAGGTAATTTAGGGTATTAGGCCTTTTTCTTATCAGAGACTAGTACACTGAAAGCCATAAAACTTGTTATGAAAATGTAATTAAGTCCTAAGACTTTCAAAAAGTGTATTGAAATTCTAAAACTTATCGTGAGTGCAATCGAAAGTGCAATAAAGTCCTAAAACTTATCCTCAAAGTACGTAAAAAAAAGAATAAATTTGTCCAATTTGATAAGTTTTGAAGTTTAATTGTATTTTTTGAAAGATTTATGACTTAATTGTACTTTTTGAAAGTTTTAGGATTTAATTACATTTTCGCGACAAGTGTTAAGACTTTCAATACACTTATCATTTTTATTACGTTGGAAAGTTCTTCGTGAACCTTGTTAAGCATAGCATTCACCTTCAAAGACATAAAATATATATATATATATATATATATATATATATATATAACTAGCTAAAATTAGTCCATATATTAAGAACTACACCACCGTTTAGTTGTTTGCCTAATAAATGCATTAGATATTTTCTTTATAGGATCTTGTTAACAAGTGTCTCTCAGATATTTGCTTAAATGAGGAAATGCACAGTTTTGAAAGCATTTGTTATATATTTCATGGACATAATCACATTGAAAATTGCAATACTCCCTCATTTGGCTGCGTAACAAGTACTCAAAGATCACTTTTTAATAAAGTGCCTTTTTCTAAAATCATTGGCGTCCCTAGGCAAGGATTTTCAGTATGGGCAGATAGCTCATGCCCACCCATCGATCATTCCTATTAGATTTATATGTGAAATGTTACTTACGGCTTTCACTATAATTGTCATTTAGTTGGAAAAATAAATCCAAAAAATAATGGCAAATTATAAAGGATCAAATATTTGGACATTAGTCTTTGGTTTTGTTTGTTTCGTGAAAAATGAATGATTTGGAAAATATTTTCTCAAAAATGATTACTTGTATCTCTTAAATTGGTTAATTACAAACGTTTTCATTATTGACAATTTATGTCTAAATATTTTTGTGGACAACGACTTTCTTTTTGTTCACTCATTTTTGTAAATGATCATTTTAGGGAAATTTTTTTTTCAAATAATTTATTTCTCAGGAGATAAACGAAGCCTTAGTTCTATTGCAAGAGTAAACGGTTCTAATTGTTTTTTTTTTTTTTTTAAATATCTTCCGAATCATTCAGTTTCCAAAAAACAAATAAAACATTAGTTCTATTATGAGAGTAAATTTAATTGCTTAAGCATTTCCATCATATGGGGGTTTTAATTAATTCTAAATTTAAAATAACTATTGATTTTATAGCGAATAACTAATGTGGACTTCGACTCTACTTAGCACTATTGCTTAGTTGACTTAATTGAATGTTCACAAAATAGCTAACGCTAGAATTGAGACGGTTGTGTGGGCATGGGCAAGCCAAGCTAGGTGGTGGAATCAAAACCTATAGATTATCATGGAAATGATAATCTTATTGAGAGTTGGTGTTATTGCTATTGGTGATTGACATTTGCTGCTATTCAAGTGAGGACACCAGATTCTATCGGATATACTAAGACTCGTGCTAGTTGATGATATTTTTGGAAGTTTGTTTGTGATATTTTCTCTATGGAGTATCTTTATGTAACAAATGCATCACCTCCGAGCAATCAAATTTTGCAGAAGAGCTAATCAACTAAGAATTTAAGTAGTTTAGTAGAACCGTGTCCTTTAGGTAATTAGGAGATCTTATCTTCTAACATTTCTCCAAAGGTACTCCGGCATTTTGTCTTGTGGATGTAGTCACGGATGTACGAAATGCGTGTTAGACGTCAACCTGATTTGACAACATGTATAACTGGCCTGCCTAAGAAAGTAGCATCGAGTACTCAAGAAAGAAGAGACAATTTCAAGCGAAACTCTTGGTTGATTGGTTGAGTCTGGCGGCTTTTTTTATCCGGCCGTCCTCGTTTTGCAAGCACGGAATCAAATGGAGACTGGTCGAACTCCAATGTCCTACAGCTCAGCAGCTTATTTCGTCGACTTATACGAGCATGAGATCAGCTGGCTTCTGCTGGTTCGCGTTTATTTAAGTGAATGAGTTGGAGGGATCTGCTTCCTTATCAGCCTTCGGCGATGCATAGTATGAATTTCGTGGAACTCAATGACAAGTCCAGCCATTTTTATAAGCACGCAATCACCGGCTCTTCCTAAACGATTGCTTCTAAGAGGTTATATAATTTGAACTCAAAATTCCGCCTTAATTTCGTTTGACAGAAGAAGACTCATATGAAAAATAGAATAATATTCTACCAAATAGTTTAACCAAAATACATATTCCATTTTCACAAATGTGAAAATTCATCCCGTGCATTAGAGGGTGAGACATTGATTGATTACCTACTTCTTTACCGTATATTGTGATTTTGTTTATTTTTAATTATGTATGAAAATTGATAAATATCTATAATCAACTCAACTAAGAGTTGGTCATGCAAAATTTGTTAGTAACTTAATAGCATCAAATTTGGTGATCACACTAATTAAGGTTGGTAATTTATAAAAGGGTGGTAAATTCATTGGGTTGGTAAGCAAGACAGAACAAAGGTTGGTAAATAAAAATTTTGGTAAATTTTTAAAAATCAAATAACCATTGATAAGTAACTCAAATTAGATTTGGTAAACTGAAACTGGTTGTAACCGAATAAGAGATAAAACGGTAAATCCCACAACTAAAATTTGATAATTCATAAGAATTTCTAAATTTGAGGAGTTTGTAAGAGAGACAAATACATGTTGGTATATGATAATGAAAGTTGATAAATTAAAAAAATTGAATGAGAGTACGTAATCAAAAACTAGTCGGTTCATAATCGAAACGAAGTTAGTAGTCACTCAAATAGATATCAGTAGACTCACATAAGAGTTTCTACATCAACGTGTTGGTTAAAAAAATATAAGAAAAGTTGATAAATTGTAAACTGTCAAAACAAATCGGTAACTTTATAAAAATGTAATTAGTTTATAGGGAAATTTGGTGACCTGTAACTTTTTCTTTCAACAGCTTTCGATACTTACCAATTTTTTCCAAAACTCTAACTGTACGGAAAAAGGTCCATTTTTCTAAGAGTACAATAGAGTGGTCCTCACGATTCTTATTGTTACAATATCCTGAACTCCCTGCAGAAGTTCAAACCATGATAATACTTCTTGTCCATGAGGATGTTTTGTTTTCTAATATTTTCTTTTTCATTATACGTGGTTCTTGTGATTTAGAAACTAATCAAAGAAAGATCCTTATGGATGTTAGGTACACAAGGCATGTAAAACATTGAGGGGATTGAAGCGAAATTCTGAATTCGATACTCTAAGGTACTCAGAACATCAGAACTCAACCGGGAGAACATTACCTTGCAAAAAGAAGCTTCTAAATCGAGATGCTTGTCCATCCCTCTCGACTCACTCAATACTTCTTGTCAAAAGTCGAATTGGGCTCTATATGACCTCGACCTTTTGGGGTTTTCCCCCTGTCGGCATCGCTTTTCCAACGAAAACAAATGGAAAGTCAACCACCGTGTCGTATAGTTTGTACGCGTTGTGATTGTATTAGGGTGTATAATGAGAAGCTGCTATAGAGGTCATCTGGAGAGCGTTGAGACATGGCCAAGTTGCACCACCAACCCGATGAGATGGATGGTGGGGTGGGTGGTGGATCACATCCATCAAGATACACGCCAACATTTGACTATCTTCGTATCAACAACACTGTTATCTTCTTGATTCCACGATCGTTTCATCCCCGACATGAGCAGAAAGTCATGCCCCCATGTATGACATCCAAACCCATTTCTGCACGAGCTGCCTTCAACTCGCACCCTTTTCCTTTTCTTTTCTTGCTTCTAATTTACGTTTTAACCGACACACGTAAGCCTTCCCATACTCGTAGAAAATAGACAGATTCCCACAATGATTTTAGCTTCTTCTGCCTTCTTTTTTCACCTCGTTCTTCCTGCTTCTTTTCCACGAGCGGATTTCATCAAATCTCTGGAGTGGGTCCGGGAGTCAAACTGGCATAAAAGTCAAATCTTTGCCCTTCATTACACCAGCATATCACTCGTGGCTTCAACTTTCTAGAATCCGGATCGTGTATGCTATCATCATGACTAAATGATCTCTTTTCAGTCGGCAAGATGAGCCTCTTCACCTCGCATTATTGCTCTCGTGGAAACAGCAATAGCGTTAGCAATTCACGGTCCTCAATAAGTGACTCCTCCGTGCGAACATATCGTTTTCTTAATTATTCTCCGAGCAGTCATCACATTTTCGTGACTTTCCTAATTACATCCCCCCCTTTCTCTGTAAATTCATTCACCTAGAGAAGTCGCTGATCTCAGCTTGTGCCGAAGAACAAGACAATCCATTAAGACAATAAATAATTAACTATATAATATTGTTTATATTCATTTCAGAAAGTGAATGATCTAATCTTATAAACTAGTAATTAATGCAATATTGTAACCAAGATTACCTCATTATAGATGGCTAGCGAGAGAGGGAAAGGAGAAGGATATTACAGGATCTTTAAATGATGGTTGAAATAAGCACGATACAAGACAGTTATCAATAGGTTATTGATCACATAGATCTAGGGCTATGATGGAGAAATAGCTATCAATGCAAGTAAACAATGCGATAATGTGATAAATTTTGCATTGGAAAACACTACAATCGAAGTGCGGTGGGTTTTTATCGTATCAATTTGATTTGAACTTGATTTAAAATATTTGAAATGACATTGTTGATTGCACTATGGCTTTTATGGAGGTAAGTGATGATAGCTATACAAGCTGGATATTCTATGAAGGGGTATGACATTCCCAGAATGACGAAAATGCTTAGATTAGATTATTTGAGGGGTTTTACAATGGGAATATGGACTCTCTGGGTCCGAAGAGTGTAGTTTTGTTTTCCCTTAGCATAGTTTACATTTTCTGGATGTGCTTTTGTATCGAGATCGTCATCTGAAATGGAGGTGATGAAGGGAGGGTTAAAAAGGGATGTAGCATCCATCACCAATAATGGAGGAGCAGCTAAAGAAAAGAAGAGCGATAAGGTTTCACCTAGGAATTCGAGTTGTACAGCCTCTGTGGAGAGTGAAGTTGACAGCAGAATCATCTCTTATTAGTGCAAGTAGTTCTGAGATATGACCGGGCATCGAATGCCTGAAATTTCTTTTATCAGGGGGAGGTATTCTGGTCATAATTGTCGGATACCTTGCTCGTATCATTTCCTTGACCCGTCTTCTCTTCTCCTTACGCATATTCTGATGAATCTATCGTGAACTTGAATCGTTCGTGGTGTCCTCACAGTTTACAGGTCACTGGTCCTACCGCATATTGATGATAATTGTGCTCCTTTTCCGCTACAGATGAATATGCCCAAGAGCCTAGGCCCCTATGTGTCGAGACGGGAATGGCAAATACCCGCACATAGGTCTTGACTCAGAATCTTCAACTTTTGTTGTGCACGTTCCATCAAGAATTAGCCCTTCTTATTGCCTCACAACGATTGATAGCTAAGTTCCTACCCAAAAATCTCGAAACAGATGGGTGCAATCAATACTTGTACCTTGCTCAAAAAAAAAATCAATACTTGTACCAGCGAGTCTATGTATAATCATCTCGGTCTTTGAGGTGACGTGGCCACTGGAATTCTAATGATGATGCGTCTATACAGACTTTACTTGTAAGAACTTTCATTTTATACAACCTATTTTGGAGAGATGAAATTCATCCTAAAGTAATGGATCTGCAATTATTAGCCTAACTATTCGTCCAATTTCATTTTGAATCCTCTTCATAAGTTACTTGGGAGAATTACTCAATCAATCTTGAACCTATGGTACATCTACCGAGCTCAGTCTTCAACTTCATAGTTTGTCCAATGTAGTGCTAAACTTTTTAATAATTATCTGATGAAGTCCTTATAGTCGATTTTAGCCTAAAAATACGAATGTGGCATCAATTATTGCTTGTTGTCTTACATGAAATGATCGAGATTTGACATGTACAATTCTCGCAAAATTGTATCGTTTTTATTTTTATTTTTATTTTTTGAACTTTCTAGATTTTTTCTTTCTTTTTTCTTATCTTCCCTTTTACTATACTGATAACATCCTCCTACTGTTTCAACTCACAACCTTAGGTACTTATTCCTTTTCATTGTGGAAATAAGGAATCAAACAATAAAAGGTTACAATCACGCTCAAATTACTTAAACACTTTCAATGTTTTCCAGTTCAAGGTACATTTGATAACTCACATAGTGTTTAGCCCAATAATTTCTCACGACATAATCTTTCAATCTTACGAAAGACTTATAAAAAATCTTAACACAAGATTTCTATGTCTATAAGAACTAGAGATGTCATTCACAAGTACTAGCTCATCTTGGATAATCTTCACAACAAAAATCACACTTCTTATATATAAAATAGATTTGGATCCAAAACAGGAAACCAATTCAACTAGGTAGCCACTTAAACAGAAAACAACCTCCAACTAGGAAACTTATTTGAATCAGGAAAGTTTTTCTTTTGAGCTCAAACTTGAGACATTTTCAATAATCTCCAACTTAACTTGATGTTTAAGCCAAGGCACAATCATTGAGCTGGAGTATGAGCTTCGCTACTAATATCTCATAGCCCTTCATTGACTTAACTGTCACAAATATCTTCCAAGTCCAAGTCACGTTTGAATTTTGTTATTACCATAGATATCATCAGAACACTAACTCGACCTACACCTTTAACTTCTCCATAAAGATTTTCTGACACAATCTTCGTAATTACAAACAAAGCAAAACCATCATTGCATCCTTATTTGTCAAAAGATTGAATATGCACTTTGTCTAACTTAGCAATAATATCAATCGTTAGCTCTACAGGTTCCACCTCGCTATAAGCACCATCTGTATCGATTACTCTGTTAAAATCCTCTGCCTCAAATTTTTTTATTACAACTCCACCTTGAGCTGGACACCATTTACATAACTCTTAGCTAGTATTAATAGAGGCTTGTCAAACCTAACTTCATTGATAATGAGTGAATTTAATTTCGAGCACCAAAACCGATAGCCCAAATCGTCTTTTGCATAATATAGGAATATGCACTTTCTTGCCCTCCCATCGAGCTTACTATCACTCACTTGAACATAATATGGGCAACTAAATATTATAAAAAAAGGAATAATCAGCAACTTTAGCCGACCACACTTTTTGAGAGTCCGACATCTAATTGCAATCGATGAAGATCTATTCACTAGGCAACTCATCATACTAAGCGCGTCTGCCAAGAATTTTTTAACCATACTAGCATTAGATAGCATTTTATGTGTGACACCCCAAAACATCACGCATGACATATGTCTTTTACAATTATTACGTATAATTATTTTGAGTATGCCGAAGCACAATAGAGCATTCACAATATCCCATAGAAGACATCATATGAGTTTAATAATATACATGTCTTCATCTTTATACAAATATCAATATTACTACCTATGCAACGATCAAACAAAACAATAAAACTAAAGTTTTAGGAAGGGTCGGGGTCACCTATTATCAACACACCACTCCTACTCCCCAAATCTTGCTTGTACAATTTATTCATCTTTATAAAAACATCAATATTACTACCTATACAACAATAAAACAAAACACTAAAACTAAAGTTCTAGGAAGGATCAGGGTCACCTATTATCAACACACCACTCCTACTCCCCAATCTTGCTTGTACAAAAGTCAAGTCATACGCTTTGGATTGACAACCTGTCCATCGAAGTATTGCCGTCATCATCTAACCCCCTCAATGGTCCAACCAACTTATCATTGATATTCTATTACTAAGCAATAAAACAATGGAGAATCCACTCTTGAAGCCCCATATTGACCCATATGATGGAACTATATTTTGTATAAACTAGCCTATTCAGTTATAAACACATTTTGACATTCACAATTAAAGTGCATGAGAGCTCCAAAAAGCAGTAGTGGCAGGAGATTTATCCCACACGTCTAAAAAATAAGGAGTGAGCCAAAACCCAGTAAATAAAAACTCTAAATCTAAGATAGAATATCAACTTACCACTTAACCCAGTACCAGCAAATAATGTGAAGCAATACAAAATAACCATGCAGGATGAGTGTAGAGTAAATGCATTATCGTTCTTATCTTTATATGCTTATGGAAACCAATCATAACATTGCATAAGATTATTCACTCAAATACATGATGAGAACTAATTATGTCTAATCAAGTTTATAATACTCTTGGTAACATGAGTACGTGCTCCTCCTTTACTTTCACCTACTGAAGCAACCAGCACGGTTTTACCAAATTCTCTTCTACAAATGTCCTCACTTATAATCAAATCTTGAACATCATCAAACATCTCGCTTGTTGACCTAAAGAAATTATTAACAACAATGATAGTAGTATTACAACTATGAGGTAACGAGAATAATAGAATCAAAGCATGTATCTCATCTTGAAAATTAATCTCAATTGACTAACAATCACATTAAATCATTAGACCTTTTTGATCACAAAGAGTTTCTTGTATATGTTCGACAGGGCCTTAATCAAACCTGCATTGGTCTTCTCTTTCACAATATTAAACACTAAGTTATAGACCAACATCAACCGAATAACATCCGGCACTTGTCTTTTCAATAATCCCCATTTAGCTTGCTTCTTCAACTTTGGTTTACACCTATACAAGGGTTAGTGCAAATTGCTTTATTATGGGTAATAGAAAATATGCATCTTCTAGAAGCTAAAGTCTATCCTATCAAATCTGTTGATTCTCCCTTTTCCTTCTCTCTTGCCACCAATTCATTTCAACTTAGCTAAGCCTTGCTTTGATACCAATTTTTGTGGAAACAAGCACTCAGATAGTAAAATAGAAGAGTAAGAAAATAGATCAGACCGGATTTACGTAGGTTAGTTAGTATAACCTCCGTTCATGGGAGCGTGTTAAAAAATTCCACTATAGATCATATGATACAATGGAGATTACAACCACACTTGAATCATTCAAACATCTTTAGTGTTTCCCATCCCCAATTACATTCAATAACTTACACAATGATTAGTCCCACAATTACTCACAAAATAAGCTCTCAATCTCACAAATGAATTAAACAAAATCTTAACGCAAAATTTTCATGACTTAAAACACTCGGAGTGTAATTCACAAGTACAAGTTCCTCTTGAATACTCTTCACAAGAAGTCACACTTTTTATATATAGAAGAGATTTTGATCTAGAATAGGAAACCCATTCAACTAGGTAACCACTTAGGTTAGAAACAAACTCCAACTACGAAACTTATTTGAATTAAGAAAGGTTATTTTTCTGGCTCAAATTTGAGATATATTTTACACTTTTCACGCCCAATCTCGAGTTCATGTTCATGCGCAATCATGAAGCCCCACATGCAGCCCGTCATTGCCTACTTGAAAGAGTTGGCATCCAAAGCTTCAAGTTCAAGCTTTTCGAATTCGTTTGAGTCAACCTCCCGGTCATGCCTCGACAACGAAGCTCCGAATTTTAGAAAGGACGCCCACGCCGTCGCCTTGGGACCCTTCGAGATCCCCATCCTCTTCCTCCCTAATCTTCACGTTCTCAAAATCTAATCCCCCCTCCCCATTGCTCACATACGAGTCAATCACAACATTCAAAGAGAAATTTCCGCTGATTTCAAAGTTGTGGAGGCTCCAAGTTCTACGCCGTCATGACCAAGATGTTCACTGGTAAGTGGCTCTGAGGTCTGGATTGATATCAAGGTGGTGGCCTGGAGATGACCAATATAGGAAACAAAGGAAGAGGAAGATGAGCAGTACATAAAGAAAAGTAAATACAATATTTTGTATAAATATGTCCAGTCATATATTGGTCATATCGTGTAGGACGGCGGCGAGAACTGGACATCCACGTCAACATTTTCAAGTCAAAATTACCCAAAATAGTTACATTTAATTTTGTACAAAGATTTAGGAATCACATTGACAAAATTGGACTATAAAGGACTGGTATAATTAATTCTGCTAAATTAATCACTCTATGTACATCTATACAAATTAATATTCGTGGTTTCGCACTATGGCACTAGCAAAGACCGCAAGAAACAGCATCTAATAAAAATCCGGCTCTTCCCCAATCGCGGTGTCGATGAGAGCATATGGATTCCCGACAATGAGAGAGGCTTCAACACTTTCTGGAGTTAGTCAAGGACACCTCCAATCATTTTTTTGAGGAATAATCGGAGATGTCGCAAAAGCAGCGCTTCCGGGAAAAGCCATTGGCTTGCCATCTTATCCATGGTTATTGGAGAACATCCTTTTCCTCTTATGCGTTGCATCACATGATCAGATTGAAGCTATCATCACGATTCCTCTCTCACCAAGGATTGGGGGAGGCGGCGATCAACTTGTGCGGCCATCCCGATTTGTACTCAACAAAAAAGATCAAAAGCAAATGTACATACTTGGTTATACAAAGAAAGATTGTTTTATCTTCTCTCAATTGGATTCATCTGGAAAAAAAAAAATAGTAGTTTGAACACGTTAAATCAACTGTATCATTTTGAAATTGATTATTCAAGAAGCAGCAAAAGGAAGTTCGACACTTCATCCTAGAAATGGCAATACTAGAAGTTTCATGTTTGGATGGAAACAACTAATTACCTAAATTGGATTACAAATATATGAAAGTTCTAATAATAGAATCCTTATTCTTTGAGTAGTCCATTGAGCGGTCATAACAACTTAATTGCTGTCATGAAGTAACCCTCTTAATTTCAGGTGAGTATACTCGTAGACCCTACTATAAAGTTACATTTTTTAAGTGTAATTATCTTTCAGAGAAGTAAGAAGTTAAAGTGCTGCCGAGTTAAATTAACCATTGAACACCAATCAAACCATCTTTCTTTCATCTGCTTTACTTTATATGATGTCGAACTCTGCCCTATCATGGAGTCAACTGAGTTCACACCGTGGACACAAATTTTGAGGTGGTATGAAATCTTTGGTGGTTAGTTTTAGAATAGAATAGTCATGATTGTTAATTTTCAAGCAAAAGTTATATTTTTAGCGATCTCTAAGCAATAGGATTGAACTCCACGAGGATCACGTTACCTTGGGATCGACGAACTTCTCTTTGAATGAAGCAAAATTCAAGCTCTAATTTAGAAAGATGCCCAAAGAGAACAAAAATGGGCCTCTTGGGTTTGAAATGAATACATTTATTTACAATTGTATGGAAATTTTAATTTGCTCTTGTTTGTATGGTCTAGGGAGGTTCGCAACGCAGGGTTAGCTTTTCGAGTAAGGAGGACTTCATTGATGGTGTGAGGAAGTATCTTCTGCCCCGTGGGTAGGTCGTGTCCTTAGGGATCGTAAAGATGAAGACCAAATTAAGAGGCCAGTTCGTGAGTCGCAAGATCAAATATCAATGATAGCTACTAAGGGCGCGCATGATAAAATTTCTATTTCTCGATTTCTCTCGTTTCTCTGTTCCCCCTAAACAAGTTTGGAACAGCAATCCGTTTGGTAACGTAATTTGATTTACGTATCTCGAAACAGATTTCTATTCCGAAATAGAGAAATCAAAGAAATCGAAGCTGAAATTTTTAACTTCTCGGTTTAAATAGAAATCGAAGCTGAAATCAAACCATATAAAAGAACCTTGCGCTTTCTTGCTAACTTAATTCACTCATAACCACAACTTCACAAATTATTGCTAATTTTCTTTATCTTATTTTGCTCGTGCTTTTTTTTTTTTTTTTTCATTTTTTTTATAACTTCCTCTTTAAGATGAAAGACAATCGAATAGATCCCCAATATTAAAAAAAGACCAAAGTTCTTAAATACTTACTTAAAAACAATGGGGCTCTTTCCTCCTAAAAAGGGCACGCGCATGGCCAGTTGAAGAAAAAGTTCTTACGCAATAAATTAATAAAAAACGTGCCTAGAAATTTAACATTGTTTCTTTACCGATTCAAAATTCTTGCAAAATCAAAATAATTAGATTGTTACACAATCTTGAATTTTAATTTGAAGGCAAGAGATTCAAGAGAATCTCTCTCTTTGCTAGGCAAGGGGCATTAAAGATTTATTGAGCAACAATAAAGAAATTAGGGATGAGCAACTGGACTGATTCAATTCTAGAATCAAAATAAGCCGACCTTCCCCCGATTGGTTCCAAACCATAAACGTTACTTCAAGGTAGAATTCTCATATATTCCTTAAACTGACCTTCCCCCCGATTGGTTCCTAACCTACGCAGGATGAGCTTGCAAACGATACATTGACCGATGAGGGAAACCAAATAAATACGCTTAGGAAAACCATTGCCAATAAAATGGCAAGGGATAATAATATGCCGGAAATTTCATGAAATTGTATTTTCAAATTTTGTAATGTATTAGTATTATTTCGACTATTATTTTGTATTTGAGGATTTCCTATGTTATTTTAGTATTATTTCGATTATTATTTTGTATTTGAGGATTTCCTATGTTGTTATCTAATCAATTTCTATTCCTAGAAATAGAAATTTTATTCTCGTTATCAAACGGAATTACATTCCGAAATAGAAATTTTGAGTCATTATCAAACGGGTTTCTTTGCTCAAAAACTTGTCCTAATAGAAATTGAGAAATCAATTTCGGCCGTAAATCAATTTACGAAACAGAAATTTTGTCATGCGCGCCCTAAGAGCACGCATGATAACGTTTCTATTTCTCTATTTCTTTGTTTCTCTATTCCCCAGAACAGGTTTGGAACATAAATCCGTTTGATAATGTAATTTCATTTTTCTATTTCTGGAACAAATTTCTATTCTAGAAATAGATTTGGAGTAGAAATCAAAAGTTCAAATTTTAGCTTTTTTTTTTTTTTTTTTTTTTTTTTGGAACAGAAATGAGAAATCAAAACTTTCTTCCTCGTTCACTCTCGTCATCGCCCGTTGCCCACCTGCCGCCCGTGGGATGCCGAACACTCGTTGCTCGTCGCCCGTCACCTGCCACCGGCCCCGACCATCAGCTGCTCGCCAGCAATCCCGGCCATCAGCCGCTCGCCACTGATCGCCAGCCACCAAACGCCAGCCGTCAACCACCGGACTCCAACCGCTCATCACCGACCACGCGGTTGTCGGATGTTGGACGCTCGTTGGTCGTTGGCTACTCATCGCCAACCATCAAACACCGGATGCCCATCGTCAACCACCGAACGTCCCCTGCCGACCGCCCGTTGGTCACCACTGGCCATCGGATGTTGACCGTTGGACTTCGAAAGTTGGCTACCCACCGCTAGCCACTGGTCGCTGGTCTTCGGACGTCAAATGCCTGACGCCGGACTTCAGACGTCAGCCGCTAGACGCCGATTGCCAAACGTCAGACTCCGGCCACCGAATGCCGTTTGTTATCACTCTTAGAAATAGAAATTTTCTTCTCTTATCAAATGAATTTTTATTCTAGAAATAGAAATTCTGAATCGTTATCAAACACGTTTCTTTGCTGAGAAACTCGTCCATGGAATAGAAATTAAGAAATCAATTTCTAGCCAAAATTTTTGTCATGCGCACCCTAAGGGGCTGTTTGGTAACCATCCAAACAGTACCCGATTTTGATTTTTTGTTCCCGGGAGTAGTTTTGGAACAGAATCGTGTTTGGTAAAGCTTTTGTTCCCGGAAACAAATTTCTATTTTTTTGTTCCCGGAAGTAGATTTGGAACAGAATCAAGAATAAAAAAAAATTGATTCTTGTTCCGAGAACAAATCTAAGAATCAAAACCAACTCTTCTTCTTTCGTTTTTCTTTTCTTCTTCGTTTTCTTCTTTATCGACCGCCATCCCGCGGTTGCTGTCCGTCGCCGTCCGCCACAGCCGGTCGCTGGCAACCGTTGCGGCGAGCTCGCCAAAGGCTTGCCAAGCTAGGGCGAGATCTGACGAGCTCGCCAGAGGCAAGCCCAGCCATCAGCGAGGCTAGGCGAGCCTCGCGATCTGGAGAGGCCGAGCCTCACCGGTGGCCAGGTGGACCTCGCCCAGCCCTGTTGATGGCCGGGTGGGCCTCGCCCGGCCCCGGCGAGGCTCGGCCTCACAAGATCTGGTAAGGCCGAGCCTCGACAAGGCTTGGTGAGCCTCGCCGATGGCCGGGCGGGCCTCACCTAGCCCCAACGAGGTCGGCCTAGCCATCGGCGAGGCTCGGCCTTGCCAAGGGCCGACGACGCTCCGGTGAGGTTGTCGGCCCTCATCCGGCTAGTCGACAAACCGACGACTTGAAGAAGAAGAAGAAGAAGAAGAAGAAGAAGAAGAAGAAGAAGAAGAAGAAGAATAGGAGAGAAAGGAAAAAAAGAAAAGAAAAGTAAAGTAAAAAAGTAAAAAAATTATTTAAAAATTAAAATAAATTGATTTGGAAGAGAATCAATGAGCACGGTACCAAACACAAATTTATTCCAGAATCAGAAATTTTGGACAGTTACCAAACGGCTTAAAATGCTTAGAAATTATTCCCGGGAACATAATAAAAAAGAATCATTTCTAATTAGAATTTGTTCCCGGAATAGAATTGTTATCAAACGCGCCCTAAATAGAAAAGAAGTGGTTGGAAAGCAAACTGAGCAAATTGTCAAATCAAGTGGGGTACTTTGTCACATGAGCCAATGAAAAAGTATAAAAAAAAAAATCATAAATCTATAGTATTATTACTAATTCAGTCATAAATCTTTTAATTAGATCAATTTAATCCTAAACTTTTCATATTTATACAAATTAAATCATTCCAATCAATTTTGGCCAGCCAACACTGATGTGGACATCAGTCTGCAGATGAACGCTAACATGGCAATTTTTAAATATTTTTTTTTTATGTTTTCAAAAATTTTATTAGTTTTTTTTTTCCTTATTTCCCTCTTCTTCTTCTTCTTCTTCTTCTTTCCCTCTTTTCCTCTTCTTCTTCTTGGCTTCTTCTCCTACAATGGTTGGCAAGCCTTCGATAGCTCGGTGAAGGTCAGAAGGCGAATTGTGCGAGACTAGACAGCTCGCCGTGGTTGAAAGGCGACGAGGAGAACCCATCACGGGGGATCGAGGGAGAAGCAAATGACGATGATAGGGAGCATTTTAAGCATCACAAGGCTTCGCCACTATCAGAGATAAAGTTTGTCGACACGAGGAAGCTTATCACAAGGGTGACGGATGGGACAGTTGTCTCATCGAAGGTCGTCATGGCCTCGCCAGCCACAAGTGAGGCTACCTTCGCCCATGGCTAGGCCATGGTGAGGTTAGCCTCACCCAGATCTGGTCAAAGCCGCCTCGCTCGCGACCTTGGGCGAGGGCCATGAAGCCCTCGTTGACAGTGCGCAAGGGCCGTGACCCTTGCTGCTAGTTGGCAAGGGCTTTAAGGCCCTAGCCTAGTGGTCAGTGTGCTGCCGGAGGCTCACCAACCACTGCAGGAGAAGAAGCAAGGAGGAAGAAGAGGAAAAGAAAAAAAAATAAAAATAATAAAAAAAATATTTTAAAATTGCCACATTAGCGTTCGCTATTGGTATCGATGTGAAATTTTTAAAACTAAATTAGTCAAATTAAAAGGTCTAGAACTGAATTGATACTAATATCATATGTTTAGAAATTTTTTGGTACTTTTTCCTGAGTCAATAGTTGCTAGCTGCAAGGTCGCGGGCGGGTTCAAAAGCTAAAGAGACACCAAGCTCCACGAGGTGTGATCCTTCGGCATTCAAGGTTATCCAAAAGGGAACGAAAACAGGGGTCAGTGTAGAATCATGGGCACAGTAATATTACAAGCCCAGATTAGCATGAAGCTCCCAATATGAATGTGCAACTCGGGATAGTTGATGTACATGGGAATTGTGGGATGCAGACACAATCTATGTTATTTTCATTTTTCCCTCTAAGTAAGACAATGGCGTGTATGTTCCTCAAATTATGCTCACTTGTTCCTGTGTTATTCTTGGACGCTACAACCTCTAGCGATTACTTTGTGCCTTAGAGGATGGTGCTTTAGTATATCTCAGAGTAGAGGTGATCTCTAGCAGCTTCAGCCCGCTACGGAAATTTCACCTGCTTTCCTTCATCAGTAAATCCAACATGTTTGAGATGTTCACCCACTCGCTCATCCACCGCGTGAATGATCGATTGCAGTTGAGTTCCTTTGCTTTGACACGAATTGACTCTACGGTGTGCAAAACACACTTTTGTACAGCACTACTAGAATATGAAGCGGGCGAGACGGTAATAGTAAGGCCGACCAAGAAAAGATGGTAATACAGGGCCATATGCAAATGAAACGTATTTTTCTTAATAGCAGCGAAGAGAATTAGCCCGAATGTTTCCTTCTTGTTGGGCTTGTTATTGTAAAGTACGTGTAAGTTTTTGGTTCGGCTTTTGGGGGAAAGTTTTTGGAAAAATGCAAATGCATTTAGATTAAAGGGTTTTTGCAAAACGCAAGTATTTGGAAAATTGTATTTTCAAAGTGTGATTTTCATGCAATTTTCCCCTGTAGACTTATCTTGGGCCGAAGGCCTGTGGAGATACAATTGTATCTCTCCAAAACTCTTAAAAAAAATTGTCAACACTATTTGCATTTCTCCAAAGGGCTATGAAGCCCAACTGCCCTTGGCAAAGCAGTTTCCAAACCCACTCAAGATTGCAAGAGTTATCTAGACATTTTTTTTTTGTCGGTAGAGCTATCTAGACTTGGCCCACACTTTAGTGGTTATGTTTCTTGGGATAATTACTGCCTCAAGAATTTTTAGAGTCGTAGTTACCTGCCCCTCGATATCTCAATTTTGGCACGAGTCCTCATAACGTTTTCAAATTAGTCCTCCTAGCATCGACTCTACTCACATTATTACCTGACGCTAAATTTCGATGTCCCCTACCAACGTTTCTTCCCTTATTTCTCTTTCATCTATTTTTTTTTTTTTTTGGTTATGATTGATATCTTTCGATTTTGCAATTACTATAAGGGAAAGATAGCCACGAATCTCAAAAGATCAGTAGGCTTGGAATTGTGTAGCAAATATGCAGGCAAACTTTAATTATTGCCGTGGAATGAAGATTTTCCCCTCAAGTTCTTGTCAGCAACAGTGTCATGTGACATCGCGTGATCAATTTTCAATTGAAAATGTGGCCGAGTCAACTTTGGAGGATTTTGAGATCGATTTGAAAGTATCAAGGACATTTATGTCAATATTGAGATATTGAGGGGCAAGATGCAACCACCCTAAAAATTTAGAGGTACTTTAGTAATTTTCCCAGTGTTTCCGTGTAAGAGTTAATTAGAACTTTATAATTTGTCTATGTTTAGGAAGTTAATATTATTTAATATTTTTCTAGAATCTGCATTCCAGGCTTTTTTCCAGATTGCATTTATGGTTCTGTTACTCTATTCGCACCAAAGTTTATACCTTATAAAAGTCATAGTGCTCGAAACTCATATATTCAGATGAATCTGGCATATTTCAAAGTAGTATGATATAAACTATGTTATGAGCGAATATTTTCATGGAAAATATGATAACCGCTATCTAACACATCATTGTTTTTTATAAATAAAAAAATCAAGCTTAAGCTCGAGCAGTCATGGTCCGAACCCCTTTAGTTCAGTCCAAGCCAATTTTCGAATAAAAACTTGCTATGCCTTCAACCTTGACATGGAAATTCCAGGCTTGGGTCTCCTCAATCACTTCGAAAGTGCCCCCAAACCAAATCTAGTCTGTCCGGCTCATCCTCACATGGCCCGAATTTTTTCTTGAGCAGCCTTCTTCGAATTTTTAGTTGATTTCTTTGTTCCCATGTTCTTCTTCCAAAATGACATTAGGAAAATGGGAGGGGTAATTGCACAAAAAAAAAATAAATCAGTTTTACACTTGAGTATAAAAACCCATCCTCATTTTTTAAAATCTTTAATTTGCATCTCCTCCAACTCGAAAAAACACGGTTACCCCAAAGTCCATAACACTGATCTCTTCCCCCTCCACTCCACACATACTCAAAGTAGACTCTCTCTCTCACGCACAAGGACCAGACCCAGTTTGGTCCAAGTCAGGTCACCTAACCTTCATTTTAAACAGATTGAGATGAAAATCATTGTAGGCCTCGAGCCTAAGGTTGGTATGGTCGGAAACAACAAGGGCTAGGCAAGGAGGAGGCGGCCGGCCGTGCTACATAGTAGAGAGACAGTGGAGGAAAGAGAAAAATGCAAGTCAAGGTTGCGATTTTCTTTTTGAGGACAGTTAGGAAAGGAAAATGACATTTCTTTTCTATAAGTGAGGTTATAACTGTAAGGATATAGGCTGATCAAAATCAGGATGTAAGCTGTATGTTTTAAAAGTGAGGATCACATTTGACATTGCAAACCTTAGGATGTATTGTAATTATTATTGAGAACGAACAAACATTCCTATGAAAATATAAACCGAATGGAAAAGAGAAAATGAAAAAGAGATAAAGAAAGAAAGGAGAGAGAAGATACTCAAAACTACAGGGTAGCTGCAGGAGAGAACAAAAAAGAAGTAAAAGATCCAATGAAGATGCGAATACATGCATACGCAAAATTACGTGGCCAGAAACTCTCGGCCCGAATCTCTGGTGGCCATAAAACATAAAAAAAAAAGGATAATAATAATAATAATAAAGGAAAAAAGGAAAAATGAAGGTGCCTTCAGTTTCTCTCTCCTCCCCTGCGTCTCTAATACGATGATAGGTGCCTTTCATCATCGGAGACCAAGGAGCAGCTACCCGAGGAACAATGGCTTCCCTCTGTCTTAATTTGTTGCCCTCGCCACACTCTCGCAGGCTGACAGAAGCTTCCTCTGCTTCCTCTTCTTCTCCTTCTCCTTCTCCTTCAACGACACCAAAAAGTAGTAGCAGCAGCGGCGGCGGCGGCAGCATTGGAAGCTTGAAGCCCATCGTAGTCAATGGGAATCCCCCCACCTTCGTATCTGCTCCCGGTCGTCGTATCGTTGCCGGTTCGTTCTTTTCGCCCTTCACCCTCCAACCCCTTCTACTCTGTATTCTTTATCCGGGTGACATCAACGAGGCCTCGTTGTAAGGTTGAGCCCAATTCAGCTTCCAAGGCTCGCTGCTTTTGTTATTTCTGAATCCCATGAGCTTCCTCTTTCTATGATCGGTAGCTGAATTATGATTGCGGTTTCCTTTAGGCTGTAGCATATTCATTATTGACTTCTCCTTTTTTCATCAATTCGAACGAGTAATTAGACATGTACTCAATCCCCATGCGACTTATTCAGCTTTGTTTAGCTATTGGCGTGCATTAGTGGGTAAAGTGCACCAACTGTCCAGTCAATTTGTTCTTACCTTGGGAGACGGGAGTTTTGCTTATAAGGTGATTAGCTGGGGTGATACAGATAGGTTTATAGTGACATTGCCTCATTTGATCGATCCTTCCACCTATGTTAAGGGACACACCAGTTATAATGGACCTGCTCTGAGGAAAGCTGATATATTAATCGTCAAGGGCTTTATCTTTCAACCATCTAAGCTAAAGTAAGACCCTGCGCTTTAAGTTTAACTTATATCTGTCTGTTTATGTAGTTGGGGATCTACATGGCGATCTTGAGCAGGCAAGACGTGCATTTCAGATGGCTGGTGTCTTGAGTTCAGATGGTCAAGACAGATGGACTGGTAAAGAGACGGTATGCCTTATTCTTAAAGGTTCTGTCCATATGAATTAAACAGATTTGATCTAGCGATTCATCGTGATCTCAGCTTAATGGTTGATTCATGAGAAGGCTTCCTATATGAGCTTTTAATTATCTGATGAATGAACATTTGGCCCATGCTTTAGGTTTTGGTTCAGCTGGGAGACATACTTGATCGAGGAGAAAACGAAATAGCCATCTTATCCTTGTTGCGTTCTATGGATAAACAGGCACAAGAAGATGGTGGAGCCGTTTTTCAGGTTTGTATTGCTGAAAATGGAAGCATTTTCAGGCACTTCTCAGAAACAATACACTTCACCATGTTTTAGTGTGTATCTGCGCAATAGTGATATCATCACAATACAAATATCCCTGAAATTCTGAAAGCTGTCCAGATAATTGCAGATCACTAATAAATGTATGCCAGACATCACATATTCTTCTCTTCAATCCTCTATTTTGATATTTGTTAATTATCTTAGATCAATGGGAATCATGAGACCATGAATGTAGAAGGGGACTTCAGGTATGTTGAATCTGGCGCATTCGAAGAGTGTGCAGGCTTCCTGGACTATCTGGATAGTTATGGATATGAATGGGAAGAAGCTTTTCTTGGTTGGGTTGCTGCGGCTGAAAAGGGGAGGCAAGACCAGAAGACATCTCAAAATTATTGGGACTCATGGAATTTAGTGAAGGTAGCGATATTTTTTTGACTGAAACAATGCTTTGCAACTTTGGAATGTATTACTGCTTAATGACATCCGTGCTAAAGACGTCTGATCAAGATATATTTGAATGAATCATCTGAAACTAACTAAAGAGAAGATACTTACTAGCTTTAATACCAAATCTAGAGCTTGCTCTGTGACCTAAAGGCATCACAAGTTTTACTGAAGTTATCAACGGTCAATATCTCTCCAGAAGTTCTTGGTATTGTACTTTAGGCCGTTGTTATTGTGATATTTGGATTTATGCATGGTTATATGGATATTTAGGACAGAGGCAGAAGGGGGTTATTGCCAGATCAGTCTTACTGCGACCTGGCGGTCCGTTGGCATGTGAGTTGGCTCGGCATGCTGTTGTTCTCAAGGTCAATGATTGGATCTTTTGTCATGGTGGCCTCCTTCCTCACCATGGTAAAGACTTTCTACTCTTGAATAAAAGCCTATGTGGAATTTCTCCATGTACTGTCCAGATCGTTGCTGCAATTTAGCCTAGGATGCCTGACGGAAGTGCTGGTGTTTTGCTAGTTGCCTATGGTATTGAAAGGATGAACTCTGAAGTATCTAACTGGATGAGAGGTCTCTCTGAGAATGATCTTGGTCCTCAACTCCCTTTCATCGCCACACGGGGATATGATAGTGTTGTTTGGAGCCGCTTGTACTCAAGAGATGTATCGGATCCGGAGGATTATCAAATCAGTCAGGCAAGAGCTTATGACAGCTTCAAATTCTTCATCTTACTAATCATCCGGTTTGGGAATTTGTTCTATTATTGTTTACCTTTCAATCATACACAGAAACACAATGACTATGGTTTCAAAGCAGGAAGTTCTTTTCCAGCGATTGTTTTGGTTTCTGCTTCTCATATAGAATCAAGCAACCTATTGATCGTTCCTTTATCATGATATTCTGTATGGTTTGTGGATGCTTGTCAACTTTTATGCTAACAAAAGGCAACGATGTGACTCCCCAGATACAATCTATTCTTGAAGAGACATTGCAAGCTGTGGATGCCAAGGCAATGGTAGTGGGGCATACTCCCCAAACTGCTGGAGTAAATTGGTAAGAGACTACACAGCTTGCCTGTGAAGTGTGAAACACCTGTCTTGAACATTTTCAGTTATGCTTTGTTGAATCTTAAGGAATCTCATACTCTTGAAATCCTGTTGGGTATGAATCGCAGTAAATACAACTGTAGCATATGGAGGATTGATGTCGGGATGTCGAGCGGGGTTCTTAATTCAAGACCTGAGGTAAAGTGGTCTGTTCTACAGTGTTTAAAAGGATCCCTGGCAGATTAAATTTGGACTTCAATTTTGCCTAATGGTGCTTGTCATTTGAGAGATCATATGTGTTTCAGAACTGATGCTTACCTTAAGATTTAGTTTCAGTTGAGGCAAATGAGAAGCGACACTGATGGGATTTGCCTCCTTTACTCCTGTTCTCCAGGTTCTGGAGATTGTGGATGGGAAAGCAAGAGCAATAAAGGGAAGAAGGGACATGCTTAGTGAGCTTCAAGTTGTTGACTACACATAGACCAGCAGTGTAGCAACAAGGTACGGCACCGAGAGCTCTGTTCTTCACTCTGTTATTGGCTTCCCGAGTAGCTTTTCAGAATGACATGGCGTATGGCGTTTCTGTCATGAGCGTATATGCAGAGTGGAACTTGGTGCAGGCGTTTGATATGTAGGCAATAGCATTGTCTCGAGATTACAGATCCTCCACATACAGGAGTTCTAACCAGCTCATATTCTGTCTTCATCTTCATCGTCATTTCTCTTCTCGATTAAATTTTTCAGAAGCAATATTACCGGTTTCTGTTTTTCTCCCAAGCATTACGAAACTTTCTTTGCCTGGAGCTTATTCAGCCTACATTTGACGCTGAAACAGGAGATGAACTTGATGGTGGTACCAAGAATCTGACTCGAATTGTACTGAATTTGTAGTCCTCACCACCTGTCGTCCTGTGCTCTTTCAGTGAGTTCTGCGGCAACACAATTGCAGTACTGAATACCAAAGCCGGTTTCACACATCAGAGAAGAAGCAGATCTCTCGGTGGTGGATATGTAGGAGGAGAGCAATTTTCATGAGGGGATCTCGTTTAATGTAAGGCGCAATTCTTCAGAACATTTTTCCTACTGAGCGGGAAGAATTATCCCATCTGTATTTAAATAGGCGGAGGATCGTATGAGCCTCATCCACATGGAAGTTCTAAATTGGAACATATACTGCTAACAAATCTCAGTACTTTACAATACTTGAGGAGGCTCTCGCATGCCGAATGGGGAGGCAGCAAATGTTCCAGACAAACAAGAAAAGTGGCATATAAGTAAAAGATGGAAGGTCTCTTTCAATCGAGCCATGAATTATACGGCTAAAACTTGAATGTCCCCTCCGGTTCATTCAACAACAGCGTGTTCTTCGACAGTAGTACGGAAATGAATGCTAATATGCAGAAAAACCTTGCAATGCGTGCGGTATCAAATCTCATGGTTTCTCTCGGGAAATTCCTCGAACATCTTTTGGGCATTCAGGCGCGCATCAAATCATTAATCTCTCAGGACAAGAATAATCCTAACCTTCACAGCACATATGGAATTCCCCTCACTTCCGTCTCCCGCCGCATCAATTGGAGGGGTGCGGTGGCTGCCGGAGCCTCCGGAGACGCTCGGTCCACTGATCCTCGGGCACGCTCTGGGCCCAGTCGGGAGCCAGTCCACCAAACGACACCCCGCGCATGGCTTCCATCACTCTCGTGGCGTTGTGGGGCGTCAACGGCGCATTCCTTCGGGTCTCGTCTTCCCTGAACGCCCTGCGCATCGCCGCGTCGTAAGCCTCTCTCGCTCTCTCTTCCTCCTCTTCCTCCTCCTCCTCCTCCTCCTCCTCATCGTCGGCGGCGTCGTCTTCGCTGCTTGTCACGCTGAGAGACGCCACCCCGTTCTCGACGCAGTAGCCGTTGGGGAGACGCTGGGGAAGATCGGCCGAGGAGTCCGATTCGGAATCGGCGGCGGCGTCGTCGACGGCGGAGATCGGCTGGTAATACTCCGCGGATTCGTCGGGATTCGAGTCGGTGTCGCTTCCATGGCCGTTCTCTGCAAATCGAGAGATGATGAATGAGGAAAAGAGGAACGGAAGCGAGGGAGGGAGGGAAGAAGGGAAGCGGGAATAAGAGAGACACGACCGACGACCGACGACCGACGACCGACGCTGGACTGTACCATCCATGTGATTGGGAGACGGAGAGGGCACGGCGATGTTCATGTTCATGGCTTCGAGTTGGAGATTTGGGCTGTTGTTGCTCTTTAGCTCTTGCGCCGGGGCGTTCGCGACGCTAATCAATGAATGAATCAATGCGGAAAAAGCGACGACAGAGGCAAGGACCAACAAAAAAAAAAATTAAAAAATTAAAAAGGGAAAAGGGAATGCACCAGCCGGGAATCGAACCCGGGTCTGTACCGTGGCAGGGTACTATTCTACCACTAGACCACTGGTGCTTTTTGTTGACATCTTCTCACTTAATACTTCTTTTCTTGAATAATAGTTTATTGATGCACTCAGAACTCTCAGCTGGAGACTCGCATTATTTCAAGCTTAGATCTTGGGGGTTGTGCATGACCTCTATTTCACCCCACTCGCCATCAAACATCAAGACTTCTCCATTTGTGTTTAATCCCGCATGGAGAGTAAGTCACCATATCAAAGTGTTTGAGTCATTGTCCTCTCAAGACCTGCTCATGTGAGTTCCCAAAATGTCTCCCTAGAAAGAGAGCACGAAGCGGTAATATTTCTGGTATGAATCAAGTGTAAAATCTGCTCCTTAAAGTCTCAATACAAAAGAGGTATGTGCAATGAAGTTAGTCAATAACATTAATCGCAAGGATCAAATGCTCATGAGTCATGGTGATATTACGAGAGTAACAATAGCACAATCGCCTCCTGCTAAACTAGGGCCCGAATCTGCTCTTTTTTCTCAACCTCAATCCACATGTAGCAGAACTATGTTGATGTAACTGGGGCATCTATACTTCTCCTTCTCTCTGTTCGATGGGAAAATGTAGTGTGATGCTACCGGAAAAACAACATTAACATTCGCTTCTAATTTTTATGTGACCGCATCAGTATCTCTGCGGTTGTTAAGCTCTTGAAAGAAGCCTTTTGAGGCCTCGTATGTAGACCAGCATATTGCGGCAGCAGGAGCATGGAAAAGCATTCGTGGAATCCATCCTCTCACGAGCCCTCTGTATCCGTCCTTCTTCACTATTGACTCAATAACATCTCCAATTGAAGTGGTCTTGTACCGGTCGCAACCACAGACGCCCTGCACCATATGAAAGCCGTCACGATGATTAGAATTTGGCTGCGGACCGCAACTCGAACGCACTTAAAACAACCCATCAACCAGGGGTGTTTACCAATGATAGAATAGCAATAGCAAACAGCACTTTACCCACTGAACACAGAAGCAGGGAAAGATCAGCACATATCCGTGTTCATTGTTGTTGCAGATTAAAATCTAGGCCTTCCGCTACAATAACCGAATGACTAGACGACTTAAAAACAAGGGAGCGTGCATTTAGAAAGACTGGCCTGAGTACATAATTTGTGATGCTAAAAAACCGTGAGCTAAAGAGCAAAAGTAGGTGCTCCTCCTTATTGTTCAGCAAAGGTAGAATTAAGCGACACCCAACTTCTTTCTCGAGTGGGTTGGCGACAAGATACATAGTTTGGCAAAACTAGCTCCTACCAAGCTCAAGGTGGAGAGGCTGGAAATGGGAGGTTAATTATTCCGTCTGTCGCATATGGTATTCATATCAAGACCACACGATCACCGTTGGAGCCAGACACAAAGGACAGTAAAGAACAATCTCAGTGATGACACGGTATGTAGCAGCTGGAGCCCCATAATCTATCCGACAGTCTGAGAATGGCAATAAGACTGTCTTGGTAATTTAAGCAAACAGTTTCGAATCATTAACAAAGTAGTATTTTCCTCTGAAATCGGACAATCTTGGCGTCGTTCATATCAGAAGGTTAAGAACTGCATTCAACTATCTCGTAAATATATGAATCGAATTCTTTTCGTGTATTATGCTGTACCTGACATTGCAATTGAGTCTTGACCACATCGAGCGGAGTGGTGACGGCCGCCGCCGCCGCCCCAGCAGCCGCGCCAGCGGTGGCATGAACCACCCACCGCTCATCATCCACATTCTCTGGGAAGACCTCCATCAAAGCCCTTTTAGCCGCCTCATACGTGGCGAAATGCACCGCGGTGAAGGGAGCATTCATGACCACCGTGGTCCTATACGAGGCATAGAAAGCCCTGACGCCTTCCTCCTTGAAGACCCTCCTCACGCATTCGCACACCCCTTTGTAAGGACTGTCCCTCAACTGCAGCCTCTGCTTCACCATGTCCATCGGCGTGAGCACCGCATCGCTCGCCACCGTCGCGCACACTCCGGAAACGGCGTGGGCGGCCGAGTTGCGGGGGTCACCGCCGGAGAAGAACTTCTTGCAGGCTTCGTAGACGGAGAAGTAGACGGCGTGAGCGGGGCCGGCGCCGAGGCACATGGCGGCTATGCCCCGGTAGAGGCCCATCGGACCGTCCGACTTCAGAATGGATCGGAGCGAGTGCGCCACTCCGACGGGAACGGACTTGAGGGGGCGAGAGCCCATGGCTTGCATTTGCGTCTTGACGGTGTCGACAGGGAACATGGCCATATGCTCGACGGAGCCGGCGATGGAACCGGCGATCATGAATTGCCAGAAGCGGAGGCCGTCGTGGGCGGATGCCTCCATTCCGGAGCGATAATCAGGCGACTGCTATGGCCGTGGAGATGAGAGTCGAGTCGCGAGGTGGGTCATGGCAGAAACCGAGCAGAAAAGTCGCCGACTCGAGATGACGATGGTATTTCTACTTCTTTCCCGAACAGGAGCATGAGATGTCACCTAGTGACAGGACGTTCTCCTCAAGGTATAAAGGAATGACAATCACAAGATTTAAGGAAGTTTTTTTTCATCTCATAGTCATTTGGAAGTTTCAAAAATGGTAAATTTCTTCTCTTTCATTAACCTGGAATTGCCAAAAATAGTGATCTTTCGATCACTTCTTTATGTCAGCTAAAAGGATCCTTAAAAATGTTTTTGACTTTCTGATAAAGATAAGAGGCCACAAGGAAAGAGAGTCGTGTTTGAGTTGTTGATCACATCCTCATTGAGTTCGATTTCGGTTTGTATTGTCGCATTCGCACAATAATTGTCAAAGCAGTCGGAATCACACGTACTGGCATACAGGGGATTCATTCTTGTCGATGCTACTTGCATGCCAGTCCAGTCTTTTGACTGAAGAAAAATCAACTGCTAATCCCGAGTAAATTTGGCCACGAATTCGGAATTCCATCCCGTTTACGGGGTCAAGTTGTATTAATATCGTCTTATGCACTGAATGCATGCATTTTCCTGGGAGCTTCTTCCCGCGAGTCCCCGCGCCATTTGCCTCTCTCTTCAGCTGATGGAACTTTTACCAGTGAGAATGTAAGATCTTTCTTCATAAGAAACAAACGAAATGCCATCAAAAGAGAGAAAAAGCCCTGATAAATGAACCGGCTAACTCTGCTCCCGTGGGGAGAAACAAGGACCGAATTTAGTTTTGCTTTTTCATGAAATTTTGCCCCAGACTAGTCTACACTCTTAGTAGCCTACATCACGGTTATAACTGCTGTTCGGAGTAAAGCCTCGCGATTGCTTTGCATGCACTCTTGCATGCTTTGTACTTGTAATTGCCAAATTACACTTCAATCGTTACTTCTGGAGGCAAGCATCAAAACCTTGGACATAAAGCAAATGGGTCGTTGTCATCTGGACTTCCTGGCGTATTCAAGAACATTAAAGCTTCGTCTTACTTAGTATGATGGTGCTGAACCCAGTGAAGGAACCTTGGCAGGTGTTTTATCGTACAACATCACGGTGAAAGCAAAATCCACCACCTTATTACAGAAAGTAATCTAGAATGCAATGTCTAGCTCGATTAACGTACAATGCATATAAAAAGCTACTGTCTGTCAATTCCAATGAGTTAGGGATGGACACTCATTCCATTTGTCTTCACATACATGGGAAAACTACTTGCCAGGATAGAGCTGCTCCTCGCTCTAACAAACAGAATAGCTTCTATTCACCTGATAGCATAGCAAGATGCCTTTTATGTTTCCAGCCTATGGCCCTGTGATATATGTTGGATGAAAGCATTGAGGTTTCTATTAGATGATCCTCCTGTAATTGCTCTCTGACAAATTTCTTTAAATTCTGTTGCTCTTTTCCTGATTTCTTTTCCCTCGCTGCTTTGAAGATCCATAAATCGCTGCACAAGCTCTCGAATCTTTCCCCTTGACAATAGTTCTTCATCAGCGTCCGCTTGGTTCTTCACCCTCCACCCTGTCTTCCAATCTTCAACTATTTGTTTGCTATTGGAGGGTTGATCTAGAAATATTGGAAAAGTGAGCATTGGAATGCCAGCAAACACAGCCTCAAGTGTTGAATTCCACCCACAATGTGTCCAGAACCCTCCCACAGAAGGATGGCACAACACCCTCAACTGATCACACCAAGGCACAACAAATCCTCTCTCCCCACATTTCGTGTTTAAACTTGCAGTCTCTCCACGGGCTACCAATAAGTAGCCAACACCGCTCTCGTTCATTGCAGCCACTATTTCATCCATTTGGTCCATTGAAACTGACAGGAAACTTCCCAATGAGATGTACAAGACTGATCTCTCAGGTTGGGAGTCCAGCCAACTTAGATAATCAGGAACATTATCGGTATATGTAGAATTATTGCTGCTAATGTCTAAGAAAGGTATTGTTGGACCAACAGGCAACACGGGAAAAGAGAACTCCGCTTCTAAAGCATCCATGACTCGAGGTTCAAGCTCATACAGAGAAGTAAATAACATATATTGTGCTTTCGACACCTGCGAAACACATTCCACAGCTCGCTTTAGGACTCGTGGATCAGCTCTAGTGGGGAGATCCACCACACTCATGGGAGAAATCCCTGGAATGTATTCGACACGCTGCGCTCCATGCTCTAGCACATCAGTAGGTAGAATCATTTTAAGTTACAGTTGAAAAATGAATATTCACTGATTCAATTGTACATGGCACGCAATGTGTAAGATTCTAAAGCTCTAAAGCTCAGAGCCTTTATTTAAGATGGTTAAAAATCGGAAAGAACTCAAAATAGAAGGCTTGCTTGTTGTCGCTAAAGGCTTCGACATTACTATTTGTGTTTTGGTAGTTAATTGTACCGAAGAGAAATATCAGAGATACCAAAAAGAAAAATAGAACATACTAAAGAGGATTCGCAAAGTTTAGGTGGTCGACTTGTTTAGTCAAATCAAAAAATTAAAATAAACCAATTGTAGGGAACTTCTTCAAGATATGTAGGATTATCAATTCAACACTCTTTTTTCCTGCATATGCAAAAGCTTTTTACACTTTCTATTGACACTGAACGGACATAGACATTGCATGCATAAAGATAAAAATCTTTATGGCTTTCTGCTCTATGTCTTCTGTTGACCAGGGGACCCCGATTCCATTGTTTTGAGAGATATCAGCGTTAATCGTTAATCATCGACTCACCAGACAAATTCATTGGAAAATGACTGTTTTGCAGGATCGAGTCAAAATGATGGAACATGGAAAACACAGAAGCAGACATGGTCCAGAGCGAGGCTACAGGTATGTTCCTGCGATTACCCACAGCCACTCCCCAGAGCAGCTCGACATCAGCCAAGAACGCAGTCACGGGAGGATGGAGCCGGTCCAGGAGCTGCTCAACCGGAGCTTCCATCTTCGTCATGACGGCTTCATAGAAGCCAGGGAAATCAGCTGCTTTGAGCCGCTCAGAGGGCACAACGTTGGGGATGGTGGCGAAGCGGATGTTGCTGGGCTTAGGGTGGGAGCCGATGTAGCCTAGCCACTCTTCCGTGACAACGAAGGTGATGATAAGAGGAGGGTGCTGTTGTCTGCTTCTGGAGGAAACTAGGATCTTACAGAGGTTCATCATGGGATTGACGTGGCCTCTCCCCGGGAAAGGCATCGCCACTATGTGGCATGGTTGACGTCGAAGCTCATCCGCATCCATGTCCGGAGAAAGAAAGGAAGGAAGAGATGTGGTGTGGTGAAGGAGCTGTGGAAGAAGAAGGGTTTTCTCACTAAAGCAATCTCTACTTTGAGCAGAGGGGATTAGGGATACGGCGTGCCATTACCAACTTTGATACGGTAAATTATTGACATTTTTAAAATCGAAAGCAGTCGCCACGGGGAGCAGGGGCCCGGGGGGCACCTTTGTAGCACTCGAGGCCAAAAGAGTCCATCTCATCTCATTGCTTGTGACTCGGTGAGTCTGCCACTATCTTCTTCTTTTTTTTTGGAACTTTCAAGTGCCCAAAAGGAAACAGAGGAAACTGAGTCTGATTGAACAAAATGAAAATTGTCGTTTAGAAATACAAGGCAAAAGCTTAACCCCACCATATCATATCCCCCTATTGGATTCATTCGGCCCTAGATATGTCTCTGATGAAGGCATCCAAATTCCGATCCGACGATCCGCCTCTGGCAACCGCCCGTCTACACGCCTCTCTCAGCTCTCCTGCTCTCTTCCTCATTTCTCTCCCCTCGTCGCTTTCCACATCCATCAGCTTTCTCACGAGCCGTGCAATTTCTTGCCGGGTGACCAAATCCTCAGCACCGCCACCACCTTCCTTCTTAACCCTCAGCCCGATCTTCCAGTCCTCCGCGATCTGCTTGCTGTTGGGGACCTGGTCCCAGAAGATGGGGCACGTCAGCATGGGGACCCCAGCGTAGATGGCTTCCAGCGTGGAATTCCACCCGCTGTGGGTCCAGAACCCGCCCACCGAAGGGTGGCACAGCACCTTCAGCTGCTCGCACCAGGGCACCACCAGTCCCATGTCCTCCTCCTCGCCTGCGCTCCCGATCAGCGACGTCTCCCCGCGCGCCACCCACAGGAACCGCACTCCGCTGTCCCGCACCCCGGCCACCATCTCCTCCGTCTGAGACTTGGAGACCGAGAGGAAGCTCCCGAGCGAGACGTACAGGACCGAACCTCCGGGCTGAGAGTCCAGCCATCGGAGATAAGCCACGTCTCCATCTGCGTCGCCGCCGCCGTTGAAGGGGACGGTGGGGCCGACGCAATAGAGGGGCGCAGAGAGTTGAGATTGGAGGGCGTCCAGGACAGGGGATTCGAGCTCGTAGAAGGAGGTGGAGAGGAAGTAGTCGGCCTTGGATGCCCAGGCGGTGCACTCCAGGGCTCCGCCCAATACCTGGCGCCCATTTCCGTGGAAGATCGTAGGAAGATCTGCGATTCGGGTCTTGGCGACTCCTGGAATGTAGTTCACTTCCTCTTCTCCTCTCTCTGCCAACCCACAGACAAAAGAGAGAAAACAGGCGAATCCAATTACTGGTTTACCATTCAAGAATCAAGAAAAAGTGACCTCTGTTCCTGGTATAGTTTCTGTTTCAACGCACATCACTTTCATCACGAGGTTACTATTGACCTTTTTATACTCGTTAAACAATTTTGCGGGTTTCCGCACTGGTCCTTAAAACTCTTCCATGGAATCAAATCTTTCTAACTTGGATATTGACATCGGCACCATAACATTCTTTGGTCACCATCAGCAACTTGTGTCGATTTGGTGAAGGAGAGTGACGTGGAAGAAGACTCAATTGCAACGTCAACTACACAAAGTTCTTTCGTTTCGACCCAGATAGTTCCAGCTGTTACAGTCTGATAATTGAGAAGCAAAAGACTGGCGACATTCTCTCTACATTCATATATCTCCGTCGTTTTCGTCTCTTTATTAAACGTTCTTCCTGCATGGACGAATCTAGACCACAATAATTGGGCTAACGCTGGGGACTTGAGCACCAGACGAGGATGCAGCTGAGTCCTCCGGAGCACAGGGCTGGTGAAACATCTAAAGCTCGCAATTATGGAGGGAAAGTGATCTTCCCGGGCCTATGCTTTGCTTCGCGTATTTACACAACCATAGAATTCAATCCAAGGACAGTGAGCAGATTTCGTTTTCCCGGGCCATGGACAAACAAATCAATCGAAACAGCCAGTTGCACGATCCCCAGCCCATCGTCAATTTAGAAGATACCCCATGTGCACATATCTAATCTCGGTATAATCAACACCATTTAGACGCATTGAAAAGCGATTCATCTCGGTATAATAAACACCATTTACGCGCATTGAAAAGCGATTCGTCTCTAATTACCAAGGCCTCGCCTTGAAGGTAAAGAAAAGGTAAAATATATTAGATTCTTGCTGTAGTGTATTGCTTTTAACTTAAAAATTTTTCCTTGAACCTTAGTGTTTGAGTTTGAACTTTCATTTAGTGGGGAGCATCCCAACTATTGTCGTCCTCAAATATTTCTTAGTCTTTTAGAATCTTCATCAATAAATATATATTTTTTATTTCAGCATAAAATTCAAATTGAGCTTCTTGATTGGACCTCAAGCTAAACCAAAATATCCCTAGTCGTATCCGTCAATAGGATGCAACTACTCCAGTATAGATGTATCGAATATTAACTTTATTAAGAGAATTACAAAGATGTGACAAATTTATATGATATAGTGAACTATGTTTTTCTTAATGGTAAGATAACAATCGGATCATTCTCGTTCTCATAGAAATCACTTTTTTCCAAAGGACTCGGCGGTTTACCGAATCTTTAAAAGCTTTCATTGATCTTTTCTGATGGTTTTCCTAAGTTTACAAGTAAAAATCTCCGCAAGAGTAGGTAACATGAACGTACTCGGAAGCCCCGCATATTAATCATAATAACCATAATCATATAAAAGAGGAAAATTACCAAAAAAAAATCTAAAACATATTATATAGATGTCAATTTTATCATAAGCCATTTAATTTGGTTAATTTAGTGCTAAATCTTTTTATGATTTGTCAATGTAGTCATTTTGATCAATTTTAGCTTGAAATCACTAAAATGAATGTCAGTTATTCTACGTGATACAAACGGTGTTGACATAGATATTTTTGCAAATTTTTTAATTTTCTAAATTTTTTATAAACTTTTTTATATTATTTCTTTAGCCAATAATTGGATGAGGTGAGGCCCTGCAAGCCCTCACTGACCAATGATGAGGGTTGTGGTCCTCAGACAAATTTTGGGTGAGGCTTTTCTGACCTCGCTTGCCATAATGAAAAAATAAAATAAAACTTTTTAGAGAATTAGAAATTCTTTAAAAGTTTGTACGGATCAACATACTACACAAGACAATTGCATCCGCATCAATGATTTCAAGTCAAAAGTAATCCAAAAAGACCATATAAGTAGATTATCAAAATATTTAAATTTACATTTGTAAAATTGAATGCTCTAGAACTAAATTGGCACCTCTATAATATGTTTTGTTATTTTTTTGGTAATTATCTCTCGTGTAAAGCGTTGATAACCAAGACGCTAAACTCATTGGCATCCAATGCTATGTTTCTTGAAGATATTAATGCGCACCTGACAAGTCGACCGGAAAATGGCCCTTCTGCTTCAGCATCTCGAAATGATGGAACAACGAAAACACCGACACCGACATCGTCCAAAGCGTAGCCACCGGAATATTCCTCCGCTTACCCACCCTGACCGCCCACAGCATGTACGTGTCCGCCATGATAGCCGCCACCGGGAGCTCCACCCTGTCCAGCAGCTGCTCCACCGGAGCTTCCAGCTTCGTGAAGACGGCTTCGAGGAAGGTGGGGAAGTTCTTGCCTCGGTGGAGCTCCGACGGTATAACATTGGGGACCGTGGCGAAGCGAACGTTAGCGGGCTTCGGCTCGGAGCCGATGAAACCGAGCCACTCCTCCGTGACGACGAAGGTGATGAGGATGTCGGGCTTCTTGGAGACCAAGAGCTTGCAGAGGCTCATCATGGGGTTGATATGGCCTCGGCCGGGATAAGGCAAGGCCACAACATGGCAAACCGAGGTGGGCTTCGACTCCATGTCGATCGGAACCTGGTGGAAGAGAGTGAAGAAGCTGCTTGGAGTTGCACCTCCGCTCCCAGAGATTTTGCTCTCAAGATCTTACGGTGGTGGTAGGAAGAAAGAGTACGACTCTATCTGGTTAGGGTACGGCCGGAGCAGCAAATGACGGAAAAGCCCACTGCGCGGGGAGAAAATTCCAAAGAGTGTGTCGTACGCCCCCCATATGCCCCCCATTCTTCTATGATTAATGAGATCCGGATCTCTTGGATGAACGTAACCTTGTAGCTTGAGCCAAAGCGACCCCACTGGTTTTAGCTAATTGTAAAGAAGGGGAAAAGCAAGTTAAAAAGAATATATTTTGATTTGGGTTATGGTTTGATTGTCTAATTAAACCTTTACTATCACCCCACGATAAGACTTTGGTCTTAGTGTAAGCGTAGGCGAGTTTTTGATTGAAAATGGAATGATTTAATGAACTTTGATTTGGTCAAGCTCTTTTAAAGAGTGAGTTGACTGCAAAGGATTACCATTAATATTGCAAAATATTTTGGATAATGATGATCCATGTAATAGCTTTGCCTAAAATTGAAAATCGTTACTATACTCTTCTTTTTTTTTTTTTTTGAGTTCATTATTGTGCGACTCAGCATAAATTCTTCAATTAAATTTGACTTTCTGAATACTAAGTTGGCCCGCATGAAAACACACATCACGTTTTAAATTGCATGCATAATGTAAATCTGGCTCATGTGGTGCTAAGTAGGCAGCACGTCATCAATCTGTGCAAGGCATGGGTATTATTGCATCTCGTGGACCCAAGACCCTATTTCAAGCGGCTGCTTGAGGAGGGAGGGGGGGCCGTCACTAGTGGGAGTCACGCCGCTGCTCCTGGATCCAAATTCGAGAGTCGCGACTGTGGGGCCGTGCGAGAGCACGAGTACGGAGCTGTGAAGCGAAGCCAGGGCAAACCACAATCTGGTGGTCGCCATGGCTTGGCCCGCTCGACCATTTGCCTTTTCCAAATCCTGTCGTCCGAATGGGTTAAGGTAGGGCAGGGCTCAATTAGTGAACATTAATAGAAAGAGTATCCACTATTTTGGATGAAGATGGTCATTCTAGTATTTCAGGAATTTAATCGTACCAACTACTTTCGGTAAGGGACGAACTTATAGAGACACTTGTTAGCCGGTGCTATGTTCATGGAGGAAATGTTAAATTGCTAAAGGGAGGAGAGATGAAGCTGAAATTTCATCTTTCGTACAGAACAACGAAGTTTTTTACAAAAGACAAATACATAACGTAAAAAAAAAAAAAAAACCTAAAATGGGACCCATAACTACCCATGTTTTGCATAAAGCACTTGCTTCACCAACACCTAAAAAATATGACAACTAACACACATGACTCCACTAACTCCAATAACTAAAAAACCAAATCAGCAAAACGTGCAAAAGGAAATAACTATTATTTTAACAATCCCTCCCTTAAACTGATGTTTACTAACATTCAGTTTAAAGCCTTGACTGTTTTCAACGTGCAAACACCTAGTAACCTTCTGAGCTTCACATATGACTCCATCTTGAGGGCCTTGGTGAATATATCGGCAACTTGATCTTCACTCCTACAGTAGATTAGATCAATTGTTCCATCATTGCTAAGATCTCTCAAGAAATAAAACTTCACATCAATGTGCTTGCTTCTTCCATGTAGCACAGGATTCTTGGAGATTTTGATTGCTGAGTTGTTGTCACAAAAAATTTTAGTAGCTCCCGGTTGCTTGAATTGCAGCTCCTCAAGAATTCTCCTTAGCCAAATAGCTTGACAAGCACTAGCTATTGCAGTAACAAATTCAGCTTCTGTACTTGACAATGTGACAATTGGTTGCTTCTCGAATGACCACGAAGTAGCACATGTCCCAAACATAAAAGCATAACTCGAAGTGCTCCTCCTATCATCTTGATCTCCTGCATAGTCACTATTAGTAAATCCCAACAAATTGGACTTTTCACCCTTCTTGTAAAATAGTCCAAAGTCTCTAGTTCCTTACAAGTAACGAAGGATTCTCTTGGCAACAAACAAATGCATATTTGTAGGATTCTCCATATATCTACTGATTAAACTCACAGAATACATTATGTCTGGTCTTGTTGCAGTTAGATACATTAAATTGCCCACAATTTGTTTATAAAGTGTGCTGTCAACCTTCCTTCATGATCTTTGTGTAACTTTAAGCCAAACTCAATTGGAGTGTTTACAAAATTGCAATCCTTCATCTGAAACCTGTCCAAAATTTCTCCCACATATTTTGAGAAATAAAGATCCCATCATCCGATTGTACCACTTCTATGCCAAGGAAGTAATGCACCATACCAAGATCAGACATTTCAAACTCATCCATCATAGATTTCTTGAATTCTTCAAACATGCCATCACAACTTCCAATAAATATAAGATCATCAACATACAAGCAGACAATAAGCATTTTCCCTTTATCTCAAATCTTGACAAAAAGTGTATGCTCATAAGGACATTTTGAAAAACCAACTTTAAGAAAATAAGTTTCAATATGACTATACCAAGCCCGAGGGGCTTGTTTTAACCTATAAAGAGCTTTCTTCAATCTATAAACTTTATGCTCATTTCCAATCTTGACATAACCAGGAGGTTGCTCGACAAATACCTATTCCTCCAAGTACCCATGCAAGAATGCCGATTTGACATCTAGCTGGAAAATAAGCCTAGAATTCTATGCCGCCAATGCAACCACCAATCTGATCATGTCATGTCTCGCAACTAGAGAAAAAACTTATGTATAGTCGATCTCATATTGCTGCTTGTATCCCTTGGCTACCAAACGTGCTTTGTATTTGTCAACTTCACCATTTTCTTTCAGTTTTGTTTTAAAGACCCACTTTACACCAATGTTTTTTTTTTTTCCATCCGAAAGATCGGATAGCTCCCAAGTATCATTTCTTTCGATGGCATTAATTTCATCATCCATCACTTTTCGCCATTTTTCTTCTTTGACAGCACTCTCAAAAGTTGTAGGATCATAGTCTGAAAACAAGGCAAAGTGAGTAATTGAATCTCCAATTCCAGTTACCTCATAATCTTCCATCCAAGTAGGCCTTCTTCTAACGCGGTGAAGAGATTGAGCTTCTTCTTCATTGACTTCAGCACCTGTTGGTGAAATTCTAGCAGCTGTAGAAGTTGTATTTGATGAATTTTGGGGCATACAAGGTACTGAAATTTGCTCCTGTTCAGCATCATTGTCATAAAGGACTTGGGTAGGCTGCTGCCTATTCCAATCCCAAGTGTTCTCTTCATCAAAAATAACATCCCTGCTAGTCACAATCTTCTTTGTTTGTGGATTGAATAATTTATATGCTCTGGATGCTTCACTTACACTAAAAAAGACACATTTTTCAGCCTTGTCATAAAGTTCTTCCTTTTCACATCCGGGACATGGGCATATGCAATACATCCAAAGATTCCGAAGCGATCTACAGCCGGTCTTCTTCCACTCTAAGCCTCTTTTGGTGTCATATTCTGAACAGCAAAAGTTGGATTTCTATTCAAAATACGAATACTCCAATTTACTGCTTTTGGCCAGAAAGTCTTTGGAACTCTTCCTCTTGCCAATAAGCTTCTCACTATGTTGAGAATTATTCTATTTTTCCTCTCAAATACACCATTATGTTGTAGTGTATATGCAGCAGTAAGCTCTCTTCGAATGTCATGCTCTGCACAAAAAGCTTCAAATTCTTTTGAGCAATATTCACCACCATGATCTGTTCGAAGCGTCTTAATGGTCTTTCCTGCTTCATTTTCAACACGAGCTTTGAAGCTTTTAAATGTGGAGAAAGCTTCTGATTTTTCCTGTAAAAAATAAACCCAAGTTTTTCTGGAAAAATCATCAATGAAGGTAATTAAGTATCTTTTACCTCCATTAGAAGATGGGTTTATAGGACCGCAAATGTCCGAATGCACCAGCTGTAAAACATCATTTGCTCTCCATGACTTCTCTTTTGAAAATGGAGAACGATGTTGTTTGCTAACAACACATTCTTCGCAGACTTGGGAAGGAATAGTAATTTGAGGAAGACCAGTCACCATGTTTTTTTGCTGGAGGATCTTCAATCCACCAAAACTCAAGTGACCATAGCAAAAATGCCACAACCATGAGGGATCTTTCTTTTCAACCATCAAACAAGATTGAAAATTTTCAATCTTTAATGGAAACAATCTATTTGAACTCATAGGAACAACTGCAATAACACCTCTAACGAATCATAAATTTCACAAGCACCCTTCGAATGGTGATTACATAACCCTTTTCTTGTAATTGGCCAAAGACTCAACAAGTTACTTTTCAAGTCGGAACATACAACACATTAGAGATCGTTTCCACAAAACCATTCTTGGTTCTTATCTTAATATCACATTTTCCCATCACTTTCATAGTAGAATGATCCCCAAAACTCACAGTGGAATGAAAATCTTCATTTAGATGAGAAAAAGAAGACTTACTTCCACTCATGTGGTTATTGCAGCCTGTATCCACATACCAAATATCTGACTCGGGCTTCTTTTCATCTTGAACAGCCATCAACAACGTTTCAACGTCTTTTTCTTCAACAAAATTTGAACTCTCTGCCTTTTCTTTATTATTAGGCAGCCTAGTATAACATTCAGATGCATAATGACCAAATTTATGACATCTAAAACACTCTACCTTGGATTTGTTAGGATCTTGTTCTCTGCCTTTGCCTTGAAATTGGTCATTGTTGGCTTTGAAATTCCTGCTAACATCTCTATTTCCTCGATCTCCTCTTCCTCTACCTCTACCTCTAACCCTTCCTCTGAAATTGTTGGAATGAGTATTGGTAGAAGCCTTTAACGCTTGCTCCTCTATTGTTGAACTTTTGTTCATTTTCTGTTCATGGACCAATAAGGAGCTTTGCAATTTATCAAGAGAGAGTGCATATATGTCTTTCGACTCTTCAATTGAGCAGACAACATAATTAAACTTTGGTGTCAAGGAACGCAAAATCTTCTCCACAATGGTGACGTCATCCATCTTCTCGCCATGGAATCGCATCTTGTTGCTGATCTCCATTGTTCTGGCACAATAACTAGTGACAGATTCTCCATCCTTCATCGCTAGTGTCTCAAAATCTCTTCTCAAGGCTTGAAGCTGTGCACGCTTCACTCTAACAGAGCCTTGATATTTCTTCTTCATAGAATCCCAAATATCCTTGGAAGTTTATTTGCAAAGAATGGTCTCCAAGATGGAACGATCAATAGCTTGAAAGAGATCATTTTTTGCCTTCAGGTCCTTCAACTTTCTAGCTTCCAATTCTGCTTTCTAGGGATCTGTTAAAGCCATGCCTACTGGTGGCTCTTGAATTCCAGATTCAACAACTGACCAATACTCCTTTGATCGTAAAAAATTCTCCATCACTGCTCCAATGGTCATTGTGACCATCAAAGCGTGGAATTGCTACTTGAATAAAATTGTCGGTGGCCATTGGAAATATTGCTGCTGCAATTATCTAACGAAAGTATCTCACACCTCTAAACCTTCTTTTTCTTTTTTTCTTTTTAAAAACTCTCTCACTTTTCTCTCAAGCTCTGATACCACTGTTAAATTGCTAAAAGGAGGAGAGATGAGGCTGAAATTTCATCTTTCGTACAGAACAACACGTAAAAAAAACACCACTAAAAGAGGACCCATAACTACCCATGTTCCGCATAAAGCACTTGCTCCACCAATACCTAAAAAATAGGACAACTAACACACATGACTCCACTAACTGCAATAACTAAAAACCAAATCAGCAAAACGTGCAAAAGAAAATAACTATTATTTTAATAGGAAATGCTTTCGGCTATTCACCAGAACGTCCCGGTTGCCTCGTGGAGCGACGGAGAGAGGCCCCATTATTAAAAATAAATGAATGCCGACGGACGAGTTAAATAGGTAGCAGCAAATCTTCTTCTTCTGAGGACAGAGACCATCCGCCAAGTTGAATATTACATTTAGCACGTGGACCTAAAGCTACACTAGGCTTTTTTAGCCCCTCGCTCGCATCGCAACGGACCGCAGCCGTAACAGAGATCGATAACGTGACCGTGCGCCCACTCCCGAGCCAACCAATTTTCAATTTCCCCTCCCGTTTTTCCCGTTGCTGTACAGAGAGACTTTAACCGTATCATATCCCTCTATTGGATTCATTCGGCCCTAGATATGTCACTGATGAAGGCATCCAAATTCCGATCCGACGATCCGCCTCTGGCAACCGCCCGTCTACACGCCTCTCTCAGCTCTCCTGCTCTCTTCCTCATTTCTCTCCCCTCGTCGCTTTCCACATCCATCAGCTTTCTCACGAGCCGTGCAATTTCTTGCCGGGTGACCAAATCCTCAGCACCGCCACCACCTTCCTTCTTAACCCTCAGCCCGATCTTCCAGTCCTCCGCGATCTGCTTGCTGTTGGGGACCTGGTCCCAGAAGATGGGGCACGTCAGCATGGGGACCCCAGCGTAGATGGCTTCCAGCGTGGAATTCCACCCGCTGTGGGTCCGGAACCCGCCCACCGAAGGGTGGCACAGCACCTTCAGCTGCTCGCACCAGGGCACCACCAGTCCCATGTCCTCCTCCTCGCCTGCGCTCCCGATCAGCGACGTCTCCCCGCGCGCCACCCACAGGAACCGCACCCCGCTGTCCCGCACCCCAGCCACCGTCTCCTCCATCTGAGCCTTGGAGACCGAGAGGAAGCTCCCGAACGAGATGTACAGGACCGAACCTCTGGGCTGAGAGTCCAGCCATCGGAGATAAGCCACGTCTCCATCTGCGTCGCCGCCGCCGTTGAAGGGGACGGTGGGGCCGACGCAATAGAGGGGCGCAGAGAGTTGAGATCGGAGGGCGTCCAGGACAGGGATTCGAGCTCGTAGAAGGAGGTGGAGAGGAAGTAGTCGGCCTTGGATGCCCAGGCGGTGCACTCCAGGGCTCCGTCCAATATCTGGCGCCCGTTTCCGTGGAAGATCGTAGGAAGATCTGCGATTCGGGTCTTGGCGACTCCCGGAATGTAGTCCACTTCCTCTTCTCCTCTCTCTGCCAACCCACAGACAAAAGAGAGAAAACAGGCAAATCCAATTACCGGTTTACCATTCAAGAATCAAGAAAAAGTGACCTCTGTTCCTGGTATAGTTTCTGTTTCAACGCACATCACTTTCATCACGAGGTTACCGAATATTTACTTTATTAAGAGAATTACAAAGATGTGACAAATGTATATGATATAGTGAGCTATGTTTTCCTTAATGGTAAGATAACAATCGGATCATCCTCGTTCTCATAGAAATCACTTTTTTCCAAAGGACTAGGCGGTTTATCGAATCTTTAGGAGCTTTCATTGATCTTTTCTAATGGTTTTCCTAAGTTTACAAGTAAAAATCTCCGCAAGAGTAGGTAACGTGGACGTACTCGGGAGCCCCGCATATTAATCATAATAACCATAATCATGTAAAAAGGAAAATTACCGAAAAAAATAAAATTTAAAATATATTATATGGATTCAATTTTATCATTATTCATCTAACTTGGTCAATTTAGTCATAATTTTTTTTATGATTTGTCAATGTAACCATTCTAATCAATTTTAGCCTAAAATCGCTAAAATGAATGTCAGCTATCCTGTGTAATACGATCGGAGTTGACATAGATAATTTTCTGAATTTTTTATAAACTTCTTTATTTTATTTCTTTCGCCAACAAATGGATGAGGCCCTATAAGCCCTCACCAACCAAAGATGAGGGTTGTGGTCCTCAGCCAAATTTGGGTGAGGCTTTTGTGTCTCGCTGGCCATAATGAAAAAAAAAAAACTTTTTAAAGAATTAGAAATTCTTTAAAAAATTGTATAGATCAACATACTGCACAAGACGATTGCATCCACATCAACAATTTCAACTCAAAAATAATCGAAAAAGACCATATTGGTAGATTATCAAAATATTTAAATTTAAATTTGTCAAATTGAATGCTCTAGAACTAAATTGGCACCTCTATAATATGTTTTGTTATTTTTTTGGTAGTTATCTCTCGTGCAAAGCGTTGATAACCAAGACGCTAAACTCATTGGCATCCAATGCTATGTTTCTCAAAAATATAAATGCGCACCTGACAAGTCGACCGGAAAATGGCCCTTCTGCTTCAGCATCTCGAAATGATGGAACACCGAAAACACCGACGCCGACATCGTCCAAAGCGTAGCCACCGGGATATTCCTCCGCTTACCCACCCTGACAGCCCACAGCATGTACGTGTCCGCCATGATAGCGGCCACTGGGAGCTCCACCCTGTCCAGCAGCTGCTCCACCGGAGCTTCCAGCTTCGTGAAGACGGCTTCAATGAAGGCGGGGAAGTTCTTGGCTCGGTGGAGCGCCGACGGTATAACATTGGGGACCGTGGCGAAGCGAACGTTAGCGGGCTTCGGCTCGGAGCCGATGAAGCCGAGCCACTCCTCCGTGACGACGAAGGTGATGAGGATGTCGGGCTTCTTGGAGACCAAGAGCTTGCAGAGGTTCATCATGGGGTTGATGTGGCCTCGGCCGGGGTAAGGCAAGGCCACAACATGGCAAACCGAGGTGGGCTTCGACTCCATGTCGATAGGATCCTGGTGGAAGAGAGTGAAGAAGCTGCTTGGAGTTGCACCTCCGCTCCCAGATATTTGCTCTCAAGAACTTACGGTGGTAGGAAGAAAGAGTACGACTCGTCCGGGCATGTAAAAAGCGACGACGCGGACGTCCCGTCGCTTTGGAACCGTCCGATCGAAAGATCTGCGGTCAGCCCCGGTTCGGGTTTTGTGTCGACCGTGGGATTCCACTGGCCCCCATCACATGGCCGGGTGCAGTGGACAGGGCACGGGAGCGCGTCCGTCCGACCCTCCCGTCGTCTTTCGTAGACTGACAATCCGACGGTCCCCATCTGCTCTGCCCGGTTCGGATACCTAACCTAGCCTAGCGTCTCGCTCTAGAGTAGCCTGGTCGGCTCCGGGGCCGGCGAGAAAATATTCAGTGGTTACTAACCACCAGCTCATCAGCCTACGTGGCGCGCGCAATCCATTCAAAACGCGACACTTGTCCGGTGGCCTGGACATGAATAGAAAATTAAAAAGATTAAAAAAGCTTTCCTCTCCCCCCTCCTCTGGCTTGCAGAAAAGTACTGAGCAGGAATTAATACTCACTTTCAAACTCCCGCCTAACATTCTCTCCCCTTTTTTTTTTCAATTTTCACGGGTTTTAACCTGCTCTTCTAGAGAAGAACAACGACAGCCCACTCCCTCTTTCTCTCTCTCCAGCACGTCGCTACCGCTCCCGCCTCCCCCAAGAGCCATCGCCAGTCGCAACTGCTGGTCCCGAGCCCCCTTCGCCTCCGCTGTCGCCTCTGGAGCCCATCGACGGCCACGTTCATCAATTGGCTCCTCCCTCTCTCGCACACACGATTACGCCGACTTGCCATGGACAGCGCCAAATCCCAGGCTGTTTCTGATGCAGCAATCGAGCATAAAGTCTGCACTCGCGTCTGTCCCTTGGGGAGCCCTAGAGACATCTACTATGGCCAAGTTTTTCCTTCTTAAGAGCTTGTTGCTGTTGTGTAAGAATACCCAGAAGCCAAAAGATCAGTCTTTTTCCTTGAATGTGAATACCCGTGAAAATTGAAAAAAAAAAAGGAGAGAGAATGTTAGGCGGGAGTTTGAAAGTGAGTATTAATTCCTGCTCAGTACTTTTCTGCAAGCCGGAGTAGGGGGAGAGGAAAGCTTTTTTAATCTTTTTAATTTTCTATTCATGTCCAGGCCACCGGACAAGTGTCGCGTTTTGAATGGATTGCGCGCGCCACGTAGGCTGATGAGCTGGTGGTTAGTAACCACTGAATATTTTCTCGGGCCGGGGGGGGTTGGTTAGGGTACGGCCGGAGCAGCAAATGACGGAAAAGCCCACTGCGCGGGGAGAAAATTCCAAAGAGCCTGTGTCGTATGCCCCCCATGTTTCTATGATTAATGAGATACCGGATCTCTTCGATGAACGTAACCTTGTAGCTTGCGCCAAAGCGACGCCACTGGTTTTAGCTAAATATAAAGAAGGGGAAAAGCAAGTTCAAAAGAATATATTTTGATTTGGGTTATGATTTGATTGTCTAATTTAACCTTCATTATCACCCCCTGTAAGCATAGGCGAGTTTTTTTTTATTAGAAAGGAAGTGATTTAATGAACTTTTATTTGGTTAGGCTCTTTTAAAGAGTGAGTTGACTGCAAAGGATTACCATTAATGTTGCAAACTATTTTGGATAATGATAATCCATGTAATAGCTTTGGCTAAAATTGAAAATTGTTACTATACTCTTCTTCTTTTTTTGTTTTTATTTATTTGAGTTCATTATTGTGCGACTCAGCATATATTCTTCAATTAAATTTGACTTTCTGAATACTAAGTTGGCCCACATGAAAACACACATCACGTTTTTAAATTGCATGCACAGTGTAAATCTGGCTCATGGGTGCTAAGTAGGCACCACGTCATCAATTCGTGCAAGGCATGGGTATTATTGCGTCTCGTGGACCCAAGACCCTTTTTCAAGCGGCTGCTTGAGGAGGGAAGAAAGGGGGGGGCGCCACTAGTGGGAGTCACGCCGCTGCTCTTGGATCCAAATTCGAGAGTCGCGACCGTGGGGCCGTGCGAGAGCAAGAGTACGGAGCTGTGAAGCGAAGCAAGGGCAAACCAGAATGTGGTGGTCGCCATGGCTTGGCCCGCTCGACCATCCGCCTTTTCCAAATCCTGTCGTCCGAATGGGTTAACGTAGGGCAGGGCTCAATTAGGGAACATTGATAGAAAGAGTATCCACTATTTTGGATGAAGATGGCCATTCTACTTTTTCAGGAGTTAAATCGTTCCAACTACTTTCGGGAAGGGACGATTTTGAAGAGACACTTGTCAGTTGGGGCTATGTTCATGGAGGAAATACTTTCGGCTACTCACCAGAACGTCCCGGTTGCTTCACGGAGCGACGGAGAGAGGCCCCATCATTAAAAATAAACGAATGCGGACGGACGAGTTAAATAGGTAGCAGCAAATCTTCTTCTTCCTAGGGCAGGGCAGAGACCATCCGCCAAGTTGAAAATTACATTTAGCACGTGGGCCTAAAGCTGTAGTGGGCTTTTTTAGCCCCTCGCTCGCATCGCAACGGACCGCCACCGTAGCAGAGATCGATAACGTGACCCGTGCGCCGCCCACTCCCGAGCCAACCAATTTTCAATTTGCCCCTCCCGTTTTTCCCGTTGCAGTACAGAGAGACTTCAACCGTCTAGCGTCGCCCCTCGACGAAACGAGGACGATTAGATGGGCAGAGAGTCGGTAGCTGCGGCCATTTTGAACTTCAGGTGGGGAAAGACTCGAGCTCTGACAGTAGCAGCGCCCGGGTTTTTAATCTCCGCCATGCCTCACCACCTGCTCAACCCCATCCTCCCGCCATGGCCGTCGACGATAATGGGTCCGAGCCTCTTCTCCTCCCCAGGGGCGGCGGCCAGCCCAGCAGAGCCGCTAAGCTCGCCAAGTCGCTCGCCAGGGGGGCTCTCAAGCTCGCCATGTGGACCCTCTTCCTCGCCTGGATCGCCATGTTCTTCGTCATCCCCACCGAGTTCGGCACCGACTTTTACACCGACTGGGAGGACGCCACCAGCGGCACTCTCTACGGCACCGAAGGTCCCGCTGCCCGACTCCCCTGTTTCCGTGCGGAGAATCCGATTTCTTTGTACTTGCCCCGTGACCGTTTTGTCTTCATTTGGGTTCAGGAAGCGCTTTGCTGCTGTACACTGGGCCTATACTGCTCATAGCTGTGCTCGCCGTACCTTACCTTCTCCTTTCTGGAGGAGAAGACGACGATGTCGCTAAGTACGTGTTTCTTTCTTTTGCTGCGGATACCGCCTCCCGTCTGTTTGTTTAATTGCTCGAGTGGTCTGTCAAGAGTCCAATATCATCAACCGTCGGCGCTGTCTTTGTTTGACATGTAGAAAGAAGAAGAGTCCACGCCTCCGTCTAGGGACACTCCCGGTGTTGGTGGACGGCGTGTTTGGGGTTGTGACGGCCGCCGAGTTCATTGGCATAGCCATGTTCGTTGTGTTTGTGGCCTGGGCTGTTTATTGGTACACCGTGGTGAACTTCGAAATGTTGCCCAGTTATGGCGATCTAACCCCTCTGGAAAAGAGGTATGCTTGTGTGTTATTGCTGCTTTCCCTATCTCGTATGTGAGGTATTGCAATATTGTGTGCCTATAAGATAACGTACGTGCTCTGTTCGTGTCTACCGTCGACGGCTTAATTCTGTAGTAACTTCAGTTCCTCTCCTTCTTCAGGGTTCAGATGTTGCAAATGTCAGCATATATCTTCGGTTTGACTGCCTTGACGTGCTTGGCATTTTTATTTCTCCCAGTTGCCAGGGGATCAATTCTTCTTCGCCTAATTGACATCCCTTTTGAGCATGCTACCAGATATCATGTATGGTTGGGGAATCTCACCATGTTCCTGCTGACTATGCATGGACTCTGCTACTTTATTGTTTGGTTTATTCGAGGCATCGTATTAGAAAGTGTAAGTTCCTACTTTATCTTAACTTGCACTAGAATAAAAAGATTATTTCACTCATACATGCGCTGCTGTGGCAGCAGAGATTTGATTACGCTTGCCATTTATGGAGCATTTCAATCTGCATGGCATTAGGCAAATGGCTCACAAGTTGGTATGCCATTGCAATGTGACTATATCACTTACTCAAAGTGGGTGGAACCTGGGGAAAGCTCTTGCCACATGACGTAATCATATCTACGTGTATTCCTACAGATAATAGAGTGGAAAAGTGATGGCGGTGCAAACTTCGCGGGCATAATCTGCTATTGTTTTGGATTTACAATGTGGGTGACCACGCTTCCTCCAGTAAGAGAGAGATTTTTTGAGCTCTTCTTCTACACTCATCAACTCTACATACTCTTTGTGATCTTCTTCGCTCTGCACGTTGGGGATACGTATGTCAGCAAAGCAGCAGGGGGAATTTTCCTGTTCATGCTTGACCGGTTTCTAAGATTCTGCCAGTCTCGACGGAATGTTGATGTAATTTCTGCAACATCCTTTCCATGTGGATCAGTGAGCTTGGTCGTATCCAAACCCAAAAGTACGATACTTCTCTCGTGATTCTTTAATTGGGTAGAGCACTTCTCTTTACCGTAGGTAATTCTCTATATGATATTGCAGATCTACACTACAATGCCCTTGGTTTCATCTTCCTGCAAGTGCGAGAGATATCTTGGCTCCAATGGCATCCCTTTAGCGTTTCATCGAGTCCTCTTGATGGCGGCCATCATCTTTCAGTCCTGATAAAGTCCGCTGGGGAATGGACGGGAAAGCTCAGAAGAAGTGTATCTGACCTACTGGTTTCTCAAACGCAGCTGTCTGGACCCAATGCTAGCTTTGTGGCTTCCGTGGAGGGACCTTATGGGCATGAATCTCCATACCACTTGATGTGAGTCCTTTTTTATTACTTTGACATGTACAATAGCAACTCTAGTTATTTGTTACAATTAGTCTAATCAGTGCAATTCAAACACATTCCGTGGCATTCAATATAGAGCATTCAACTCAATCTCCTTTATATTGTTATCATGGAACAATTTGTCTTTAAATCTTAGTTTGTGATTTGTTTAATAGGCTTGGTGTCAGTCACTTACAAGTAAGAAAGCTCTCTTCAGATGTTTTAGGGGAGGACTAATCTACCTTATTGTTCCCCCAGGTATAAAAAGCTTATTCTGGTAGCAGGAGGCAGTGGGATATCCCCATTCTTGGCAATTTTGAGTGATGTTCTTCATCGCATCAGGGATGATAAACCTTGTCTGCCGAGAGACATTTTGCTCATCTGGGCAGTAAAAAGATCGAGCGAGATTTCTCTTCTTTCGACCGTCGACATGGATTCTATTTGTCCGTCTTTCTCAGATAAAGTTAATGTCAACATCCACCTGTATGTCACTCGAGAATCAGAACCCTCATTGGTAGGCCAAGCTGCTGTTTCTTTTCTACTACTTGCATTTTATCTTCTGTAAGTCTGTAGTTTGAGGCTTTGGCTGTTGCTAACTGCAGGAAGAGGGAAAAATTGAGAAGGTTGTATCCTTGAATACAAGATCAAGAGGACGAAGCATGTCAGTTTTGGTTGGTACAGGAAATAAAATTTGGTCTGGAGCTTATGTCATCGTTTCCATTCTTGGCTTCTTGATAATATGGGCTTCGTTAAATGTGTGCTACTTAAACCCATACGACATCTCTAAATGGTGGTATAGAGGGATTTTGTTTTTGGGGTGCATGGTTATTAGTGTCGTAATATTTGGGGGTGGTGTTATCTTCTTCTGGCATCGCTCTGAAAATGTGACTCCAGCTGGGGAGGAAGACAGGGAAGAGAGTGAAAGGATTGGCTATATGCTGGATCAAGAAACAGCCCGATACAAGCTTCAGGAAAATACTAATGTATTCTATGGTCAAAGACCAGACTTCAAAGGTAAAAGATCTCCTCTTGACAATATTAGTTTCATCTTATTATTTTGATGATAATATGTGCATAAATGCTACTAAAGCTATAAAATCATTTCCTGGATATTGGTAGAGAGCTTAATGTGCACCTTTTGAGTCCATCTTGCCAATTGGTGTGGGTACATACTTAAGAATGTGCAGACGTGGAGAACGAAACAAACAATGCTTGACTGAGAAATGGTCAAGTTCTCGTGTTGTGGGTGGCACTTTTCATGTCTTCATGTCTAATAAAGTAAATGACTCAGGTTTTCTTATTTCAGATACCAACATATATCAGGCCACCACAATGGGCTTCCTGCTTGTCCTAAAATTTTTAGATTGAACATAGTATCCTCTAATATCTTGTGACCGTAATGATAATTCTAGTTCAGATTTTGCTACTCAATGCTTACTGATTTATGATCTTGGTGACACTTTGAAATTTTGTATGCAGAAATTTTTGGATTGGTTTCGGATTCCTGGGGCTGCGTGGATGTTGGTGTAATTGCGTGCGGTCCGCAAACTCTTCAATCAAGTGTTGCAAAAGAAATCAGGTCACAGGATTTAAGAAGAAAGGGCAATAGACCTGTTTTCCACTTTAACAGCCATAGCTTTGATTTGTAGCCTTCACCATGAGATCATGTTAGTTTAGAACTAGATAGTAACATCATGGGTATGGGAGCTTTATTTACAGGTCCCATAGGTGTCCAATATGAAGCTTATTCTCGACTGGCAGTATGTTAATTCATGCTTGGCTGTATACGTCACTCTGCAATTTGCGGAGTTTGTCATTGTCTAGATTTTAATTCCATTTTCGTCTATTTGCTGCCTCACATATAACAAGACTATCAAGTCGTAAACTATTGCTGTCTGAAATGACTTGACTTCTTGTCAGTTTTTGATAACTACCCAGAGTAGGACTTGAAAGACCACTTCATCGTGCGTCTTCCCTCGATGACCCAGTACAGATTGGTAAGATAATTGTGTAATGTGTTCATCAGTCTCTAATTGCAAAATCGTACCTCCAGTGGATTCATTGACTTAGAGACCAGACTTGGCCCTTTCATTTGCTAGAGGAAGTGTGAAACACATAAACGCGCGCGCGCACGGATCTCAGACTTTCGACCACTGGATATCCCTTCTTAGCAATTGCGCATAATCAATTCCCACTTAAGGGGCCTTCTGTACACATGCATGTACCATAGCCTTTTAGAGAGTACAAGTTCACGTAAGACTTGTCTAGACTTTTCCGATTGGGATTTTAAATATCAGGATCCTTCGAGAGAAGACGTGGAGGGAAAAAATATAACTCTAAAACAAGTGGAACTTGTCATTTTAATCACCACAAGAGAAGTTAAGTCGAAAAGGACTCTCTCTTAAGAGGATCCTGGATTACACTGGCGGCAATATAGTGTGAAACGCTGTCGAAGTTGTCCCCAGCCATGAGAAAAGACGTCTCCCTATCTTGTTGTACAAGATGTGGTTGGTGCATTTGCATGGAAAGAACTTCTGCTTGGGCCGCTGCAAGCTGAAGCTGCAATTCAGACACTTGATTCTGCAAGTAAGATATCGTGCCTACGCACCCATATACTGGGTCTCTCACCCTTGCATTTGCCTCGTACACTAAACTGCTCACCGCATCTCCTCTCTGATTCACCGGAAGTTCCTGCAAAAGTAAAACCCGGATTGCCTCAGGCTCTGAATTACTCTGGAGGAACTGAAACTGCCCTATGAAAGTGACTGAAGTCATCTTGGTTGATCTAATTAACCATATATATTGACGCATATTCTATAGTCCACCATTGTTGTATCGATAGATCTAGAAAAAAAAATGAGTGCACCACCAGCACCAGGTCATATCTGTACCTAAAGGCCAAAAGTACAGTTGCACTTACTCGACATGAGTCAATCGACCTAGAAAATAGGTAACTCCTTCGGATCACACACACTGGAAGGTGGGTGTGTTTACTGAGGGCTGCACATCCACACACAGCACAGGGGGAGAGAGAGAGAGAGAGAGAGAGAGAGAGAGAGACCTGCAACATTTTGCTGAGATTACTGGCACCAAAGACCCTATGAACAATGGCAAACTTATGAGGGTCGTGGGGTGGGAAATATGGAGCGAAGATGCAATCCTTGGAGCAGCGGCGTCTCAACAGCTTGCAGGAAGCACATGGCGAAGATCCCGACGATCCTCCCATAATTCCCTTTCCCCAGTTGTGAGTATTACGAAAGCACTTGCTCGTCTTGATGAAAGACGAAGCCAGACACTCAGCATATGTTGCAGCAGCACGATGTTGCAAGCTTAGAGCTGAAGACAAAAGGGCATGTGGAAATGGCCATTTATACTAGAGAGCGAAGGTGACAGCGTGGACGTGTTTTCCCTAGCCTGCTGCAGTGCAGAAATTGGATGCACATGCATCGTTTTGAAATCTAAACACCATCATAATTACTCGATTAGAAAAACGAACTAGCTAGATCGCAGACGGAGACTAAGTTTTTCTTTTTTTTTTTTCTTTTTTTCTTTTTTAAATTAAAGACACAAGCAACGGAATGGATGGAGAGGTTGACCACCGCCTAGGCGCGTGATGGGTTGGCAATCTCGATCCATGCACTTGTGTAGTTCCCACGTTCTTCTTTGACTCTCTCCACATCTATACAATGATCCATTTAATTGACCTGCCTTCCGTGTGTAATCCCTTTTTTCAATTGAATCGCCTTTAACTTCCAATTTCCAGGAGGCGGTTGATTAGATAGTGTCAAATATATTGAAGGGGCAACCCAATCTTATCTCGAAGAGTAATGATCCATTTTACACTTGGCTTTACTTTCCTTTTAAAGTTCACATATATGGAATTTTTTTAAAATCTCTAACCATGAAACCATGACTTTATGTCCAATGCATCGTGACATCTCTAGCTAGATCCAATGTGAATGCTCGCTAATCGCTGGTGAATTTTCTCATGAAACTCTCTCTCTCTCTCTCTCTCTCTCTCTCATATAGATCCTCAGCTCGAAATTAACCCTAAGCATCTCGATTTGGTTCTCTTATGTGCTAAACTTGTGCAGATGAGCCATCGCTAATCTTACCGTCTATGAGCTACAGGGAAGCATATAGATACTCAGCTCGAAATTAACCCTAAGCATCTCGATTTGGTTCCCTTGCGTGCTAAACTTGTGCAGATGAGTCATCGCTAATCTTACCGTCTATGAGCTACGGGGAAGCCTTGCGCTAGTGCATCCTCCATGTAACACTAAGATAATGATTGATTATGCAGAATGATGTGGATGAGTGCACGCTCGTCTTATGAAACGAGGCTATGAGTTCGTGTTTGATCACAAGACAGCCTGGTGATTGGACTGCTGAGGTGACCCGGTTAACCCAAGTTCTGAGGGGCAAAGGTTTTCAGACATGCTTGTTGAAAACTCCAACGTGCATCGACGGAGAGGACAAGTAGTACCTGATCATCTGTCTCGTTATTCTTTCCAAAGTGGGAAGCTTACCACCGGCGAGGAAAAAAAAATCTAGGAAGCTAATCATGCACAGCCATTCACTTTAGGGAGCTAACTCCGCGAATATTGGGAAAGAACCACAAGAGTCGATGCCTCCACTTTATCACTTCTTTTCTTCACAATATCCCAAGCATTTCCTGAATTAAACAGTCCATTGGCGGTTCTGGTACAGATCACTTTTTATCTTCACGTGACATACTAGGTTAAATGGCACCACAAGGAGCTGCTTGGATAGCTGCCGAATCCTCTGATCTGGCATGAGGGTAGAACCATTGAGAGTACTCAAATCACAGCAGAAACTTCAGCATCTGCGGCAATATTTTGAGCCACACGAACTACCCACTACAAGATGTTTATCAGCTAAGATGCCATGCGGATGCCGATTGTCATGCCACAAAGAAGTAGAATTACCAAAGCCAATCATGTGTTTCCCAAAAGGTTGGATCTCAGCCACATTTAACGAACCAAAATACTACCTTTACCGAGACATCTTCATTGCAATCGTCGTACCACTTTGTGTATCAGCCCTAATGGAGTGAGCATAAAAATCGTGGCATATCGATAAGAGCAGCACGCCAGACATTCTTAAATTGGGCCTATGCGTTCATACGAGCGCCGCTGTTGTCCTCCGAGGAACACGACGTGCACGTGTCATGCCCTGACTGCACCTCTTGGTCTTGGACGACGGCCCACGGGAATCATTGCTTTTTGTCGACGTTTGATGCACGACTCTTCTTTTAGCACAATTAAAACAATTAAAACAGGTCCGCTGATTTCACGAAAAATAACTTGAAAAATATTTTTCAATTTTTTTGATAATTGATTCATGAAAAAAGAACTAATTAAAAAAAATATTTTTCATCAACAAAAATGTCTTCTAAAATATGAGAAAATATTTTTTTTTTCGGAAAATATTTTCATCGCTCACTCTCTCTTACTTCACGCTTAGGATGGCCATGCGAGTCCCCTCTTCTTTCTTTTTTTAAAAAATTCAAATATTCAAATATTTTTTTTTCTCTTTTTCCTTTCTTTTTTATTTTCTCTTATCCTCCTTCTTTAGTCGATCACCAGCCACAGGCAAGCTGATGAGCTTGAGCTTACTGCTCGCCACTCACTAGATCGGCGAACACAAGCCTCGAGCTCACCCGAGGTCAACAAGCGTAAGCCTCGCCACAAGTTCGAGCTTGTTGAAATCTAGCAAGTTTGTGGCCGGTCGCCAATCATTGTTGTGGTCGGCGATCAATCAAAGAAGAAGAAGTAGGAAAAAGAAAAAGAAAAAAAGGGAAGAAAAAGAGGAAATTTTTTTATTTTTTAAAAATAATTAAAAAAAATTATGAAAAGAAGTGCAAGGAGGAAAATCAAATCAAATTTTCAACACCAAACGGAAAAAATATTTTTTAATTACTTTATGGTTTTAGTGAAACATCAAAAAATACTATCATTTTCTTAAAAAGTAGCTTTTTGAAAAATACTTTCTAAAAACGCAACATTTTTCGCAAAACGATTGGAACCTACGTCTTTTAAAAGCTTGCACACATGAGCATTTAACCTCATGCGCAATAAGTAACTTTAACTTACAAACTAAAAACTAATAGGTGACCTTAAGTATTCGTAAACATTGTTCTTGCAAATCGTGTGATAATATATGAAATTCTGTGAAAATGACTCTCAGGACATAAAAGTTTGTGAGTTCATCTATTTCACTTACAAGAAACCACGGTCGCCGTCTTAGGAACACAAATTAAGCTTTTTCTATCAATCCTTGAGATCGAATAATCTTTTGAGACTGCCATAGGAACACAAAAAATGTGTGAATTATAGTAATTGCCCAGTGTTTGTGAAATAGTAGGACGATCTTTCCTGGTGCAAAGTGATTGTGTGCTCAAAAGAGTCGATTTAGAGGGAAATGACCCAATATTTAAGTGTTCGTACCAAATGTTAAATCAGCAACCATCTTTAGTAGATATTTTAGCATAGTTGCAGTTGGATTTGTCTATGGCATCAAAGGAATATTCTGATGACAATTTCAAATGACTTGGTAAAACAGCTTGACTTATGAACAGGATTATTTTCTCATTTGTTTCTTTTGCACATGTGCGTTTTGATATTAATGTTTAGGAATAAGAGTAATGGAAGTCTTAAAACTTATCAAATTGGTGCAATCAAGTCCTTTTATTAATTTCGTCCCACTAAGCTAATGGAAAATGCCAATGTGGTTTTTTTTAATATTTTCTCTCCCTTACATGACGATGGCATGGCTAAAAACATGAAACATACGGTTAAAATGATATCATTTTAGTCCAAATTTGTTTTTCAATTTGAATTTTATTGAAATTAAATTTAAAAAATAAACTAGTATGCATATAAAGAGAGGGGTGATAAACCAAGCGGCTAAGGGTTGCAAGCTCTCCTTGCTGTTGCCGCCCACCATAGCTAGAAACAGCCAGCAAGAGTGGGGGATGGCCAATGGGGTTCGCTAGGTCTTGACCAGTGAATGGCAACCCTCACCAACCATAGGCGAGGGTCATAGCAAGTGAGGTCGCCAGCCATTCCCCACTCTCATTGGCCCTTCGTAGCAATGGTGGGGGCAGCAACGGTTGAGGGCTGCATTCTCACCCCTCTCCCTTTTAAAAAAAATAATTTAGCTTATATATATATATATATATATATATATATATATATATATATGTCAGATTTGGATCAAAATGATGACATTGTAAATACCTAGCCATGTAAGATAGACAAAATAATAATGAAAAAAAAAAAACATGTCGGACAGTTTCCATCAATCAAATTGGACAGAGTTAACAAAACTCAATTGCACCAATTTGAAATGTTTTGAGATTTAATTATACTTATTGCAAGTTTAATAATTCAATTGCACTTTCTTAACTGTTTTGAAACTTCTACTACAATAATTTTTACCCATTGTTGAGAGACACATAGTCTGCACATAGACTAATTGGACACCGAACTAACTTTCTACCTTATGCTGCAATTCTTTCCCACTGATTTCGTCAAAAGGACCGCAAGCTAATAATTTGCTAGTAAATGAGAATAAAACAATATTTTCTCTTTCGCAAATTCTGCGAAACCGAGTTGATTCGCACCTCATCGGGGGCAATCGGTGTTGAACTGATTGTCAAGAAAATTGCGCCAATGGTACTATCATCCTCACCAGACAGCTGTTCATTTGATTATAGGTGTACGGTTAGATTTCAGAAAGGCGAAAACGAAAGGCTTGGGCTGAACTCCTTTCAGCGGGTTTGCTGCCTCGCGAAGCGCGTTCACCAACCTTTCAAACCCCTAAAAGCCCTCTAGGAAAGCGGAAAAACTCGGAACGCCTTGAACGGTGAGAAACTGGTACGCTTAATTTCAAGCTTCGTGAAAACGCTAGGAGGACAGTCGTCTCTAATCGCTGTAGAGAACGTGCGAACTTCAATGCGAACGGGGACGCAAGTTCCTCAACTCTGAAAAACGGGTGCAGGTGAGGAGCAAAGTTTGAGAATGGCAGTCTTATGTAATGAGAGAGAGAGAAGGGGTCTTAAGCGGAATCGCTTTGACCTCGACAGCATTCAACAGGGACAAAATCTTCACCCCAAAAAAAAAAAAACAAAAGGCTTTCGTTCTCCAAAATTGACTGGTGGAAATTCAAATTTGGAGTTCCCATGATCTCCCATCACGAGAGGACAGATGTTAGACTCGGATGAAGCAACAAGCGCATGATACCCATGGCTTGACCCAGCTCATCTGTTTCCCATACCCCTTGTCTCGTTATTGCCCCTCGGATTCTAGCAGTTCAGGTGCTCAAGACTTCTTTGAGGTAGACAACCTAGAAAGGAAATGCACGTTTGGTGAAGGACCGACATTGTGTCGCGGCCCAGATGATTCAGCTAGTGTGAAACACTCTGCCTTTGTAATATTTGACTGCATAAGCAATACCCATTTGAAATTCAACTATTATGAACTTCAAGCTGTAACTCAGACTAATGACGGAAGAACCAGAAATGTGGTCTCGTCTACTCTGAACACAATTCTTTGGCCAGGCTCCATATCCACAAGTCCATCCATCTTGTATTTGAGAGTTCATAACATTTGAAAGAAGTTTAAAGTGCCATATATCATTTCAAAAGGACCAACAACACCATACAAAGATGCTTTTTGGACATGATAACACAGCATCGATGTAGCGGTAGTCCCCATTGATAAATATATGTGGTCACAAATCAAGCAACTTGGATCTTATCAGATATATATATGATCAATATATGGCAAGTTCTTAAAAGTTGAAACCGCACCATCTCTTAACATAGAGGGTCAAGGTTACAACTTAAACTTCTTTCAAATCATTTTATATTCAGGAAATGGACCATTACATTTACACCCGTATGTGCAAGGCTAGGAGACTACACGGAACCTGAAATTTTAGTGTGTGAGTTTCTCGCATCTGACCTTAAAGCCTGGCATTCCGAAAATTTCCTTGCATTCCGCTTCTTAATACCATCTCTGAACAGAACACTTGCAACAGGATGGATTTCTCTGAATGTAGAAGCTTGCTGTTTGCTTCTCTCCATTTCTTTCCTCTTCAAATATTTCACTGCCTTTGCCTGAACTGTACATACCCAGATGAGTCAAACAACAGCATGACTATGCTTAGAATTCCATTCGCTGCAAAGAGCTTATTAAAATGCAGTCAAAGGCACTCACCAATCAAATAAGTGCTAGTGGTCCCAAGTCAAGATTGAAATAAGTCCCAAAATTCTTATGGTAATATCCAAGACAAACTTTCTACATGGAGAGTTTAATCAGCAGAAATTCACATCTGATGCTCCATACAATCAAATATTTCCCTAGACACACTGCCTTATCTGATTCAGGCTTCATATTGATGAACATCACTGCTGACTTAAAGATGGTGAAATCTGCTAAAGGGGGAACATATCACTTTGCAAATATTGACCAGCAAATTGCAAGTGCAGCTGCACCGACAAGCTGTTTCTAAACTTGATGCATGGTTCACTCAACATTGGGAAGTATTTTAATTCAAGTGATATAAGTATGCCCAAGACCTGGCTACCTACAATTTTTGTTTTCAACGAAAAGAACAATTTTGCATGTTGAGAATCATAATTGATCAAAAAGTAGAGGAACTAAACTTAGATAATGCTGTGCAAAATCTTTAACAACGATGTTGTCTTGTAGGTCAACAAAGGACAATTAAATAATACAACCAGGGTACTTCATCATCACATCTAATTTCAGGTTCATTTACTTAGCTGTCATCACTACTATGACCCAAGGGATACATTTATCCCTACTGGCAAAAGTTGGAATAGGCGAAGGGAACAGGCTCAACAGCTGTCTCTGTTTATCTATATCAGTTTGTCTAATAAATTCCATAAAAAATTAGATTTCCACTCAAAGCTCTGTAGTCTTTGAATACAGCAGAATGAAGACCGCAGATTTCTTCCACTCCCTCCACCATTCTCCATAAGCGCTCAGCGCTAAGAATACTTACATACAGACTTGATCAAATGGAGCAACTTAAATGGGGCATCCAAAAATAATGTAACTTCACCAAAACATTTTCAAGGAAGAAATAAAAATATTATGAGTTTGAACCAACATTGTCAATTGTCATTGTAACATCATGCCCCTAAAGTGCATCATGAAAGAAAATTGAGAGAATTATTTTATAGATTATATCCTTCCATTAGCAGAGTAAAGTATTATATCAAAGAGAGAATATTCATGGACCATTAGTATGATAGAGGCAGCACAAGCAGTAGTAATAAGATCAGATAAAAATAGACAAGACTAATGCTTTACATACAACATACCACTGCATGAACCAGTGGATGCAATAGCAACTTCCTTGAGACTTACTATACTCTGGATATCTCCAGTGAAATTTTCCAAGCCAGAAGTATCACTCCTCCATAGACATAGAAGGGCATTTTCACATGCCTGGTTGGCAAAGGAGGGAAAAACAAAAATCATAGTGAAGACTGCACATTATAATTCAGGGGACATTATACTAGTTTAAAAAGCATCAAAAGCATATTGGTCCTCATCCACATAAGTTAGACATGCTAATTTTAAGGCAGAAGTCCTCAAAAACACTTGATGGTGAATAAATAAAAGACTTGCATGACAAAAGTGAGGAAACTCTTCCTGCCTGTGGATTATCGAACATATTACATATTAAATAGTCTTGCATTCATGTTGACAGTCCTAGTTTGGATTGTCAATGCCCCGCAAAGGGAATGGCAGAGAGCAATTTGTCAATGCAGACACTGATACATTCATGACTAACTTCTATGTCCGACAAAGCATTCTAAGTATCCAGCTAAACACAGTTTCGTTATTGACGGAGTTGTCTTAAGGAAGTCCAAAGTAGTCGTCTTGATCCACCACACCTTAATACAGCAACTTACTCGACGAGTCAAATAGAATTCGATGCATGTACCAATGAATCTGGTCAATAAGATACAACAGCATTGGAATACTAATATCAGCTTGAAGATGCATAGTTCCAAACCTAGTTGTCCAAACTGCTACCAACCATGATTTGGAAATGAGAATAGATATCACCCCCCGTATGGCATTGAAGAAATGCACATTGCTTCATTTTCCACTCAGCATTGCAGTGAAAACTTTGACAGTTCATTGGAACTATGGCAGCAACAATATGCTACCTTTGTGGCAATGGGATAAAAACCATTGTCAAGCGCATCCCTGGCAAAGTTCTCCCATTCGGTATGACCAACTTGTAGCCATTGATGAACTCCAGATTTGTTTTCCCGAAAAACAAGTGCTTCGTACCTCAGTGCCAAGCAACTCTGATAAGATAATACAAACCAAACACAAAAGGAATGAAAAAGGCCCCTCAAAGACTACATCCAAGGCCGTAGGAACGTGATCAGCATTCGACTAAGGAAGCCCCTAATTCATCGACAATTCCATCAGGGATCTGGCTTCAACGTCGTAAATGGTCATAACAAAGAAGAAGAAGAAGAAGAAGAAAACGATGACATAAATCAGCTCATCAGTTAATCGTCGTTTAGAAACATACATAAGTTAAATCATCGGTTCCTCTTTCAGTATTTTTTTTTTTTTTTTTTTTAAATCATGCATAACGGAAGAGGTGGCACTGACCTCAAAATCCCCAATGACGGCAAAAGCTCGAACCAGGAACTCGAGAACCGAAAGCACACGGACGACGCTCTCATCCACGATCTCCCGAAGTACACGAAGAGCCTCGAATCTCAGGAACCGTTCTAGGCTCGATCGCACTTGAACCGCCGAGTCCACGTCCTTGGAGACCAACAAGGTCCGGAGAAGGCCGAGAGCCGCATCGTCGAACCTGCGAATGGCGATGGAAGTCGCGATGTCAACACGAACGATGCTGGCGGCGTGCGCGCATGTATCAGCCTCGCGAAACGAGCATCGGCGCGAACCTTCTGAGCTTGACGAGGGAGAGAAAGAGAGAGACTTCCGGCGACGAGAGCGCGTCCGCCATTTTCGAGATTGCGGAGGGAGCCGCTTCTGTCGATGGCGCCACTTCCTCTCGCTGTGTCTCCTCCTTGTGGTGCTGCCTTGGGCGTTTCAGGCCCATTCCCTTTTTGTTTTTCATTTTTGTTTTTCTAATTTTTGGTGCGGGAAATGATTTTGTCTAAAGTCATTGAAAAAGAGAGTTGAAAATGTAATTTTTCCTCTATGCCTTGTAGGAATAAGGAAAATTATTCGTCTTTATATGTCAATCTCCTTCCATAATCTAACTCATATTTTTTGTTTCATGAAAAACAACTTGAAAAATGTTCTTCAGCTTTTCGATCTTTTAAAAAATGAACTATTATTTTCTATCAAAACAAAAAAATTTCTAAAATAGGAAAAAATATTTTCTATTTTTTCAAAAAAACCCTGCTAGGCTGCTAGCCTCCTCTTCTTTCTTTTTTCTATGGAAACTACGAAATTACCCTTTCGGAGCAAAAATGACTAAAATGCCCTTAAACTTTTTTTTTTCATTTAAAAGATAATTCGATCTCGACTGTTCATTTGAGGATTCATCTAGGCCATTAGGTATGCCATGTCACTAATTCATGTAATTAAAATTTCAGCCAATCATCAAATTACTTAATCCTCTAGTATTTTTTATCTTATTCCTTAAGATTGAATACCAACCATTGATCAAAACAACGGTTGAGATTCAATATAGGGTGGACTATATAAGGATTTTCCCTTCATTTTCCAAAGAGAGGTTGCCCATTCTCTCGCACTCTCTCGACCACATGCTCCATCGCCCTCAACTGCTGTGCGCTGGCCAATCTACCGCCACCTCAACAACCACAAGATCTTTCTTCGTCGCAAGGCTCGCTGATCATTTCCCCTATCGGTGATCGCCGATTAGCCACCAAAATTCTCCTTAGCCGAAGACGTGCTCGATAATGTTCCAACTGGCCAACAACTCGATGGGCTCTAGATGGCAGTCTTTGTCAAATCGTAATCCAATTATGACTGACGAGATAAATCAAGAACATTTCCTTTATTCAATATGCAATTTGGTTCATTCTTGCCCTTTTCATCATGTTAAAAGTTTGTCAAGAACCACTCCTTCTTATTCGAGCTCTCTTACCTTAGTGATCATTCCCTACTCTTGTCTCACCGGCTTGTTACAACGTTGGAGTTTGGAGCAACATCCCATAATAGCTCTTTTGTAAGATGCCTTAGAAGATTGACTTCTTCGGGTCGATTTCCTTCCGTTGCTCTCCTAGCGGTTGAAGACTTGAAATGCACAGTAACTTTGTTTCTAGTTCGTAGCATTGGATTGTTATTATCGGCAACATTATCTAGCTCTTGTTGACTTTTGGTTCTCAACGTGAAAACTTCCTAAGATCAACAAACAAGAGTCCCACCAGGGGCGCCAAAAGAGATGCTTCACCAAAATGTATCGATTTTTGGACAGAAAGCGCAATTCAATGAAAAGATAAAAAAAGACTGAAACTAGAGATAATTGAGTTTAGCCATGAAAAAGGATACTAAAATGTAAATGTAAGTTAGAAGTAAAATTGAACAAGTGATGTTTATTGATTAGTAATCCTTTATAAAGAGTATAATGTGGGAATTTATAGCTCATAACTAATGGTTACAAGCATCTACTAAAACTTCACTACTCCATAATTACATCAACAATTACATTCACTTCGCTGCCCAACATTTACATGACTCCATTACTCGACCTCCGACAAGTTTCTGTTGATCAAACTATCACCTACAACACTCGAACAATTTTACTGTCAACAGAGTATTGGGAAAGATCAGCTGGTTACTTAGAGAAATTTGAAAAGTAGTTGGGTTGCAAAGATTCGATCACAATTGAAATTATCAAACAAATAAAACTAGGACGAACTTTAATCGGAGGATGATATGAAAAATTTTGGTTTGGGATGAAAAGGCGTTCGAGCAATGAGGAGATATGACGAGGAGATGTAGCCTCTGGTTAAAGGCCGAGGGGAAAGACTCAAAAGGACCTGAAACAAAAGACACGGACTAGGAATGCATTTCATAGGTGGCCACCGACCCTTCCTGTGAATTTTTCTCTAGAGTTAGCAACATTTGAGACCTTACCACTTAATCATTAAATCAATTTAGTCAAGTCTCAATATTTGTTGGTGTGTATTTTATGGTTTTTATTGTTGTTGTTATTGTTGGAAATATGGTTGGTCTGGTCACCGCTCCGTGCAATTAATGGTAGATTATGATTTTTGCATATAAAGTCGAATGTAGTAGCACCGCTATGTCATAAAAACTGCGCATTGAAACATAAAATTTGCCATATTACATGGACAAAAAAACGAATATTTTACGAATACAAGTTTCCAAACCATCTCGATCACATCAACTAATGCAATAATATAATGGAATTCAAGTTTTTACTCACGTACAGCGTAAACTTTTATTTAAGCGGCTCATCTGTAGAACATGGTACAATTCGATTCAGTCAAGTACAAACGGCGGTCGGCTTGAAGTCCACCACGAGGACCTTCTTCAACCGGGGAGGAACCGCTTCGAGAACTCGACATGGGCTGGATGAGGTAAGTATTCTGCTATTCCCTCTGTGCTCTCAAACGGTGTCTCGAGGACATGGGTGAAGCCTTGATGGGCATTCTCGATGCTCACATCCCTTCCCGTGACATTCACACCAGAAATGATAACACAGCCTCATTTAGGTCAGAGAGAGAGAGAGAGAGAGACCAATGGGAAGATTTCATGGGGTCGATGAGATTGACGAGATTGGCGAAGCCCCTGATGAGTTCTTCAATCTGGTCAGGCGTGGTATCATCTCGCAAAGCAACATACGCTTCACGAGTCCTTTGGCTTCCTCCATTTCTCAAGTTTCCTCTATGCTTCAATCGTTACTTGGCGTTCTTTTATTTATAGTTTTGCCAGTTGCATATCTACTTTCCACCATTCCCATGTCTGCAAGCTTCCTTCTTTTGAACTTTCCAAATGAATTTCAAAGTCGAAAACAAACGACGATGAGTCCTTCCTGTCTCACGTCACTCCACAGCTACGTCGTCATTGGAGATTCAATTGGAATTTCATCACGTGAGACGCCATCGATGTTCTTTTGGAGGATGTTTTGACTAGATCGACTCGATCAGGTATATTTCAATTCATTGGTGGTGACCAATCGGCATCCGAATTGCTTCTTAGATATATTTCTAGAAAAAGTGTTTCGTTTAAATTTTCGCAAAGACAAAAGTCACATCAAAGAAACTAATTATTATAGTGATATTGGAGAGCGAGATGAGAAAAATTAGAAACCCTCTAACTCAAAAGAGCAAGATGTAAAAATTTCATGTGAAGTAGGGATGTCAAATTGCTATGAAATGGGGAAGGTACCAAAAAATTTCTAAATTTATGACATTGGTACCAATTTACTTATAAACTTTTCAATTTGATTAATTTGGTCATAAACATTTTCATATTTGTATCAATTTAGTCTTTTTGGCCAATCTTGGCTGGCCGACGTTGACATGGATGCCGGCCGACCGATGAACGCCCGACATGGTAATTTTTATTTTTTCGAATTCTTTATTAATTTCTTCTTCTTCATCTTGGCTTCTTCTCCTACAATGGCCAGCGAACGCTTACTTTCATCAATAAGGAAAAGTGTTAAAAAAAATCCTAAATCTATTGCATTTATGCCAATTTAATGTTAAACATTTTAATAGTATCAATTCAATTATGAATCTTTTGCATCTGCAACAATTTCGTCTTTTGCTAGCATGGACGCTGACTTGAACAACTTTTAAAAATATTTTAATATTATTACCTTTTATTTTTTTCCTTTTTATTTTTATTTTCTTTCTTTCATCTATTTTCCCTCCCCTTCCGTTTTCCTCCAGCCAGTTACCTCAATGATCGACTAGAGGTTAGGGCTGGCAAGGTCAACCTGCCGACCACAACAAGAGTGGCGTCACGTTAGGCTAACAAGTCTCACCTCACCAAAACTGGCAAGGTCATGCATTGACTAGTAGCCGTTTGAGAGACTCGAGCCTCACCCAGCCATCGCAAGGCTCACTAGAAGTTGATAAGGTCAACCTCGCCGACCCTAGCCTCTGGCCTATCACCAAGGTCCAGTGACCGACTAGAGAAAGATGGAAAGAAAAAAAAAAGGGATAAAGAAAGACAAGAAAAAAAGAGGTATGGACATAAAATCTGCAACTATCGTTGGCATTTCTTTTCTTATCCTCCACCCTATCTTCCATGTGGGGTCTCTAAAGCCATGCCATCCACACATGGAAAACCCTACAAGAGGTGTAGGATAAATAAACAAATAAATATTCAAAAATATTGAAATATTATTTAAAGTTGTCACGTCGTCAGAAATCGGTATGCCACGTAGGCCGACTGACATCCAAATCAGCAAAATTTAACTATAATTGGCCAGAATTACTAAATTGACACATATGCAGAAGGTTTAGAACTAAGCTTGCATCAATGCAATAGGTTTAGGACTTTTCTAACTCTTTTCCGCTACATCGGTGGTAGGCCACATTAGGATAAAGCAAAATTTACTAATGGTTCAGATTTAGTATGTAGTATTGAGATTTTATTGAAAGATCCATATTTAATGTGGCATGTGTGCTCTTATGAATTAAAAAAAGAATTAAGCCCAATTAAGCATGTTTAACCAAAAGAATGTCAAATTTCCAAAGAACCCGGGCATCACAAGAGTCCTAACAAAACCCTTTTTTATAATCGTAAAGGTAGGGGTGAGCATTGGTCTAGGTCAACTCTGGACCGACTTTGGACCAGCCTAACCCTGCCGGTCCTAGTTCGGTTCTTAGAGAGATTGGGTCGATCATTGATCCTGAGATTCCTAGATGAGCACTATGCTAATTGGTCCTCGATTTTGGGAGTTCAGGATCAGTCCAACCAAGATCAACCCTAACTTATATATCTAATATATTATTTATAATTTTTTTATATAGAGAAAATCCTAAAATAAACGGCGTCAACAATATTAAATAACTCCTTAGAGGAGTTCAAGTAATTTTAAACTATTTTTTAATAATTTAGATTTTTATTGTCTTTTGTGGCGTCAATAGCCACAATTTATTCTTTAATAATTTAGATTTTTAATATCTTTTGCGGCGTCAATAGCCACAATTTACAAAGAAGGAAAATATTTTTGTGAGGAATTCTCATGGCGTCCAGCATAAACAGCTCCTCACGGCATCCTTATCTAGTACTCGTTCTCTTTTATCTTATTTGTCATCTTACTCTTTAATTTGCCAAAATCGAAAGAAACAACTTTTCCACTCACCACTCGACACTCGCCTCACTCGCTTTGGCTCACTCATGCCGCTCGTCGCTCGATGCTCCCTTAACTTGTTGCTTCACGCTCGACGCTCACTCTCCTCGACGCTCACCCCACTCGATGCTCGCCGCTCGCCTCTCTTAACTGACCTCACTCATCACCAAACCTAATAGGTCAGTCCGATCCTCAGTCACCTTTTCAAGGAGTACAAAAAATGAAATAAAAATTATCAATTGATCCCGCGTTGACCCCACTGAACCCATTGGGTTAGTCCGATTCTCGGTTGCATTTTCAAAGAGTACAAAAAATAATATAAAAAAAATTATCGATTGATCCCGGGCTGACCTTGAAACCGGACCGAACCCATTGGATCGGTCCGATCTTCAGTCCCAAACTCAATAGGGTCGGTCATCAATCTCAAAAATTAATGACAAGTATTGTGCAAGTTGGTTTTAGGGTTAGGGGGTGGACCAGCCTAATCCAAACCATGCTCACCCCTACGTAGAGGTAAGGACATCCAATTGGGATCTTTTTGAATCGCTTGAGAGCTTTGTTCATCCAAATTCTGTATTCATCCAGTTCGCATCGATTTTCGACCGCTTATCATAATAAAGAAGTCTTAACATGCGGACCCACTGCTTGCAAGACATTGTCGGCTCTAACCGCGGCTCACCCATGCCCGCCCAGCTTTTAGACGCATCTGCTTTGAGGTCGCACGAAACTTATTAAGTAATGTAACTGTTCCACATAGACAATGTAAGATCTGAGACACATACAACGATTGACGCCCAACAAAAAGGCTATCCGATTATAACGAGTTGATCAAGAAGATGTTCCGTTCCTCTATCAAACAGTCTGCTTTTCCCGGTATGGCAATGTATGTCCACACAAATTCGGTAATGAACAGACCGAAGGCATAAACTTTACGTAAAATTTCGTGCCAATCTTAAGAAAAATCAAAAGACAGAAAAACCGCGAAGAATGGGCAGACCAGGTTTGTCCCCATAAATCTGAATTTAGATATTGCGTATTTCACATTGAGATACAGCATGATTTCTGACTTGTAAATTGCAAAGAAAGTCTCTCAAGTCTGGACCATATTAATCACCTTACACAAAAAAAATGGCACCCTCAGAACTTCAGTTCTGTCATACGTTAAAAAAACTTAATTATTCATACACAACACGGGTAGAGCTTGCAATGCAATGGTCAATTCAGGCACGAAAAGGAGTCGGTTTGTAGTCGATCACGAGAATCTTCTCCAGATGAGGCCAGACACGCTCGTGCATTTCGAGGTGAGCAGGATGACCCATGTACGCTGCTATTCCCTCAGTGCTTTCAAACGTTAGCTCGATGACGTGCGTGAAGCCCTCATTTGAGTAGTTGACGTTCACATCCTTTCCCCTAATTGTCACATGAGAAATGACAACCCAAGATCAGGCATCTGAACAAACTGCTAAGGAACGTTCCATGACAGATACACCAAGACAGAAATATGAGGACGCAGGCGCACCCAACTTCTATCGAAGGGGAATAATGGCAAAGAGCGCAAAAGAAAGGGAAAGAAGGTAGAGATTAGACAGAGAGAAGATAATACATGTGCCAAGATTTTAAGGATTCGATGAGGTTAACAAGATTGGAGTGATCCTTGATGAGTTGCTTGATTTGATCAGAGGTGGTTTCGGCCTTGAACTTGCATAGCAACACACGCCTCACGAATCCCTTCGCTTCCTCCATTGTTTTCCCTTCTGGTCGGGACGCTTCCTCTATTGTTAGGCTGCGCATGGTAACCTTCCCCAGCCCAAAATTTCTATTCTTTTGTTAGAACAAAAAAAGAATAAAACCTGTTTAGAACACAAAGTTGATTTTTATTCCCTGGAATAGAAAAGTTAGCCCTAATAGAAATGAGAAACAAAAAAAAGTTACTTCTTGTTCAGGGAACAATTTCTAGAAATAAGCAAATTTTCTTTTTTATTTTTGTTTTATTTCTTTCTCTTGCCGCGGCCACCTCCAATCGCCCACCGGTCGCCGCCGCCGCCGCCGGTCGCCGGCCGCCGACCGTCTCCGCCGCACGTCCGCCGGCCGCCCCCGCCGTCGGCCGCCGCCGACTGGCAATCTCCGCCACGTCCCCGTCCGCCCGCCCCCGCCGTCGGCCGCCGCCGATGCCGTCCGCCGCCCGCCCATCGGCCGCCGACGCACCCATGCCCGCCGCCGCCAAAGGCGGACGGGCGGCGCGGGAGGTGGCGGCCGATGGCCGGGCGGCGGCCGTCGCGGTGGAGGCGGCGGCCGGCGGGCGTGCGGCGGCGGCCGGCGGACGTGCGGCGGCGGCGGTCGGCGGCGGACGGCACCGGCGGCGGCCGGGTGGCCGCGGCGATCCGTGGGCAAGAATAAAAACAAATAAATACAAAAGAGAAATTGTTGCGTTAAAACGCATTTCTATTCTTTTTCTATTCCAAGAGTAGAAATTTTGTGTAGTTACCAAACGGGTTCTTTTACTCGAAATTGTTGCCCGGAATAGAAATAGAAAAGAACTATTTCTGAAAAAAAACTCTTCCCCAGCCAAGAAATTTTACCATGCGCACCCTTAGTTTCCGACTTCCGACTTCAAACCAATTGTCCCCACTCCCAAGCATTCAGACTCCACAGTCCACACTACCCCTTTACTTATAGTGGTTTCGCGGGGAATTACACGGGACTCACCCGCCTGGATTTTCGGGTCGTCAGCGTTTTTTAAAATCCTGATCAATTATTGTCTAGAAAAAGCTGGACCTATGGATGGTAGACATAGATTGTAGGGTACAAGTGAAAGCTGTATTGTACGGCTTAAATAAAGCACTAGAGGTTGGAAAAGAGAAGAAGTCCGCGGGAGCAAGGTTGGTAGAATCATTGGTAGGAAGAAGTCCACGTTGAAGGTCTCTAAAGCACATACATACATACATACATATATACAGACATACATAAGTACATAGAGAGAGAAATATAGTGAAAAATATCAACTGACTTCATAAAAGAATTTTATGAATATGTTAATAGAAATATATCAACTAGCCCCTTGCTCAGCCACGATGCTTTCGCCCATGATAACTCTATTTTAGATAGAATACTTTTACTAATTTAAGCTTAATATTTACTAAGTTTTGATGAATTTCGGGTGAATTTATTTCTTATTCATGTAATTTTATTGAATTTTGTATGAAATATGACTTTCAATTCATAAGGAACCATACGCATCATTTGCAGAACACCCAGGACCATATGCGTAATTTTACCATGTGCTTGTGTTAAATTTGTATATCAATATCTATACCCTAAGTAGCACCAACACGTGACACGACACGACACGTTAACACGTCATTTCTCAAAAATAAAGAGTTCCGACACATTGGGACACGCTATATATTAAATGAATATTTTTATTTTTAATTAATTTGATTCAAATTTACAAATAAATAAATAATAAAAAAGAGCTTACAATGAATTTACACTAATAATATTAATAAATCTATTCATAAGAAATTTGAAAGACATATTCATAGTTAATGCGTACCCATATTTGGGAACATATTTCTAACTTTAACAAAAATTATAGATGAAACTAATGACTAGTTGACCAGAAAATCACCACAAGAGAAAATAAATATTACCGACCGATAACCTTAAAAAAGTCACGCTAGCGTATACTAATTAGATTTTTCCATGAACGAAATGATATAATAATTTCTCATTTAAAATTGAAAAAGAGAAATTAACCCATGATTCCAAGAAGATCACTTCAATGAAATGCAATTCAACTCCCTATTCGGTATTAAGAAAACAGTTTGTTGAAATATGCGTGGGAATAGGAACTTTAGGCTAGAAATCGTACGAGTATAAACACATTAACAGATAAGATGACATTTGTAATATGCAAATGCATCCAATATATAAACTTTCTTTTAACTAATAGCAAAATGTTCCATAGTACATCTTAACTAAGAATGTATCAAGTAAAGTGTGAAATTAGAAAAAGAAAAATCAGAACACTTCAAAAAATTCTCAACATGCATTATCACTTCGTCACAATTCAATTCGGCTTCATTCAATATATCTTTTAGTATTTTCCCAAAATAACAGTTATTTTGGGTTAGGTGAAAAGTAGGATGGTGTGGAATTGAGAAGAGAAAATAAAAAATCATTTGCAAATTTCTCGAGAAGGAGCATTCGCCAATTTACTGTTCAAACCCTTTTTATCTCATTACAAATACGTATAGATGACATATCGAATTAGGGCGGCATCTTGTGTGTCAAATGCATCTCATGTGTCAATACTTCATTTCAATAATATGAGACTAGGCTCTCATTGCTAGGTCATTCCCTTTTAGGTTAAATTATTGGATAGATCTTAAGCGGATTAGGTCTAGCTAAGTATTTTGAGACTACGCTACCATATGCTAGGTTTTCCTCTTTTTACTCCACAAATCTTTCCAACACCTAAAGCGGATCAGATCTAGCTAAGCACTTCATTAGTCTCATTGCTAGGTCATTCCCTTTTAGGTTCAATTATTGGATATATCTTAAACGGATTAGGTCTAGCTAAGTATTTTGAGACTACACTACCATATGCTAGGTTTTCCTCTTTTTACTCTATAGATCTTTCCAACACCTAAAGCGGATCAGATCTAGCCTCTTTTTTACTCTATAGATCTTTCCAACACCTAAAGCGGATCATCTCTAGCTAAGCACTTCATTAGTCTCATTGCTAGGTCATTCCCTTTTAGGTTCAATTATTGGATAGATCTTAAACGGATTAGGTCTAGCTAAGTATTTTGAGACTACGCTACCATATGCTAGGTTTTCCTCTTTTTACTCTATAGATCTTTCCAACACCTAAAGCGGATCAGATCTAGCTAAGCACTTCATTAGTCTCATTGCTAGGTCATCCCCTTTTAGGTTAAATTATTGGATAGATCTTAAGCGGATTAGGTTTAGCTAAGTATTTTGAGACTATGCTACCATATGCTAGGTTTTCCTCTTTTTCCTCTATAGATCTTTCCAACACCTAAAGCCAATCAGATCTAGCTAAGCACTTCATTTCCAATATTTGAGACTACGCTACCATACGCCAGATTTCTATTGATTTGACTTATAAACACATTTTACTAGCAACGCGAATCTATATATCGTATTTCTAGGACTTAATATTTGACAAGTTTTGAGAAATTTACTAATTCAAAGTGCATGTCGGTTGAAAATAAAGAAAAGCATGTAAAAGAAAAGAACCGCACTTCAGTGCCAATAAAGATCGGTTGATGGTGTAGCAAAATTTGAATAATAATAGGATTGATAAAATTCAATGAGGAATGAATTTATTAGAAAAAAAGTAGGTCCAAAACATGAACAAGTTTTCTTTGAGAGGATGAGGCAGTCGAACAAAGGGAAGTTGTGATAAGTCAGACAATGAGAGGCCATGATAGGAGAAAGACTAAAAACTATGGTGACCAGTTTTAGGGTAGACCGATTCTTACCTAGAATCGGGGACTGAATAAGTAAGTCCAGGAACCGAACAAGAGTACTCCCGCTCTGTTAATCAGCAACTCCAGTTTATCAATTCTCCATCATCAAGACCTCATCAATAATCAACACATTCAAGATCTAAACTGATCTTTACCTTGGTCCACTTCCAGTAAACTAATTATGCCGATGAAACACATGAATAATAAGGCCACATTTTATGACATGAGAGGGAGCAACAAGCGTCATGAGCGAGTGAGGTCGCGAGAGGAGTGATGAGCATCGTGAGCATGCGAGCGAGACCATGAGAGAGAGGTGTGAGACTTGAGCGAAAAAACTAGAAAGAGGCAAATGACAATTTGGATTTTGAACTTATAGGAGAGGGAGCGAAGAGCAAGTTATGAGGTAGAGGCGTGAGACTTGAGTGAAGCCACTAGAAAATGGGTAAATGATAATTAGGATTTTAAAATTATAAGAGAGGGAGCGACGGCCATCGTGAGCAAGCGAGGCTGCGAGAGGAGCGACAAGTTTTTAATTTCTTCAATGAAACCTTTATTTGATGGTCGTAACGCCTCCCCAAGCCAGAGGACTGAATCAAATAGAGGAATTATCTTACCTTGCCTTTGAGGTGGAAATTTGAACCATATTCATAGAGAAGTTTTTGGAAGCGCAAAACTTTACAAGGACGACGTGGTCTTTTTTTTTTTTTAATTAATATACGTTTCTCATATTTTCTTTTAATAATTGATCCAACTTTGATTGAGTATTTTTTTAACTCAACACCCGATTGACCTGATTTGTATAAACACGCATGACAAAATTTCTATTTCTCGATTTCTCTGTTTCTCTATTCCCCGGAATAGGTTTGGAACAAAATCCGTTTGCAGAACGCAAATTTGATTTATCTATTTCAAACAAATTTCTATTCCAGTAAATAGAGAAATTGAAGAAATCGAAGCTGAAATTTTAACTTCTCAGTTTCTGAAATAAAATCATAAGCTAAAATCAAATCATATAAAAGAATCTTGCGCTTTCTTGCTAACTTAATTCACTCATAACCACAACTTCACAAATTATTGCTAATTTTCTTTTTCTTATTTTGCTAGTGTTTTTTTTTTCATTTTTTCAATTTTTTTGATAACTTCCTCTTTAAGATGAAAGGCAATCGAATAGGTCCCCAATTTTCAAAAAGACCAAAGTTCTTAAATGCTTACTTAAAAACAATGAGGCTCTTTTCTCCTAGAAAAGGCACGTGCATGGCCATTGAAGAAAAAGTTCTTACGTAATAGATGAATAAAAAAACGTACCTAGAAATTTAATCTTATTTCTTTACGGATTCAAAATTCTTGCAAAATCAAAATAATTAGAGTGTTACACAATCTTGAATTTTAATTCGAAGGCAAGAGATTCAAGAGAATCTCTCTTTGCTATGCAAGGGCCATTAAGGGTTCATTGAGCAACAATAAAGAAATTAGGGATGAGCAACCGGACTGATTCATTCGAGAATCAAAATAAACCGACCTTCCCCGATTGGTTCCTAACCATAAACGTTACTTCAAGGTAGAATTCTCATATTTTTCTTTACACCATCAATTTTATTTTGTTGATAATCTTGTATAATACTAGTCTTTGATAAAATGACAGGGCTTTATAGGCGCCATTGATGGCACCCATATTCATGCTTCTGCAATACTTGTCTGAGCCTACGCAGGATGAGCTTGCAAATGATACATTGATCGAGGATGGAAACCAAATATATACGTTTAGGAAAACCATTGCCAATAAAATGGCAAGAGATAATAATATACCGGAAATTTCATGAAATTGTATTTTCAATTTTTGTAATGTATTAGTATTATTTCGACTATTATTTTGTATTTGAGGATTTCCTATATTATTATCTAATCAATTTCTATTCCTAGAAATAGAAATTTTATTCTGTTATCAAACGGATTTCCGTTTCGAAATAGAAATTTTTAGTCGTTATCAAACAAGGTTTTTTCTCAAAACTTGTCAGGGAATAGAAATTGAGAAATTGATTTCGGTCGAAATCAATTTCTATTTCAGAAATTTTGTCATGCGCAGCCTAAAAATGCTGTTCAATTTTCAGAAAAGTGTTTAAATCATGGATATTTGGGAATCAAGTTGTATGGATTATCAAGGTGAAAAAATTAGGATTAATACCCTGAAAAATCTCAAACTAATGCACGTGTGACAAATTTACCCCAAACTAATTTGTGACCACGAAAAACTCCAAATTGATACACATGTGGTAAATTTACCCCAACTGACCATAAAAATCCTAAACTAGTACACTTGTGACAAATTCACCACAAACTAATTTATTCAACTGCCAAAAATCTTTGTGACAAATATACCCTCCATTAAACTGGATTAATACCACAAAAAATCACAAAAATTATATAATTATGATAAAACAGATAGTAAAATCCAAAACTGGTATGTCAGTCAATTGTTACGTGCCATTCAACTTAGTAATTTGACAATAAATTTAACGAAAATTAATAAATAGTAAATTTGTCACAAGTGTACCAGTTTAGGGTAAATTTATCAAAGGTATACTAGTTTTGGGGACCACAAATTAGTTTGGGGTAAACTTGTCACAGGTGTACCAATTTAAAGTTTTTCAAGATATTAACCCAAAAAATTATGATATTTTCTTTATTAAAAATTTGATTAATGTGGTTCTTGTGGCGTTGGAAAATCCATAACTTGACATCTAAAGTGAAATTAATTGATTTGGTCAGATCATAAATGTTTAGACACCTCAAGAACATACGGTTGTGGTTAAAAGTTGCAATATTTTGAGAACCATCCATCCTATCTGGGTGATATATATGGAAAGCTCTTGAGGAGTATGTCCCAATCTTATCAAAATTTCAATGAAGTGTTATTTTGGTCAGATTTCAACAATTTTATGACGTTTGAAATAATAATAATAAAAAATATGCGTCTATAATGGAAACATTAAAGGTGATGATGATAAATTAATAACCAAGGGCCCATAATATAATGATAATTATTTGATTCTATTAGTTATGTATGGTTGGAAATCATTGGTACATTGCATAAAAATGGTTTACCTAGCAAAGAAACCACTTAGAATAACTTTCTAAGGCTTTGTTAGTGTTGTGAAAAAAAAGGCTTTGCTAGTAAACTTCGCGTCTTTCTAATATGATGCGGTATAAATTGTCAAATGAGCGTTGTAGTTTTTATAAGGTGTTTGACAAATGCCTACAACCATTTCAAAGCTACGACAACTTAAAAAAAGCTGCCACATTCAATTTTAAGGCATTACCATCATTTTTATACAACTTCATAGCACGACTTCAATATAGAACTGCTATACTTCAGTCACAACTATATGAAACAAACTCTTCACTAGAATTAGCAACATATGAGACCTTTTTATTTCTAGGGATATGTGCACTACGAGTTCTAGAACTTATCACAAAAGTACAATTGGGTCTTAAAATTTGTCAAGTTGATTCATTCAAGTCTTTCCTTTGACATTGTCAACTTATATAACAGAAAATGCCGACATTGTGTTTTTAAATTAATTTGTTTTTCTATGTGGCATTTTTATTGCTTTTTTTAAATCTCATATAAATAATAATAAATTTAAAAAGATAAAATAAATTTTAAAAAGGGGAAAAAAAAAGGAGTAGGGATCTTGACTAGGCACCGCCACCGTTGCCACCGTCGAAGGGGCCAACATCCTCACTGGCCCTAGGCAAAGGAGGAGGGACGGCCCTCGCCAACCCGAGCGAGGCCATTGCCGGCCAGGCAAGGGCCGACAAGGCTCGCGCAAATCTGGGGGATGCCTTAACTGAGGCTCGAGCGAGGCTTGCCCAGATTTGGGCAACGTCGGCTCTCCGTCAAGCCTACCAAGGGTCGTTGGCTCTCGCCTAGGGCTAGGGAGGCTTGCCAACCACAAGCAAGGGCTAGCATCGCCCGATTTGGGCAAGCCTTGCCCGGGTTGGCGAGGGCCCCCTCCGCTACCTAGGGCCAATGAGGTCGATGGCCTCCTCCAACGATGGGCGGTAGCGGCATGCCCAACCACAACCCTACCCATTTTTTTCTTTGTTTACAATTTTTTTTTTAATTACTTTATCTTTTGGTAAGTTTTTACTATTATTTAAATAAGATTTAAAGAAAAAGTAATAAAAATGCCACAAAGGATAAATAAATTGATTTAAAAACAATACGTCAACATTTTCAATTAAACAAATTGACAATGTTAATGGAATCACTTAATTGTATCAATTTGACAAGCTTTAGGATTCAATTGCACTTTCGCGATAAATTCAAAGACTTATAGTGTACATATGACTTGTTTCTATTTTTGTACACTTATTTGCTACATCAATCATGCGTGCGCAAGAGATATTGACTGAGAGAGAATAGAGTAATATGGTCGCATAAAAGAAGATTACTGTTGGCACAATAACTTCAAGTAGGGGTGTGCAAAAGAACCGGGACCCGCCCGGAACCGGTGGTTCTTGAGGGAATCGGTGGGTACCAGGTCCGATTCCCTGTTCCATTGGCAGATCCGCCCACCCGGATCGGACCGATTATATTATAATAATATATTGATTTTTAATATTAAAATAAATTTCAAAATTACTAATTACCAAATCTAAATTTTAGGACTCCATCTCCTCTTATGGTTTCCATATTTTAATAAGAATTTAGTATATCCTTTCAGCAACTCAACAAATGGCTCATTCAAAGAATACTTTCGGGACTCACATATGACACTGTGTTCAAGAATATGTGGAGTACTGGTGGAATTGTTTCTACAAAAAAAAATTCAGTAAAGCAAGTGTTGTAAGAGATTGAGCATTGTTAAGGGATAAAGGAGAAGACAATCTACATATGACAATCATCCAAAATTTTGAACTTCAAGAATATTTTAGATTTCAACTGAAATGATTCAAAAATAGGAAAAAAACCTATTTCTCTTCTTTGGTAGTGTTTTCCAATAAAATAAAGAAAAATGATACCTTTAATTAAGCCGGTTCGATTTAAAGAAAAGTATTGCTCGATATGAAAAGTACTCACGGCGGGATTTGGAAAACGATATTATTATTGATGAGACCGGTTCCATGGATCCACCCGGGAACCAGACCGGACCGGCGGTCCAGTTCTTGGGTGGATCCATGCAACAACGGGTAGTTCCCAGTTCCAATTTTTTGGAACCGGTCCTTAGCGGGCAGTTCTCGGTTCACCCGAACCATGCACACCCCTAACTTCAAGTGCAAGTGGACTTGGTGGCCAAAAGTTAGACCTAGCCTAGTTCAGGATCTAACTAATCTTTAGAGCAATGTTAGACACATTATGAATTCCTCTCCACCCATCACTTTCTTTTATTTGAGCTGCTGTAGCTTCTCTTCGATTCTATGGTGGTTGGGCAGACCCTTCCTCTCTTTTTCAAAAGCAGGTTCCAGAGGAGCTATGATTCTAGATAGACCCTTAACCATGAAATCAATCTAGTCGAAGTCTTAATTTTTGTTGTTGGTCCAATCACCAGTCCTTGCAATTAGATTCTGATTTTTGCATTGTCGGGATAAATATGTAAGTTGTATAAAAGAATTCCACATTAAATAAGTAGTGTGATGTGAAGTAGTTAATATATCTTAGTTGGTCCATAAGTCATTAGTTTAAGTTTTTGAGTGAAAGTAGATCCAACTGAATATATTAACGAACTTTAACTTGGGTTCCCTCTTGCTAATTTCCTTAAATGAAAGTACCAAACTTCTAATGCGAACTCCCAACATATAATATCAAAGTCGATAGTTAATTGGTTGCTCACTCTCAATGTGTATCGGTGTTTGGTTAATATCTCAAGGAAAGAATACTGTGATCAACGTAGTTTCCAAGCTGGTGGACATTGTGATGTGGCAATGCTAACTTGATGGCAAACTTCATGATTCGATCTAGAGAAAAAGACTAGGACAAAGTTGGACATTGATGGAGATTCAATTTAAGATAAGTTGATGTAGAAGGATACCAAGATTAAACGGGAGCAGACTTAACGCTAAACTTGCACATGCCAATTTCTTATTCTATCAAGAGTGTTGATTAGTTGTGTTAGAGAATCTCACACTGCATAAGTAGTGTGGTGTTGAACAATCAATATATCATAATTGGCCTATAAGTCATTGATTTAAACTTTTGAGTGAATGTGGATCCAATTGGATATGCTGACAAACTCGAACTTGGACTCCCTCTTGGCAATCTTCCTAGGTAAAAGTATTAAATTTCTGCTACGTACTCCCAACATGCATATGAAGTTAAATATAGTAGCACAGCTATGTCATAAAAACTGTACATTGAAACGTAGAATTTGTCATATTAAATGGAGAAAAAACCGAATGTTTTGCAAGTATAAGTCTCCCAACCATATCCATCACATTAACCAACATAATAATGCGACGGAATTTAAGTTTTTACTCAAATACAACGTCAGCTTTTATTTGAGAATGACATCTATGGAACATAGTGCGATTCGAGTCAATCTTAGTACGAACGGTGGTCGGCTTGAAGTCAACCACGAGGACCTTCTCCAACCGGGGTAGGAGCCGTTTCGAGAACTCGACATGGGCCGGATGAGGTAAATAGTCCGCTATTCCCTCTATGCTCTCAAATGTTGTCTCGAAGACATGGGTGAAACCTTGATGGGCGTTCTGGATGCTCACATCTCTTCCCCTGTATCATTCACACCATAAACGATAACTCAAGCCTCATTTAGGTCAGCAACAGAGAGAGAGAGAGAGACCAGTGGAAAGAGATTGACGAAATTGGCGAAGCCCTTGATGAGTTCTTCAATCTGGTCAGGCGTGGTATCATCTTTGAACCTCACAAGCAACATGCGCTTCACAAGTCCTTTGGCTTCCTCCATTCCTCAAGTTTTCTCTATACTTCAATGGTCACTTGGCGTTCTCTTATTTATAGTTGTGCCAGTTGCATCTTACTTTTCGCCTCCCCCATGTCTGCACGCTTCCTTCTTTTGAACTTTCCAAATGAATTTCTTGGAAGTCGAAAGCAAACGACGATGAGCCCTTCCTGTCTCACATCACTCACACAGTTTCGTCGTCATTGGTGATTCAATTGTAGTTTCGTCACGTGATGCAATTTTTGAAGGATGGGTTTGACCAGATCAACATGTCGCTTTAGATCAGGTGCATTTCAATTCATTGGTAGTGATCAATTGGCATTCATATTGCTTCTTCGATATTTTTCTATTAAAAGTGTTTCATTTGAACTAAAATGATGCGAAGACACTTATCACATCCAAAAAACTAATAATTACGGAGAAAGGCAGAAAAATTAAAAACCCATAGTTCCGAGAGCAAGATATAAACATCTAACATAAATTTCATGTTGTTGAATATATAGGGCTCAAATTGACATGTTGGGCTGTGCTAGACTAGTTCGACACATAACATCGACCCTGCACGGCACAACACAAGGCATGTGTCAAGCCAAGCCAATCTTTTCAAATCTATTTTAGCTTAAAGGGCAACTGATCACTCCCCCTTAGCCACTCCAAAAATTAAAATTTTCTATGTATTGTCTTACCATTTCACTGCTCCATCCTCCCAAGTTCCTCACTTGGCTCTCAATCTCAAGTCTCAAATCTCTTGATTTTCCATCTTGCTCTCATTTCAATCTCGTTTTAATTCTATTAGTAGACTAGCCTCGTTTTTATATATTATTTGCCCGTTTACTTGCAATTGTACACGATCAATTTTCAAGGTCGAAGTAGACAAAAAAGAAATGGTGCCAGACTATATTAGTTGTCCATCATACTTGCAGCCTTGAAAGTTTCATGTCGCACGCGGTTAATGTCGCTTTATGGGAAAACAGAAATGGACAGCCAACATGATAAGAATGCTGCTAGATATGTCATCTAGCGAAATTCTTCATCAACTCCTAACTCCTGGAATGGTTGTCCTTCGTGAGTCGGACGCTACAGGTCATTTATTTTTGCTGGTAGGATTGTGTTGCCTTTCGAGGTAGAGGCTTTGCATACTTTGCTCTCCCCTAAACCAAAATTCAATCCACTTTTCGAGCCTAGCTTGTGGATTCCCTCTTTCATCTTGTGAAAAATGATGACAAGCAGCGAACAGGTCCTCGCAGCTTCTTGAAAGAGGCCTATCATCCCGACTCAGTTCCTTGCACCTTGTAATGACTTTCTCAGTAATGGTCGCCATATATAGAAAGCCAGGGCAATTTAAAAAGGTGCGCCAGAGAAATCAAGATAACCTCTCCACATGTGTTCTTCTATGTTTTGGGTGAGTTTTTGTACATTCCAAAATACTGGAAATATGCTTCACTGGCAAAAATTCTTCTCAGTGACAGATGAACTCGGCTTGGAGGAACATGTATGAGTAGGAGACAACAAAGAAAGTGCTTGAGTGGAAGATGACCGTTGTGCTGCTTCGTTCGTCCAAGATTTTGGATGGTTGCAATTTACGAGTTTAGCACAGGAAGCAGCAGAATGGCCAGCCATCGGTCTATTAACAAGAAAGGTTAAACCATCATCAGCAGTTGCATCTTTGTCTGTAAGAAGATGAAGAAGACTAGAGAGATCTAGGAATTTTGTATATTCAGTGTGTATTCTGATGTACAATTCTTCTGTAATTATAGTACAGAGATGAAATAATAAAAGGCAAAGATATATTTGTGTAATCAGAATCTAATCTCAATCTAAAGATCCTAACTAATTTATGTACAATTAAGATCAATTGAGATTCCAAGCATATCTCCCAGGATCGGGTTCAAGCATATCTACCAACACTCCCCCTCAAGCTGGTGGTTGGTAGATATCCAAGACGCCTAACTTGCTTAACAGATATGCATGCTGTCTTTGACATAGGGGCTTAGTGAAGATATCGGCCGGTTGCTCTGCCGTTCCAATTCCTCTAGTCTCAATTATCCCTTCTTGAATTTTTTCTCGAGTAAAGTGACAATCCACTTCTATATGCTTCGTTCTTTCATGTACTATGGGATTTGCTGCTAGTTTGAGTGCCGCATCGTTGTCACAGAACAACCTAGTCGGACCCTTCAAATTTATCCCAAGATCCCCAAGTAGTCCCCGTATCCATATGATCTCACAGGTAGTTTTTGCCATAGCTCGATACTCTGCTTCGGCTGAGGACAATGATACGATTGCCTGCTTCTTGGTTTTCCATGAAAGAAGAGAATCTCCAAGTTTAATGCAAAAACCTGTAATGGATCGTCGACTCATAGGACAAGTCGCATAATCTGCATCACAGTAAGCCAACAATTGCATATTGCATTCTCTGGATAAAAGAATCCCTAGTCCTGGGCACTTCTTCAAGTATGTCACGACTTTTAAGGCAGCATTCAAGTGAGACAACTTGGGACTGTGCATGAACTGGCTAAGAGTCTGCACTGCATATGATATGTCGGGTCTAGTCATAGTTAAGTATATGAGCTTCCCAACAAGCTTCTGATAACCTGAAGGATCATTAAGGACAGGATCATGATTCTCAGGTGTCCCAGCATCATAATCCTTGGTGGTCAATTTTATATTTTGCTCAATTGGAATGACCAATGGTTTGCATCCCGACAAACCTGCCTCTGATATAATCTCCAGCACAAACTTCCATTGACTAAGAGAAATCCCGCGATCAGATCGAGCAATCTCGATTCCAAGGAAGTATTTGGGTGCTCCCAAGTCTTTAATATGAAAAGTAAAATGCAGACACTTCTTGAATCTTTCTATTGCAATTCTATCATTTCCCATGATGAGGATATCATTAACATATATCATCAGATAAATAGATGACATACCTTGAGTCCATGTGAACAAAGCGTAATCATATCTGGACTGTTTGAAGCCTGCAGAAATGAGAGCATCAGCAAATTTGGCATACCATTGCCTGGAAGCTTGCTTGAGACCATAGAGGGATTTATGGAGACGACAAACTCTACTCTCCCCCTGTCTCCGTAATCCTTGAGGAATATCTATGTAGATTTCCTCATCTAAGTCTCCATGCAGAAAAGCGTTATGTACGTCCATTTGATGTAAAGGCCAATCGTTAATAGCTGCAATAGATAGGAAGGATGTTACGGTTACGTCTTTGCCAACAGGGGAAAAGGTTTCATGGTAGTCAAAACCTTCCCGTTGAGTAAATCCTTTGGCCACCAACCGAGCTTTGTAACGCTCAATGGACCCATCAGAGCGGTATTTAATCTTGTATACCCTTTTGCATCCAATAGGTTTCCTATTTGGTGGTAGATTGACCAAATCCCAGGTCTTATTTGCAGTTAGTGCCTGCAATTCTGCGCCCATAGCTTCCTGCCATCTTGGGTCTCTAGCTGCTTCTTCATAAGTAGATGGCTCGATGTCCTTTGATATTTGACTCACACAGCATCTATGTCCCGGTGAAAGTCTATGAAATGAAACATAAGATGATATTGGGTAGTTAATACCTGGTGAGTTGAGTGATGCACAAACATAGTCTGTTGTCCAAGCTGGCGGTTGTGTAGAACGACCAGATCGTCGAGGAGGATCCGCTCGAGCTAGAGTTGGGGATATTTCCGTATTGCCAATTTCATTGGAAGATTCTTCCATTATTGGGGAATTTTCTTGAACGACATTTTCAGCAATTGTTGGTGCAGAAATCTTAGGGGAGATTGGGGGCATCATTGGAATAAGTTGTTCTAGAATTCCTATCACAAAATGTTCGGTATTTGAAAAATCCTCCATAGATAGTGACTTACCAGAAGTGTTTGGTGTCTCTCTTGAAGGATCCCTTTCCTTGAAAGGAAAAACATCTTCGTGAAAAATGACATCTCTGCTGATAAAGAATTCCAACGCTGACTAATCTAGGACTCGATACCCCTTTTTTAGATTCGGATATCCCATGAAGATGCAACGTCGAGCTCGAGGGCCCATTTTGTCTCGAGGACCCAAAACGGTAGCGAAGCACTGGCATCCGAATATCCTTAAATGCCCCAATTCTGGTTTCTTCTTGAAAAGTAACTCAAATGGTGTTTTTCCATTGAGTACCCGAGTTGGTATACGGTTGATGAGATATGCTGCAGTAATTATGCATTCGCCCCAATAATTATCTGGAATAGACGCCTGAAATTTTAATGCACGTGCAACTTCCAATAGGTGACGATGCTTACGCTCCACTACTCCATTCTGTTGTGGAGTATAGATGCAAAAACTTTCATGGAGAATCCCATGAGATGATAGGAGAAAATTGCAATCATTGTTGAAGAACTCCTTCCCATTGTCTGTCTTAACTCGTTGAATAGATCTTCCAAATTGGTTCTTGGATAGAGCAATGAAAGTTTTCAAATGAGAGATAACTTGTCCCTTTGATTGCATCAGAAAAACCCAGGTGGCACGAGAATAATCGTCCACAATTGTCAAGAAATAGCGTGATCCATCATGATGTTGGGTATGGTAAGGATCCCATACATCCATGTGGATTAAAGAAAAAATGTGCGTTGCACAATTTTTACTAAGAGCAAAAGGAATGCGTGATTGCTTTGCAAGGGGACATATTTGACACTTGGAGTAAGGAAATGAAGCACTATGACCCAATCGTGAATGCAAAAGATAGTCTTTATCATTGGTAGTCGTGTTACACAATGATATTTTATTTGAAGGAGATGAGGACAAATCAAAATTACCTGGAAAATTTCTCCATAGAAACAATCCTTCATAAAGACTACCCAAGCCCATCACTCTGCCAGTCGAAAGGGCCTGAAAGAAGCAACTGTCAAAATCAAACAATACACGACAGGAATTTTCTCTGCGGACTTTGGAGACAGAAATAAGATTGAATCGAAATTTTGGGACGTAAAGGACATTTTGGAGTATGATTTCTGGGCTGAGTTTGACTGATCCGGTGATTTTGACATGAGTAACATTCCCATTTAACAATTGGACAGTAATAGGAAATTCCAGGTTCTCATGTATATCAGAAAATAATGCCCTTTCGCAAATAATGTGATCACTTGTCCCAGAATCAATTATCCAGGATTTTCTAGAAATATTATTAATCAGGTAGCGAGAAATACCTGAGAAATTTCCTCCCTTGCTTGAGGTGTCCAATTTCTGTATTGCCCGCATCCGTTGTTGGTATTGATTAATTGTTATGGGCCGATCAGCATTAGAACCACCAACCTGATAAGCCGCAGAAATTTCCTTCCTTTTTCCTTTTTCTCTAGGTTTATCGTCCAATTTCCAGCAATTTTCCACTGTATGATGTGGCCTTCTGCAAAATTCACAATATAATTTACCCTTTCTTGGATTAAATTTTTTGCAGATGCCGAAAAAATCTCTCCGCCGTCAGATGCTGCAAAAAAACCACCACCGTCAGATGTCTTCCCAGTCGGTCCATCTCCACCGTTGGATTCAATCGAGTAGATAGGTCCCTTTGGACCGTCCGATCAGCACGATGGATCCGAGCTGTTCATCTCTCCTCTTTTAAGGAGGTCGGGCGACCGAAACCCTAGCTCTCCTCCTTGCAACCGAAACCCTAGCTCTCCTCCATGAGGCCCTTTTTCGTGCGATAGGGTTTTTGATCCCCAATTTCGTCGCTCGCCACGACCGGCGGGGCAAAACTCTCTCCTCCCTTCGCCGAATCGATGAAGCAAGCCTCGGCTTTCTTCTTGGACGGCTAATTGAAAGATCCGGCCAAGGGGCGGCACCGGTTCCATGGCCAATATCTGCGAGTGAAACGTCGGGTAAGAGTCGTTCAAGATTAACGGGAATCGGGTCGCCTTTTCCCTCTCTTTTATCGACCGGTATTGTGCGAGTGTCTCCTCTCGGTCCCTCAAGCTTCTCTTCCACGGCTTCGAGGTTGTTCCACAGGGACGACAGTTTGTTATAACATGCACTGAGTTCCTGCAAAAGGGAAAAAATTCGTGCCCGATCTAACTTGCCGTACATCTGTTTGATCTTTTCCTACATGGTCTTCGAGTCTTCTGTTGGTGGAAGGCCAGCCGTGACCTCTGGAGATATGCAATTGCCGATCCACGTCCTTACAAGTTGGTTGCATTTCCTCCAGAATCGGGCTAGTCGCTCATCGGCAGGAATCGGAACCGCCCCGTCAAGGAATCCATCCTTGTCCTTCGTCACAAGGGCGCGCTGGAAGTCTCGGGACCACCTGGTGTAATTCTCCGGTCCAATTAACTATAGGTTGATCGGTTTCAACTCGGGGCCGTCGGCTATTGACACATGCGGGGATCACCGGGCTCCGGTCGTCCGGTGACGGCGGCGATGAGGAATCGCATGAATCCGGTGCAAGGTTCGGATAGAGGTTTGTCCCTTGACCCGATTCGTTCGACTCGGGTTGGTAACCCGCATTTGAAAATCCCGGGTAGGGATTCGTTCCCATACCCGGTTCTCCAAACCCGTTTACCTGCTCCGGTCGGGTTCGAGCTTGCCCCATTCACGGCTGGTGAGCTCCCCTCGGATTGGACATGGGCTCCCTGGTGCCCTACATAAACAGGCGATGATGTATTCGGGTTTGTCCCGAGATACAATGGGTAAGGTACCCACTGGAAAGGTTGACCCGCAAAGGGTTGCCCCAGACCAAACTGATCTATGTGGGTCTACATTGAACAGGCTGCGCCTGGAGTGTTTGTTGTTGTATCGTTGCAGGGAAACTTTGGGTATGCGACGGTGGTGAAGCTTCTGCGGTGGACTGGTCGTCAGCCATTAGAGATAAAGACCAAAAGCTCTTGTCTTCTTCTTCGATAATGATTCCTATACCAAGATGGTAGATCTGTTATATGGCTCAGATCTCCTTTGGTGGGCAATCAAGAGCGAAAGCGAGGAAAGGTCAGAAGCCGAAGCTCTGATACCATGTAAGAAGATGAAGAAGACTAGAGAGATCAGGGAATTTTGTATATTCGTATGTATTCGATGTACAATTCTTCGTAATTATAGTACGAGAGATGAAATAATAAAAGGCAAAGAAATATTTGTGTAATCAGAATCTAATCTCAATCTAAAGATCCTAACTAATTTATGTACAATTAAGATCAATTGAGATTCCGAGCATATCTCCCAAGATCGGGTTCAAGCATATCTTCCAACATTGTCATCCAAGGTTAATAGCATTTCCATTTTGAATCATTGAAGCTCCTTGATAAACACTATCGCAATGTCCTGGGAAAGAAGCAAAAGTATACGAAATAATATGAAAATGCAAAATTTGCATGCAATAAAGGACGAAGGCATTGTGAGTTCACTTCGAACACTAAAAGAAGTCGCTGAATGAATGATGGATATCACCAGAATTCTTTCCTAGGAACATCCACTGAAGTGAAGGAAGTTGAGCCCACCAGGGATTAGGAATGTCACTGCGTGATAGATGGATGTAATCAGAGCTTCTTTCTAAGAACTACATTGCGCGAAGGAAATGTGGCATTACTAACATAGAGCGATATCACTGCATGATCGATACACTGCTTTGAAAATGATCAGAACATTACTCAGCTAGTTTTATAGTTTGAATTTCGAATTAAACAAACTCTGTATAGGGGGATCGAACCAAGTAAGCTTAGGGTGCGTTTGTTTAAAATTGTTCATGTTCCCTGGAACACAAATTTTTCTTCTTTTGTTCCGGGGAACAAAAAAAGAACAAAAACGCGTTTGTTTATACTTTTGTTCCCGAGAACAAAAAATCTATTTTTTTGTTCCATTATTTGTTTCGGGAATAGATTTGGAACAAAAACAAGAAGTAGAAAAAACTTATTTTTTATTCTCGGGAACACTTCCGAGAAACACTTTTTTTCTCTCATTTTTCTTCATTTTTCTCTTTCTTTTCTTCTTCTTTCTTTCTTCTTCTTCTTCTTCTTCTTCTTCTTCTTCCTTTTCCGGCCTTGGCCTTGGCTATGGCCGATGCCAACGATCGGCTAGATGAGGGCTGATGACTTCGCCGGAGCGTCGCCGGCCCCCAAAGAGGTTGAGCCAAGACAAGGCTCGTTGGCCCGAGCCTCGCCGTGGCCGCACGAGGCTCGGCCTCGCCTGGGCTGGGTAAGGCCGAGCATCGCTGGTGGCTGGGCGAGGTCGGCCTCAGCTAGATCTAAGTGAGGCCGAGCCTCGCCGGCTCGAGCGAGGCCGACCTCGCGTCCGGCCGGTGAGGCTCGGCCTCGCCTTGGCGACCGGCAAAAAGGAAGAAAGAAAAAAATAAAAAAAAAAAATAAAATAAAAATAAAAATAAAAAAAATTAAAAAATTAAAAGAAAAAAAAATTATACAAGTTTACCAAACGTGTTTCTATTCTTTTTCTTTTCCAAGAACAAAAATTTTGTGCGTTACCAAACGCGTTCTTACGTTTCAAAAATTGTTCCCCGAACAAAATAGTTTTTTCCTATTTTTGTTCCCTAACAATTTTTGAATGTAAATGTTATCAAATGCACCCTTAGTGATCTGACTAGGGCTATTAATTAAACGGGTCACATGGCTGCAGTTTACAGTAGTTGGTTATTGGGCGTTAAAATAAATGGGTTAGATGATTGGGTATGGGCCTCATCATGGGCTTTAAAATATTATCAATGATTGTTAGCGAGGAACGGCAACAATTTGCTGATATCCTAAATCTGCACAAGATCAATATCTTCCTCAAAACTCAACCAGCTAATATTGAATCAACCTCCGCAGCAATCAACCACAATATTTTGGCAATATCAACCACAAAACCAGTAAATATAGTGCTCAATATAAAATAACAAATCAGAATAAATAACAAGCACAAAATATACGTGGAAAACTCAATGACAAAAAAAAAAAATTGTGGGGCCAATCAAAACTTCCACTAATCACACACAATTTTTTCCCCTTGCAGGATCGTCTCTCTTCGCCCTTTGTTTCTATTCTACATACTCCAACTTCTGCGGCTCACTCTTCTTTCTTTTGAATTTTTTTTTCCTTTTTTTAAAGATGATGAACCGAGGCCCATGAGGCAAACTCAGCCAATAAGGCTGCATTTGGTAACGTTTCTGTTCAAAAATTGTTCCCGAGAATAGAAATAGAAAAAACTATTTATGTTTCGGGGAACAATTTTTTAACAGAAGAACTAATTTGGTAACTAAACAAAATTTATGTTCCTAGAATAGAAAAAGAACATAAACATGTTTGGTAAATTTATATAATTTTTTTGTTTCTTTTAATTTTATAATATTTTTATTTCCTTTTTCCTTTTTCTTTTTCTTCCTTTTGCCGATCACCGGCCTCGGCCATGGCCGGCAACCGGCCGACGAGGGCCGGGGCCTCGCCTAGCCACCAACGAGGCTCGGCCGAGCCTCGGCGTTGGCGAGGGCGAGCTCGCTCGCCTCGTCGAAGGGCGAGCCGAGCCTCGCCCGAGGACCGAGCTAAGCCTCGCGAGGCCACCCGCCCTCAATAGCCGAGGCCGCGGGCCATGGCCGAGGCCATGACGACCAGCCAAAGAAAAATAAGAAGAAAAAGGAGAAAAAAAAAGTGTTTCTTGAAATTGTTCCTGGAACAAGAAAAAAATTTTTCTACTTCTTGTTTCTAAATTCCAAAAATATTTTTTTGTTCCCGAAACAAAAGTGTAAACAAACGCATTTTTTTGTTCTTTTTTTTCCCCGGAACAAAAGAACAAAAAATTATGTTCCAAGGATCATAAACAAATTTAAACACTTTACCAAAAAAAAAAAAACAACAAATTTAAACAAATAGCCCCTAAATTTCCCTCTCCGCCTAATGAGGGAAGATCCACCATGCCAGCTTTCTTTTTATTGGAAGTCAAGTTTAAGATTTTGGTGATCGTATAAGATCCATTATTATCGATGTAATTTTCTTAAATAAAAAGAGCTTCATTTCTAATTTCTCTCGAATCTAATGATGTTTTACATCATTATGCTTCAACATTGAATGCAACAGGTTTTTTGCTAAGGTAGATAGTTGCAGAGTTAGAGAAACAAAGACAAAACCCACAAATTTTACATGAAAAATCCAATGTGGGACAAATCACGGGACTGCTCAAAAGTCCCACTGGTTACTAAGTACACTGGAGGCTTAACACATGAACAATACAACAATATATTATCATCAAGGTGTATTAACACAAAGGAGCTAAAAGAACCTAATCATTGCCACAGAGATTGAGAGACAAATTGGAGAATGATTTTCACGATTAGAACCATTCACTTTGTAGCTCTTGGTCTCACGAACAACATAGTAAACCGATTCCGACAAGATTTCACCATCGAATCTTTGTCGGAGGGATGCTGCTTCTTCTCCCTTGTAGAATCGTCAGTCCCTCTCCCTCCTTTCTTTCTATTCTTCATATGAGTGGTGTGCAAAACAGATCACCCAAATCGAGAACCACTTGGACCGGACCGTCTCCATACTTTTTTTTTTTTTTCAAAAAATTAGCGGGGTTAGTTTATTCTTTTGGAGAAAATAAGAGACTGTAATTGGATAATAAGAAATCCAGATGGAAGCATAGATTTGTCTTGAGCTTTGAATTTATCCCTAATCATGCTTTGGATAATAAAATATCCGGATGGAAACATTAAAAAAAATAAAAAAGTAATGACCAATCCGGTCATTTTTTTTCTTTTGAATTATTTTCATTTTCTTTAAATGATGATGAACCGGGCCCCATGAGGTGGACCCAGCCCAACAGAGATAATATAAAACATCTCCTACTTCATCCGCCGGAGTTATTATCTTCATGATGAAACCTCACTTGGTCAACAAAAATCACAAAAGCGAATACCACTCGTGTAATTTTCACTGAGCATAACTGCTAGAGATTATTTATAAAGATCGGCAATGCAAATATGCACCTACATAAAAGGATGACCATGGTTAAGAAGATTATTTCTATTGTAACACTCGATATTTATTTACTCGCATAGAAGTCATGCCATGGGTGGCAACTTACATAATCAACACAGCTCATGACATTCTTCTCTAGAGTAGAGTAAGTCCAAGAAAAGGTCAAGAAAGAAAAAGAAAAAGGAAGCCAACCAAGAGCAACATAAAAGGTGATAATTATGATGATTATTTCGTTATATGTTTAAGCTGCAGACGGAGCAGTTCTCTGCTGAACGCCAGCATCAGCCTCGGCCTCGGATAGAGCAGCAATGAAGGGCCCGAACTTTGTGGAGCTGTCTGAAGTGGCGTTCTTGTAGTTCAGAGCCTGATCCTCATAGATGTCCCACCATTTCTTCACCAGCATCTTAATGTCTTCCCTCTGCATGTTCTCTTCCTGCCCAGTGTACCTCCATGGCTTTGACCCCTGTCATTGATCAACAAAGTAAAAATTGGCCTAATAAACACCACCCGTTAAAAAACCTAACTTGGATTTTTTGTTTAACATATTTTCTGAGGATATTTTCTGCAGAATATATCAAGAACATAGTTTCTAATCTCAAGATATTCAATGCAGATCTTGTGAAGATAATAACTGATATAGATATGAAGCAAAAGGAATGTTATGTGTACATGGATAGAAATGGACTTCATTTGTTTTATACTCTTGTTATTAATGGCCTACATATCTTAAAACACAAAATTCTCGTGAGAAGAATCATATTAGCAAAATCCCAGTTTGGTAATTAATTGCCTACATTCAAGTTGGATTGTGTTGCTTTGTGCTAGTTAATATAAGAGAGGATTCACTCACCGCCGCACAATAGTGAACAACCTTCACTCGTTCAACGTCAACATTTTCTGGGTGACGCCATAGCATTGCCAAAACAAGGTTATACGTTGGAGGGATTGGCTTGTATATATCCCTGAAGTACATGTTCAGAAAATCCTGCAGGAAGAAACATACGCTTACGTACCATTAGTACAAGATATACGTTGTTAAGCAGTTATTTGGGTCAATTATAGTTGATACAGTCTGCCAAGCAAGTCTGGTTTAATTGTTGCACGCCCTATATAAACGCTAATTGTTGCACGCCCAGAACTACATGATGCTCCCAATTTTAAACCTAACCGAGTCATCTATGGAATATTTTGAGCAGAAATTTCACATAAATTTTTGGTTCATGTACATGCTGAGTCGGACTTTCAGAAGCTTCTTTCAAATACAGAATGCCATGGTTGAGTGTGACTTGACAGAGACCGCACCATTCTTATCAGAGTGTAATGAAGGGGCAATCATGCAGGCAACGATGTCTTGTGGCTAGAGACCAAAGGTACATCCAAAAAACATGGACGAGCTATGTGGACAGCCTCAAATTTGTGGCTATGATGACGTGGTCTAATATTTCGAACTCTCCCGCTTAACGTGTAAACATATCTAGGATCGACAATTTCGCAATGCAAATTAGCCCGTTTAAAATAAAAGCAATTGACTAGGGTTTTTGTATACCTGCTCAGCAAATGAGGTGGGAGAGGTGACTTTGACGGTCTTCAACAGGTCAAGGTAAGTCAAGAGATTGGGCTCGAACACGAACATGCCCGCATTGAAGTACAACGGCGGGGGCGGGCCGAGCTCCGGGGTCCACGGCACACGCTCGGGGCACTGTTGGCAGTATCCGATCTTGTACTGAGGGGACGAGCTCCAGGTCTTCTCGCAGAAGCAGTCCATAACCGCATAGAAGAAGCCATCCGGCGCATCAAAGAGGTGGTCGATGTTGTCGAAAACTTGTATGTCTCCATCCAAGTATATCATCTTTGTGTACTCCACAAACTGCAAGCCGAACCAACAAAATTTGATCAAGTCATTGTCCCGAGTAAATGCGGATCACATGTCGAATATTTATATGTAAGTTGCACATGGAAAAGGAAACAAAGGGGGATATCAATAAAAATTGAATAGATTCCTGTGAAGATATTTTTTAAAAAAAAAAACACCTTTCCGAAAGGGCTTTTAAACGGGATTTTTTTCATTCAAAAAGGAGTTTTAAACAAAACCAATTGCAGAAGTCTATGTCAGATTTCTGTTTTCACGATAAGGAAATACAAAAAATTTGAGAATAGCATCTTAAGGTACAAAAAGAACATACTGAAAGCATAAGTGAATATAGAGAGACGATGGTTTGATGCATGTAATTATTTTTTTGGTTGTGAGCGGCAGATTTGTATTGAATGCAGTCTTTTCCAATACCTCCCAAATGCGAAGCTTCGAGTAGTTGATGACATAATAGGCCATGGCAAACTGGGCCTGGTTCTCAGGGGGATACACCGGCTCAATCTCACGGACGATGCAACCCTGCGACTCGAGGATCTGGCGGTGCTCCTCTGGCACGTCGGGCAGACACGCCACAACAAGAGGATACACTGCCTTCGACTTCCTCAATCCCTTGGCCAGGCCGACCACGCCCTTCACGTAGTCGCCGTTCCCGGCCAAGAACGTGACGTACGCTCTCTTTGGCACGTTGCTGCCGGCGACGACTTCATCCTCACCACTCACTGCTTCGGTCATTGCCACAGGCGGTGCCATCCTATGAGTTCAAGAAAAGAGCGCAAACGAAAGAGATGACGATAACTAACAAGAAGTTGCAAAACTTTGAGGAAGATATGAAAGGAAAGCAAGATATGGAGTTTTTGCTGTTAGGGAGAGAGGTGGGGTGTTTATATAAGCCTGGAGAATGGGGGTCGAAATGGGAAGAATGAAAAGATATTGGGGGGAAAGATGGGAGCATCTTTGTGATTTCATTGATCATGATTCTTTTCTTTTTTTTTTTCCTACACGTGTCCTATAAAGAGGGAGGAATGTCAAATTTTCTTTTCACAAAAGAAAATTTACGCTTGCCGATTCCGAACACACGCGACGCATTGAAAAGTAGGGTAGCCTTGAATAAGAGAGAGTGATAGAATCTTGTGTTGCTTCAAGGAAAAAATTTCCTTTCTTGCAAAAGAGATGGGAAAAATACCAACCATGGATTGAAAGATCACGCAATCTTGGATGACCCTTTTGGATGATTCAAGGGTCGAGATTCACTCACCGTGAATATACTCATGTTTTTTTATTTCCTCGTTTATTTGGATAGAATAATAGTTAAATTAGGGAAAGACAATGATGGCGTTCGTATGCCTAAGTTTTTGGAAATCATGCTTGAACAGTGAAATTGCACAATCCTCGTCCTATTTCATTCCTTTTCCACACTAGTCGAAACTCGAAATCAATATGGAATCTTCATTTTATTTTATATCTACATAATATATAGGTAATTACAAAGTTGAAACCAATGAGAATTGACTTTCTTAAAAGATCAGCTTCATCCGAAGGCGTGGAATCTCACGTTTCAATCTTTGTATTTTCCTTTTTGTGGGGATAATTAAGCAATTCATATTGTTTATATGTCATTAATCATGTATATAGCATAGCACAGGGGGACATGGAGAGCATGTCTCTATGATTCGGAAACTAGTGTGGATAATATCTACCTCTCCTATGTGTAATACAAAATAATATTAACATATATGATGATTGGGCTAGTGATAAATAAAGGAGTTCAACTATGTCCCATGAATTCATAAGAACATTTGAATGGCTCATGCTAAGCTAGCTAGATGTGGTATATTTCGTGTAATGAGATTTCCTGACTACTAACGTATTATTAAGTTGTGATGATGGGCTTGTCAACCTCAAATTTTTGAATCACAGATGATGCGAAGTAACTATGATTCAAATCGAACATTCCATAACTAAGGGAAGATTTTTATGGCAATGTCTAGAGTGGCCACAAGCACTTATCACCATTTCATGTCCTTTTGTCAATAAATGAAAGTAATATCAATGTAGACAATGTAGAAGCCAAAGACATAAGCAGGTCTTGGCGATGCTTGAAAACCAATTCTCAATACCTCTTTTTCCATCAGGATGTTTTCGACACTCGTATCAGTTTGAAGTCCCTTTTAGGATATGCGAACACCAAAAGGAAAGGTAACAGAACAATATGTTCCGCACGATTCTAACACTTTTGCGAACAAAGAAAACGTATATACGAAAGGTTTTCTCAGCATCCGAAGCCATTATGAGGGTTTTCCAAAAGGTGGCATCATTCCGTCCACGAGATGCAGACGTCTCCTGTCGTTTAACACAACTCACCACCTTTGCAATTTTGCCAGCTTCTGTCAGGGGTGTCTTTCGCCACAATACATCGAGACCACTTGTCCAAGGACCCGAAAATGAAAGTCCCGAACGGACTCGATGAGAAGCTTAAATACTGCAGATTGTTACGGATTTAACTAGAAAATTGATGTGCTCGATGATTCAGTACGTGACTTGGCAGGAACATGTAGTGCCATACCCCTATCATTGCATGATAGAAATAAATTGCACTTGCCAGCATGATGTAGTCATGGCCAAAGCAATTGTCTTTGGCGAGCAAAAATATCTGTTGTAAGTTGCCTTTTGGTTTATTGATCAAGGAACGGACTCGTATATATGTGGGTAAAAGACACGATACGGATTTGCCATCCACAACATCATTAGTTACAAATAATGTCTTTTTTTTCGGCTACCAACTGGATTTAGACTTTTATCTTGCCTAATTTACGCTATTAATGGGTTATTGTACGAATTCGGAGTTTCCATTTTAAGTTGGTTTTTGGAAAGAATCTGCACATTTAAGAAATTTATTGCGTGTGTATCCATGAATTGCACCACATGAAGATAGGCTTTTCTTTTCCTTTCCTTTTCTTTTTGGGGTATTTTGGGGTTGTCATTTCCATTTTATTCTCCATACGAGCAAAAAGAAAATTGTAGACCTACTTTCATTCTCCTAGCATGTTGTGACAACAAGTGTACATAGTGGCCAAAAGGTTTTTGTTGGGATGTGCTTTTTTAGTTGCAAATAGAGAGAGAAAGGACAATAGCGACCATCCACTCTTGCTTTCTATGTGAAGTCATTGGATTGAGCATATCAAGATTGGGAACTCTTGGACTCCGTTTGAGCTAGGATATGCAGATAAGATACCATATATAAAGATGGAAAATTCCCCAGTACTTTCTTTTATCTCTCATACCTACTATTGAAAAAATATCCAAAAAATCTAAACTTATATTAGATTGACCAAATGGATCTTAAACTTTTCAATTTAGCCATTTTAATCTTAAATATTTTGATAATTTGCCAATTTAGTCGTACTAGCCAATTTTGGCAAGAAATCATTAACATAATTGCCAATCGTTTATGCATAATATGACTGAAAATTTCATCATTCTCTATAATTTTTATTTTTGTTTTCTTTTTTAATTGTGGGCTGGCGAGGGTCATGGCCCTCCCTCAGTGTCCGGCAAGGGCTTGTGACCCTTGCCTTGATCTAGTAAGGGCCCGCGACGACCATTGTCGGCCCACAATTGACAAAAAAAGAAGGAAAAAAATTATTAAAAATAGGAATTTCAAAAAAAAAAAATCAAAAAAATTATCCACATGAACGTTGGTCGTATCATGTAAGATGGCTAAAGTCCATGTTGATGATTTTTAGTCAAAAATAGCTGGAATGTCTACGTTGGCAAATCGTCAAAAGGTTTACGATTATATTTAGCCAAATTTAAAAGTTTAAAATTGAACTGACCGTTGTATGGTAGATTTGAGACTTTTTGGACAATTATTCCCACACCATCAGATGAGGGGTTAATTACAACAACAAATATATAAGACGGTAAAAAAGAAAGGTTTAAAGTACTTTCTTATGAAGCGAGGCCGAAGCACCCGGTCAAATAGATTCAGAATCGTAGGAAGAGGAGGAGAATCAACCTAGCAAGAAAAGGAGGTTATGCAAACGAAGGACCAAAGGAATATGAGCACCAAATCTTAGCAAAACTCCCAGAATATTATCTAAAGAAAGAAACGCATTGCATCGACAATTATGGAAGGATCGATGAGCCTATTTATAGTAAGTAAATATCCACGCCTAAAGTCCTGCCAAAATCATGATGAAAAATCCCAACCAATTTCTGAATCTTTCTCCCTCACAGAAAATAATATCGATTGGAACATATCTCGTCTTCTTTTATGGACATGGATTTCCTATTTGCAATAAGCAATTTAAGACAATCCAAAGAACACGAACGGGCCGAACTGCCGAAATTTCAGGACAGAGAGAAGAGACCTCAGGTCGCAACAATTGAGGGATCGTAGAAGCTCATGGACAATGGCCGACTCCTCGAGAGCATTGCCGAGAAATGAAAGAGAGAGATCCATAACATCTAGTCGGAGCCCAACGACTGAAAAGTTCATATTAACCACATCAACGGCACAATAAAGGGGATCCACATCAGCAGCATCACTTCACAGGATCTTTCATTCAGTCATCGACTCAATAGCAACTCCATTTATACCCAAACCAGAACATACAAGTGACTGGTACACCATTGTCGAAACTTCAGCCCTCGATCTTTATAGCACTGAATTTCACATTTACAAGTCGGAAAATTTCAATACATACATTATAATGTTCTAAGATGACAACTTGCTAATAGTCTCTAAAGCTTTATCTAGAGACTGTCCCATTATAGCGCCGTCTTTCCCCCTAGAACAGTCCCCGATTGAAGCAATAAACCGCATTTGTTTTTCAGATGCATTCAGACAAGTTTGAAAACCTCGATTACAACGTTGTGACGGTAGAATTCAATGAAGATCTAAGTGAACCTCCAAGGAATCAGAATTACCTAAAAACGACCCATCATACGTATATCGGCATATAGACTTCGTGTACACGAATACAAAAAGGACTTCAAACTGAATTGATCCCCCATCCATCAACACCAGCATATATATTAACAAAATAACATCACAAACTAGGACACAGTCGAGACTAGAAGTAAATTATATTTATCCCAACGCGATTCTTCCAATGAAGAACGCTCCATTGATTTCTACAGAATACTGTTTAGAAAGTTTCTTCGAGGAACCCAACTGCAAGATCGGGCCATCAATCGGTGGCTTCCAGAGATGCAATCATTGGCACAGATACAAGAGCTGAACCTTCACTGTACATTACTTGATATGCTTTCCTAGATACAAACTAAAGATCAATCTATAAATTAGGAGCCAAAGACAGCTTCCGAAAGCTTTCCGTACATCCAATTAATATACATAGGATCTCTACTGCATCTTAGGAACCCCATATGTACAGTTCCAGGCCCCCATGAATCAACACTCACTCGACCTGGGCTTCAGCAATAACCGCAGTTCTGTGGAGGCTTAGATGTCCTTGAGAGACTTTGCGCGTGAGTGACATCTAAAACCCAGGCCTCACACCCACTGAATGTCGGGAACGCTGATATAAGAGCACTCCAGAGCGTGCTAGGAAGAAAACGCGACACATGTAGATCAACTCAAGTCAAAACCAGCCTCTGCATTTATTGCATACAGTAATTTTGCTTCCAGCTGCTCTTTGCTGCATAGAAATCCAGTGGAGGATTATTTTGTTTATACGTGAGAAAGATCAACTATAGGGCACCAAAGGGGTGCAGCCCACATAGCCATAGAGATCAAATACTAAAGCCATAACACAAAACAGATCTCATAACCAAAAGAGACCTCAACTACATGATAAATCATAAATCATATCGACCAGATATCAACCTAGGCATTTATGTACATATGCAAGTTTCCACTATACAAAAATTTGGAACTTTCAAGCCAAAGACAAAAAGGGTTGTATAAAGCATGGATGAAATCCCTGAAGACTGAAGAACATTAGAAAAATAAACTTGACCTTTTCTCCTTGTATAGTTAATATTGCTTGAGGCTCTAATTTAATAGCAACATGCATATTCGGCCTGTCGGCATCACGCGCTGCTGTACATAGAGCTCTTCATATATAACAGTGTTCTTTTTTTTTCCTTTCCCTCCTTTTCTTTTTGCATTGTCAGAAGGAAAATAAGAGAATAAAAAGGTTTTACTTTCAACATAAAAAATTTAAAAGAAGAAAAAGACATTAAGCATTGAGCATATGGATTCACATTGTTGGCAAAATGATACAACAGCAAAACTGCCAAGAGTTGTGCTTACACAGCAACTAATGTAATGCGTATATATATAAAAGATTATCCCATGAATTCTTTGCCATGGCAATGAAGCAGGTTGCACCACATGACAACTTCAACTGACTGTACATAAAAGATGGGCTCTACATGTGATACCTAAGCAAGACGTGTAGATTGATTATACTGCCCAAAACCCATAGACTAATCCATAGATGAGAAGTTTGCACTTTCTCAAATCATGTAAGCAATAAGATAATAGATGAAGTAGTTGTATGACAAAATCTTATTATATGCAAAGGTGCAATGTGTTGGTTCTTCATATCAATACATTCCTGTACCAAGTATATTGCAGATGACTGGCACATGACAAAACTTAATCTATCTACCAAGCCTGAGATTAGCAAAACAATGATCATTAATAAAAAGTCTGTAATTTAGTCATGTCAATTGAATTATTGAGGAATAAAAGGTTAGGATAAGATTCTTATTTTTAAATAATAAGATAAACCAGGTAAAAAAAAATTCAATCCCATACTATTGCACCGGTCTTTCAAAAGAGAGCTTATCCCACCAGAATAGAAAAGGCCAAAAGATAATGAGGTGTGCATATCACGGATAGTATAGGTCCTACTCGAGTAAAATAATGCTTTTAACATGTTTAGCATGCTAGGATTACTTGCATCACGCTGGCAACAAGCAAATGTGAGCGATGATGTTTCTAGACACTGACAGCAGCAAGGAAACTTATATGTCAGAATGGCATGTGTCTCAGGTGTCTTTACGTAACCAAGCAGTGAGGATGATCTTAGTGGATATAGCAGGAGAAGATCCAAAATTCAGGCCCCCAAAAAACATATATGACAACTGGACAAACCTTCGGTATGGTGGCAGTTTTAGCAGATTCATACAAGTGGCTGACGTAGGCAATCGGTCCAGAGCCTCTTCAGAAGCACTACCAGCAGCCCTGGCAAAATAGACAAACATGATAAGAACATCCATACAGCACATTTATACCCATCAATTATAAGACAAGGATAGAAAGACCTTTTGTTGAAGCAGATTTAGGTCAATGTATTTTACCTTTGTATGCAGAATGATGGCTCCAAGTACCTGAATCCAAGCAATGGCCCTCGAGAGCACCCTGTCACAAATCTGAAGCAAAAGAGACTGACTATTAATTGGTATATTTCGCAAGTCAATTTCAAATTCTTCAAGTTAAAATATAGAGCAGGATACTGACATGAAGTTCGTGGAACAGTAAAATGTCAAATAAACCAGAGTACCGATCATTGCAAAAAAGGTTTTTTCCAAAACTTTTACAAAGAGTTGAAGAGGCAAACATCCATTGGATTTTGAGTGCCCCATCATTTAATGCACTACCCACTAGCTGATTCACATAATAGGTGTTCACATCAACTCTTTGCAAATATAAAAAGCATTACCCTATGAATAAATTACTTTTACATATCAAAAGGAAAGATAGGATCCAATAGTTTTTTTTTTTTTTTTTTTTTTTGGGTAAAGATAGGATCCAATAGTTTTTAAGGCAAACACCAAAAAAAAGAGAGAGAGAGAGGATCTAAAACCATGAAAAGGTAAGAAGTTCCATAGATGACAAGAAAATTACAAGGCATAACTTAGAATCTAGCTTGACCAATCATCAAACAGCTTAAAATCTTGCCTAATGAAATTCATAAAAGCCAAAACGGTAGTCAGACTCACTTCAAAAATTTCTTTTGATTTTCAGATGAGAAAGCCTTGACAACTCCCCAGAACATCTCGATGACATAGTGCTCCTGTCATATTAAGGACACGCATATAAAAAGTAACCCAATCAGATGGTCTCCCTGCAACAATTAGATATATAAAAATGCAAATACATCCTGTAATATATCGATCATATATGAAGAAAGACAACCACTGGCCATTGAATCCTGCATAAGCAACATAAGCAGTAGGACTATGCAAAGTCTTTCATCTCACCAGACCAAATAAAACCATGCAAAACCAAATTTCACAAACTTACATGGTTCATTTTACATCAATGATCCCCGCAGCAATATAATACAGAATGCCAAATGAAACTATTATTGTAAAACTTTGCCAAAGAAGAGCAAATTCACAAATGCACCAGTTTGGTCATTTGTACAACCTTTCTCAATCTTCAAAAATATAAGGAAAAATAAGGAAAAAAAAAAGGCTTTACCATCCCTTAAAGCGATCAAGCGATACTCACTCCATTTCAGAGAATAAAATGCAACAGCTTGCTCAGTGAGAGCTAATAATATCCTTATTCTACCAATTAGCAAAATAATCCTGTCGGTGGCAAAGACAGAAACTTACACTGTGATAACCGCCTGCATAGTTGGTGTTACTCCGCAAGTCATCAACATCCAAGCTGTCTAATGAACCTGATATAAGAAGCTGTAGAAACAAAGGATGAATGACATAGACATAGACATAGAATTCAAGAGTCTGATGTAAGAAGAACCTATGATGAGAAACAACTACATCATGGGACAGACAGAGAACCCTCTTTAGCCCAAGATATCCAACTTTTGGTTCCGTTCCAACCTAGATATGGAAATAGACAATAACCAACCAAATTTCTTTGAAAACTTGGAATTATATATTCTGACAAGAGAGATGTGAACCAGACTATATCCCATTGGCATTATGACAATCCTACACCCAAATATAAGTATTTTGAAAGTTGACTTAATCGGATCATAAATATTAGTCAACTTGCTTGTCTCTCTAGATATATTAGCATTTACGTATAGAAAATGAAATGAAAACAAAAACACTATAAACTCTTTCATATGGTATAAGTCAGTCTATAGTCCTGCTAATTACTTGTTACTAACTCTAAAACAGGAAACCAACTAGACATTCTCTTGCCTTCCAATACCAGATTAAATACCCACAATGGCCCCCTATTATTATAGTTGAGTATACTGGAGGTCCTGCAGTATTGGCTGTGTTTTAAGGTAGTATACTCGAAAAAATCAATCATAATAATAGACACTGAAATAGGTAATTAGAATTCCAAATCAAAATAAGGAAAGACAATGAATGAATAAATAAATAGGATGAAAGGTGTCCTTGATGAGAGTTGAAGAAAGTGGAAATTAACTAACAAATCTAAGCAGCACTAGAAGGGCACTTGCAGAAGAACAATATTATGAGAATAAATATGTTCAGTAAAGATTGAGACATTTTACAACAAAGTTGATAGAATCAAAACGACTACTTTGCGACTTTTAAAATACACAAAGCAGTGGAATGGAGGTTGGTGGTCACGTGACAGGTGGCTTTACTCCAAAGCTTCATCTACCCGCTATTATAGTTTCATGTAAAATCAGTATCACCAGCTTCAGACAAATATTATTTCACATTATTTTAACAATTTCTCATTTGTATTCATGTGTGCCTTTCAATTTACTTATTGCTGTTATTCACACTAATAAACTTGAAAGGTTGATAATATAGGTAGGAGAAATTTGGAAACGTCTGAGTAAATGTCAGGCAACACCTATGCCCCAGTGTCCAACTGGGTCAGTCTAGAGCTGATTGCGTTCAATCAGTCTTTCAGCTCCCACCCAACCCATGGCCTTTTCCAAAAAACATCTTAGAATCAAGATAGTTCCCATCAATTTAGCTTAGATACATAAAAACAATCATGACTCTTGGTCCAACAAGATCCTTAAAGTTTTCCCCTTTCCATTTCTACTATGATATATAGCAAGTGATAGGTGCCCAGTGAAGAAGAAGAATGAACAAAAAATCCATGGAAGAACATACGATGGTTCAGGCAATGAATTAAGACAACTATAAAAGTCAAAGCATAGAAAACTAATAGACACCATAAAAGGGTATGATAATGCCACAAGAAAACGAGTAGCCCAGTTAGAAAAAATGGGTAATTAAAAAATCATAGAAGTGTGGCCCTAAACTAAAAATAAGTTACATCTATTCACCAATAATCATGCCATAAAACTTAGGAACTTCAGAACTAGCCATAACCCAAAATCTGTAACCAGTGTTAACTTAGTCTGAACTTTTTCGCAAAATAATTTAGGCTAAAACGCTATCTACTTCTCTTCAATCTGGATGGAACCATAAAATAAAATATCTACCAAAATTTCAATTTACAGTAAGACTAAAAGTAGGACAGCCAGCAACTAAAAGCAAATTGCTGCAAGACGGAGTAAGCTCTTCTTTATAGTAGATACAATACCAGCTATTACATGCATATTGCAATATGGCACTTTTCTTTCAAAAAAAGACAATACCTGCAGTTCATGCTCATTAAACATATCTATCCATTCTTTCTGTATGAGCTGCTGAAATCCTCTCAGAAAATGCAAACTTTGTTGCCTTATCTGAAATAATAACAAATGAAATGTCATATTTGCACTCAGCAAAACTAACTACAAAGAGGAATGAATGGAATTCATCAAACCTGAATATTCAGACGATGATTTGCCACAAGATGTATGAACGTGATGACAGTGTCATTAGTAACACGCTTGTTTTTCCCTCCAGGAAGAAGCTCTTCTTCTGTTTGCTCCCCATACTCATTATTCACAATGACGAAGTACAGCTCCAAATCTGATATGTCACCTTTGTAATGCTGCCAACAATATTCAGTGAAATAATCATCAAAACCTGATTGTTTCCTATGTAGTCAATTATACAGGAAAATATAGAATTTATGGTCAGCCGACTGGGTGATTGAAGTCACAACTGGAGTATGAACTCTAGAAGTTCAGGAAGTATTAAAAAAAAAAAAAAACTGCTCTTCTAGGGCTTGTAAAACAGTTGACTAGTTCTGGTGAGTCATAAGATACTTAAATAGTTTCTAAAAATGATTGATCCTAATTTGGAGTACTAAACCTCTTGCATATTTCCATGGAATATGAAAAGTTCCCATGAACTTGTCCAGCAGAAGCTTAGTGAATTTTGAGATGTCACATCCACTACACAAATATTTCTAGCCATCGATGATCTAACACAAGGTCATGGGCTGTCATATAATCGGTTTACCAAGGAATCGCTCAACTTAGTTTTGTTGAACAACAATATCACAGCATATTCTTTTCCATTCAGATATTACTCAAGTCCTTTTCGAATAGACCATTAGTCTCCTTATCTCATCGAAGTTGAAATTTTTTGTAATAAAGTAAAATTTCATTCTTTACATTTTCCAGCAAACCAATTCAGAACGAGGTCACATCACAAGTCCCCAGGGAACTCTCCAAATCTTTGTGACTCCCTGACCCAAAAAAATGGTAACAGAATTATCTTTGGCAACTGAAGTGAAAGGAAATTTGCTTAGTTCTACCAAATTGACTAATAAATCCTCAACTTTCATATGCAATCATAGTTGATGCAGAACTTTGAATCCCAAAATCAGGGTTCAGCTAACTTATGCAGAGGTGGTTCTGCCAACTCAGCTCTTTGAGCTAGTTAATAGTGCATCTGGCATAATCTCAATTAGCTCCACCAATCACCTTGATTTATATAAGTATGATCTTTTTTGTATGAAAGCATTCAGCATGATTGACCAGGCAGCTACAGACGGTTATGACTAGTTTTAGGATAAGAAATCATATGATTTCACCTTTTATTTTCAAAGAGATGATTGTAGTTGGTGAGGGAGTCGATTGTTCTTAGCTGGCCAGCATCCTAAGGTGGAAAAGGAGGTTCTTCTCCAACAGATTATCTGGGAATCCCACTAGAAAGGATCTAACCTCTGAGACCCACCTAAATAATATAATCGGAAATATCTACCCAATTAAAAGAAGCACTGTCTTTCAGAAAGAGTACATTGTCCAATGTACAGATTTATCTTCATCCCAACTCATATCTCAATTGCTCGGAGGCTTGGGTACACACAGAAGTGACCTCATCAGGTCTGTCTGAAGATGCTCTCAAACATCACCTTGCTAGATTCAGAGTAGGTGACGGCCCATGGACAAAGGTTGTCTGGGTATCACTCCTCCCAATGTTTTCAAAAGGCACTATTAGGCTAGTAATTTGAAGATCCATAGTGCAAAAAAATGCTGGCAGGAAAGAACGTCTTCTCAATGGATGAAAATAAAAAACGTAGCTCACAAATGGACCATCTAGCGCTTTGATTTAGCTACAATAGAACAGTTCAAGGATGGGAAAGGGAAAACAATTGGACTCTTAACATATTCTAACATCATATTTTATGCCTTCAACAAGGATTCTCTTAGAAGGTGAAGTATCCTGAGATATTATTGATTGCCTTGAACAAAGACTCTCTTGGAAGTAAGAGCTTGGAACTTGGATTTCTCTCAACAGACACTTGGCAAACAGGCTTTTAAATGCCAATCAATGGGAAAGTGAGTTCTATCTCTTCAACTAGCTGTACCTATACCAATTTTTCAGTTAAAAGTAACGTGTTCGGTTTGAACAATAGCTACTAAGTCTACCTGTAGGTGTGTACGAGCCCATCACTCCAGGCCACAGCCACACCAGGATGCCAGAAGCTGGGTAGTCTCTACTTTGCCTATTGCTGTCATGTACTAGGTATGTTTGACTGTCTTGTTTTGTCTTTCTTTTTTTATTTTGTTTTAATGTAGTGGAACAGTTTCTCTCCCATAACTACTTGTTATTCTAAAGATACCATAACCTCTCTCTCTCCCCCCTCTAATTAGCCATAGCAAAAGTTTAACACTGTCAAGCATATCACATGAAGCAAGATCCTTTGCCTGTTGTGAGTAAGCAGGAGAAAAAGAAATTACCTTCAAAAAGATAAGGTGACGGTACAACTCTGGGTCCAACGAAGGCAGGTCATGGAGATAGTTGTACCTAATGCAAATAAATACCAAAAATATAAGAAACAAAGAAAGGAACAGAATTCCTAGTCTAATTTTTTTTTTTTTAAATAGAATTACTAAGGGAAAAGACCACCAAAAATCCCAAACTTTGCCCAAAGTGACAAATTTATCCCAAACTTTTTCTTGTGACATGAAAAATCCCAAACTTTGCCAACCGTGACACATTTACCCCAAACTTTTTTTCATGACACAAAAAACCCTAAACTTGTATCCGTGTGACACATTTACCCTAGGGCATTTTCGTCTTTTACTCTTTTTTTTTTTTTTTTCTTTTATCTTCTTCTTCTTTCTTCCCTCTGTCGGCCATGGCGAAGGGAAGCCAGAGTCAGGAGAGCGCGGCCTCACCGGCGTCGGGTGAGTGCCCTTGCCTGACTCCGGCTTCCCTCCACCATGGCCGGTGGAGGGAAGAGAGAAGAAGAAAAAAGGAAAAAAAAAAAAAAAAGAAGGAAAAACAGAAAAAATAAACGAAAATGCCTTTGGTGGGGTAAATGTGTCACGGTTAGCAAAGTCTGGGGTATTTCATGTCACAAAAAAAAAGAAAATTGGGGTAATTTTGTCACTTTGGACAAAATTTGGGGTTTTTGGTGGTCTTTTCCCTATTTGTAATGCCAACAGATCTATCAAAGAAACTGCCTCTGTTTGCCAGTGAGTTTCACACAAATTTGTAGAGTTCCGATCCTTTAAGCGGTTCACATTTTCAGGTGTGAAATGACACACTTAGATTCATTTATACACATTACCATGGTGGATGGATGGCTATTGACATTGATATAGAGTGCAGAAATGGTAACACAATCTTACTTTTGCTTTAATTTACTCAAGAAGAAGGTCGCAAATGGTATGTCCACGAGAATCCCCTCAAACATTGCCTACAAGTAGAAGATTTATTAAAACCTGCCCAATGCTATCAACCAATTTGAAAACATTCAATGGAAAAGAGTGGTACAAGTAAAGGGTTTGGTGTACTGCTATAAAAATCTCAGTGCCTATGTAATGCAAAAACACTCAAACATTACATGACATTAAGTCAAGATAAGTTTTGTAACGAGCAGAACAAGAGTGAGAACCTATGGCTCGATAAAAGCTAAGCCCTATGAGAGGTGATGGTGGATTCGGCTCAAACCTACTTGAACTTTATGGTAGGAAAGCTAGAAAGGCACAGAGGAAAGTGAATATCCACTCTAACAATTGGCATATCTCCTATAAAAACCTGTATAAAACATCGTTTCTTTGTGGTGACACTATAGAATTGGCTAACAAAAGAGCCATTGGTACATTAATAACTAGTAATTGTAATCCAAAAATGATGATTGGCTTTCTCGGACCCTAATGCTTGTTTAATAATGCCTTATTGAATATTTTGCCGTTAGAGAGATGACATTTCATTAAGAGAGCATCAGTTATAGGAAGGATACCTTTGCCAGAAGAGTACCTAAAAAATGGAAGAACTGGAGATGCTGTTCATGTATCAAGCCCGACCCAGGATTGGGATAGAGCAGGTGATCAGCAGTTTCCTGTATATGTGGAAAAGTCAAATACAGAGTTTCATGACAACTTCAAACCTAGAGGCAATTACAAAAAGGTCAAAGTCGTCCGTATGAAAAGCTATAGATATACCAACTTGTTTGTGAGGATATTAACTTTTGCTAGACTACAAGAAAACAACTAGACCTCATACTTCAAAGCAGAATACAAAAAGGCAAAAAGAATCACCAGCTTAATATCAGCAGATCTAAGAGGCCATCAAGATCCATAAGGAGCAATCTCATTATGACTTTACTAAAGAAGAGAAGTCCCATATCCTAAAAGAGTGCAATTTCAGGGAAATATGATAAAGCATTAAGAAACAGAACCTGCATTCTTCCTCAAATCAAAGGTTTGAATCAACCAGAAAAAGTTTAAGTATCGACAATCTCAATAATGCATAGGATCATGATGGGAAATTGTGCATAGGCAGAAAAGATAAATGAAGGACTGAAGAACCAAACCTTAAACAATCCATATTGCACATCAAAGGCAGCCCGTGTTATATTTTCCATAAAATCCTTAAAAATTCCACCACCATCAATACCAGCCTCCTCAACACCTAATTCATTCACGAAGGATACGCGAATCTGCGAGTGAAGTGGGCATGTCAACATTGAACAAACACAAAGCTACTCCTTCCTGCCCCTTATGTTAAGCTGAGGTCAAATGAAAAAGTAATCAGAGAAATCTTACCAGTCCTCGAAGATCCTCTTCAGATAATGCACTCATCTGATTATAAGCATCTTCCAAGATATGGTCTCTCCGTATTCTAAACCGGTTTCTAGTAAAAACAGAATGAGAGCCATGTTTCTGCCTATATGCTGCTAACTGTGACTGCAAGATCAGTTTGAAGAAATTAATCGTGGAATATTGAGAAAGCACAAGCAAATTTGCATGACCCTCAATCACAATGATGATGTCAAACTTCCTTGAAATAATCAATCTGCATGACTGCCAAGATTACTCATCAAAAGAAAACTTCTGATGTGCTAATCGCTTACAGCAAATATCTTAACACGACTTGTAAATGGCACCAGGAAAGGAGCTTGCTTCAATATGTCGTGCGCTCTGGTATTCTCAATCACAGCCTGACAAAATGGCATTGGCCAAGTAGCTGCATCAGTAATGGCACAACAATCCCAAAAACTAATTTCAAGATTGGTACCTGAGAGATAAAAAATTCGTTCACGCCATCCGCATGAAAGTCACTGGAAGGAGCAAACTGTCTTCTATTGTTCCAATCTTGCAACTTCACAGGACTTCAAAAGTTAGAAGGGAAAACCAAATCACAGCTTTCTCAAATACTACTTTTGTTCTCTCAAAAATAACAGAGATCACTGTTTATCCAGAATTGCTTGCTAACTCATGGGGAATATATATTTCATGCCCAATTTTTGCATATAAGAAAGTTTCTATTCTATGTTTGCCACAAACCAAAGTTCAAGATTGACACTAATTTGGGCTGAAGAACCTATTCATGATTACTTGTCTATTCGATGGGCTTATTTTTGTCTTAAGCAAGCAAGCTGCAATAACATCTAGCTGTTTTGTACTGGAAGATTGTAATAGTTGTAAAAGCCAAGTTTCATTGGTTTTATAAGAGGCATCAGATTTTAATTACACGAAAGTATAGAATCTATAAGTATTGCCATGCTTTTCTCCATGATTGTAATTGTAAATTGCAACTTTAATTACATCACAATGGTGTCCTTACGATTCCTAACATTAACTTCAGAATAATCATTATAAGAAACTTTAATTGCACTACACTTATCCAGGCTTATTCTTAGAGAGATTCTAACCACAACATCAGTTCATCTCGATACTTCAACAACTGTAAAAGCTCAAAAGAACTCTCGAATTCACTAAATCATCAAACCTCTTGAAAGGAATGAGTGCAAAAAGAGAAAAATACAGAGAGCAAAAGAGTGAGAAAGAAGAGAAAATCAAGCAAAGGTAACAGCTAAGTGAATGTAAGTTGATTTTCACAGTTTTCAATCAAGATTCACTTTTATCTCATGTCAAGCATACCTGTCAATTAATTGTGTATTTCAACCTGAAGAGACTGCAATTGACGTGCATGCCACAATAGAATTCTAGAAGCCAGTTTTGCCAGAACGAGATCACTTGTTCTAATAGAGTTCTTTGAGTTAGCAAGCCAATGAAAAGCTGTTCAGTCTTCCAAATGTTACATTCAAACTATACATGTTAACCCTATTGAAATGCTTTATCAAGGACCATTAATGACCATGCAACTATAGAAGTTAGTAGAAATTTTAACAGTACTCAATAGAAGGGACTGAAACATACCAAAAATTGAACAATTCCGGTATCTTGTATTTTGTTTTGCAAAAGGATGGAGACATCGCTGGAGAGCTCACCCATACAGTACAAACAGGATGGATGAAGTGGAGAAATATATATAGTAATTTGTGAAACCGTCGTGTAACACTTAAGCTTAAGGGAATATTCCATAAGATGGCAATATGACCAGAATGTTGTATGGCATGGAATTCAAATGGTCAACAACAACTTATGCACAAAATGAGTTTAGTAGACATGTGAGTTCTTCGTTAGATCAAGTGTAGGCAAGTGAGAAAAGACAAGATCAAAATGAATCTGAAAAAACAATAAACAGTTAAACATTTGTCTCCTATCAAGCCTTGCTACCACTAAGACAATAGACGTGGTTTGAAAAACAAACAAAAAACCTTTGGATGGATTTAAGAGAGATGAAGTTCCTTTGGTGGCTTTCTTAACCATAAGCTGTGCGTGAAAGAATTATCAGTACTGAGTTTTCATAAGTAAGGGAATAACTTTAACACATTAATTTTCCTAGCTTGCCAGTATTATTACTATGCGCCTATGATTTCAGTATCTTGGGTGAATATGAGAAGGAAAGTCTTCCTTCATAGGATAGTACTAATTAGTTCATTCATCATGTGTACTAAGAAATAGCTAACTGTAACTCAGCCTCTTTCCACGAGGCGACAAAGGAAAACCAGAAGAAGTCAAGAACAAACAACTACCTGAGAAAGAAGCTCAGAAGCTACAAGACTGACTCTGCTTTTAATGAGATCTAGGCGATTCATGCCATCAGCAGGGGCTTTAGAAGCTGATTTTGGAGGATTTGGAGCGGTCATAGGCATCAACCACAAGAGTTGCCACAAGGCCTGCAGGATGGAGGACCAAATCCATGTATGTAATTTCACAGACATTAATTGTAGCATCTGATCAAAGACATTGATTTTTGAATTTCCATTTAATACACATCTTGATCAGAAAACCACTTGATGGAAATTTTTCTTAATCACTGGAAGCAAAATAGTAACCGATCACATTTTCCACAAGGTGACAGTACGCTGATTCTCTCACAAAATCTTACCTGCCTCAAAATTACAATCAAACATCTGATATCCTTCAGGGAGAGGGGTTTCTGCTGCTCATAAAACTCTTCATTGTCAACAATCATAAGCATGTGCCTGGCCAAAACCAAAGAGCACTTCCAATCAATCACGAGACAAGCTCATAAATGTTAATGGAGTGAACTCTAGAGTCAAAGGTTTTCTCTTACTTGTATACAGGGCAGAAAACAGCCAGCGGTAGAAGCCACCCTGGTGATTCACCTCTCAAATAATCACATTCAGACAAAGTTGACCAGTTCTCATTTTCATGGCAGCGCTTCATAAAGTTCCAAAGAACAGGTACCAGCTCTGTTCTGTAAGCTAACACCGTCATGATTCGTTCAAGGGGCAAGGTGTTGAATGCAACATGCAGAAAACCACAAGCAGCACTGATGGCTGCTGCCTCTTTCTCATCCACTCCATTATGTGAACCAACTACGCACGACAGTCCCCCAAACAGAACGTTGGTCTTCTCCATACAATGACAAAGGTAAAAGAACCATAGAAATAAAGTAAGTAGACGAACATAAGCTGAATTCACCAAAAACAACAAAGCTTTCAGAGAATCCAAGGAAATCTGGTAATTTTACTTGAAAAGTTACTACAAGCTATCTCACCAATTGGAGAAGAAAGCGTGGATCAATTGCATTGATAATCTGCCGTTCCAAGTCCTTATCTAAGGATGGTTTCATCAATTCATCACCAGCCATCACGTCATCCTCACCAAATGTAGGCCCTGAACAGCATACATGCATGCAGTCAGTGAATGCAAAAAAAGAGTTCAAAGCCAGCGCCAATCGTAGTAATCATCTAACCACCAGTTACAGAAATAGGTAACCTCCAAAAATCTCTGAAAGGACATGACAGAAAAAAGGCTTCATGAAGGTAATAGTTCATAAGGAACTTACCCTCATTGATCTCCATATTGGGTTGTTTTATAGGGGGAAGGGCCTCCAATAAGAAGGTTGCAACAGAGGCAAGATCTACAGCCTGATCATAAGATTGTAAAACATATGAGAATTATAAGATTTAGATTTACTAAACAAATAGTTCTATTAGATCAAGCAAAGCCCAGGATCCTCAGCAATGGAAAAAAAAAATTATTGGAAAGAACCACCAAAATGCAAAAGATAAACGAATATTAATATCCAATACTATGTTTTACTAATGAACTCTAGCAATTGTTGCTGGTATCCTTTCTAAAACGAACAGACAACATACAACAGTAACACTTAAAAACTAGTGTTCAAAATTAGCTGAAGGTAAGCAGGTAGATGCAATGTGCTCTACTAACGAGTTTCCACATGTTCAGTTCAGTGATGGTGAATCCTTCTATCATACATGTTAGACCATACTTCTGAAAATCACAATAACAGAAACTGTAAACACATTAGTTCATAACCCTAGTCACTAGAAATCCACTTCTTAAATCTATGAACATCTATTGGTTTCAATCCAAAATATTATCATTTTGGAATTACATACTGTGGCAGTAATGTCATTCAGCTGTCAAGTTGCTATAAGGAAAAAATGGAAGTGGAGAACTACAAGGCAATCTAGCTGAAGCAAGCACAAACGACACCGACTGATATGATTGTAGAAATATTACGTGGTCATTAACCTTGAAATCCTAATTAAGAATATGCGTTTTGCATGTGTTTAACAAACTAGATACTTCCTTTCAGCCAACTTCCTGTATAGTCATGAACCAATCTATTTTCTGCTATACTCCGCAAGGTCTCGCTCCTTTCACTTCCTCTACAACAGGATATGACCCTTTTAGTGGCTATGGCAGCTATCGGACCGTACTTAGGAGCCTCAGTTGAATTTAGTTCAAATCATGACAAGAGTTTTAAGAGAGAGCTCCTAGTGAAACAATTTGAATAACAAGAAGACTTCAAAATGAAACTGTAGGTGGTGAAGCACCTTCTACAAGTTTCTTTCATTAATGTTCAACCATCCTTTTTCAGGCAAAAGATTACATAACATAAAACTGGTGAGATTTAATACGACTCATATGAAACTCCAGTTCCTAGGCTTGGCATTCCAATGCCTGCAGTCATTTATCCAAGAATATGATGACATCAAGATTTAAGACAGTTCGCAATTAGCAGAGGACAAAACTAGGACATGGATAAAGCCTTGTCAGCATATTCTTCTTTAAAAAACATAGTTTAAAGCATGGAAAGAAGAAGCATGGAAGCTCACTGAGAACCTTCTTTAAGGAGTAAGGACAACCTAAAAATTGATTAATCCTTGTTAAAACATTTCATCTCATACACAAGACTGAACCAGTTTTGTTCATGAGGGAATGAAAAATGCCCAAGACAAAAATTTACTGTATATTGGGGATATAATCACTGCACTCTCTTCAGTGAATTATTTCTCAGCATAATGTACTACATTCCTTGTTTAAAACTTGAAAAGGAGGTAACCCCATGCTATGATAATTGAAAGGTTATTTAGGGAACTGCAACCGCCGTACCATGTCAAAACTGCAGCCGGGATGAGATAAAGCAATTCCAGCAGTTTCCAATACATTCCCAAGGAGGCAGGCATAGCCTGGAAGATCATGAGATAAATCCTTTGGCAATAAATTAGCATGATTGTTCACACAGAGTGCCATCTGATGTATGTAGTGTTGACTCAAACCTTGTGCTGCAAAAACCTGGAAAATGAGCATGTCCATCATCAGAGCCTTTGTTTAAAAATAATTTTCTTAGTATTTTTCTTTATAGTTCAGCTTGAAGAATCCAAAGAATTGACACCCCACACATTCAAAAGAAGAATACTATCAATCTTATTCTTCCTTTTTAACTATGGCCCCATTTGGTTCGGCTTTCCCAAGGGGCTTTGGGCCCCAAAAGCCCCTTGGGGAAAATATTTTGTGTTTGGTTTACATTTTTGAGTCTCCATTTGCCAAATGCTAACATTTTCGAAATGCTAATCTAAGGTTTAATGATTTTTTTTTCTTTCCAATATTGCCCTTACTGATAGTCATGTTTTCCCCTTTTGCCCTCAAAAACACTGTTCATCTCCTTCCTTGGACTTCCACCGCAAAACTCAGCCGGTGGGCGGCGCACAGCCGCGAGCGGCCAGATCTGGCCGCCGGGAAGCCTCGCCTGAGGTCAGGCGACCTCAAGCGAGCCACCTCCCCCCTCCGCCACCGCCACCGCCACCGCCAGCTGCCGCCTCCCCACCATTGCCAAGCTGCTCCAGCCACCATTTTCCCCTCCACGCAGCTGCTGCATCTCCTGCTCCCTTTTCTTTTCTTTTCTTTTCTTTTCTTTTTTTCTTTTTTCTTTTCACTTTAAAGGTGCTTTGCAAAATATACACAAAAATGAGTTTCCAAACACACTTGCATTCACAAAATGCCCATTCATTCAAAGATAATTGGGGAAATGCAAAGTCATTTCCCCAAAGTTGAACCAAATGGGCCCTATGTGTCTTATATCTTTGTATTTTCCTTTTCTCTTTGGGGAGTGAGTGTGCGTGTTGGGGCAGGGAATGTTTATTAGAGTTTTTACTGAAGGAGGAACAGAAGTTGAGAATATAAACAAGAAGCACATATCCATATATGAGCTCATTGGAGAGAGAATTTAGATCATCCATAAAAGCAATTATTGCACATGCATTTTAATCTTCAGTAACTGATTAAAAACGTTCTAAACAATCTAGATACGATGGTTTTGCAGGAGATGGTTGCTTTCTCGCATACAGTGGTTGATATAATTAGTGACTAATCAACTGACATACGGAATGTTCGAATACAAATATACCAGGACTACAAAGATTAGTACAGTTGATCCCCTAATAAAGAGATGCAAAATGTAGATTCTTCTAAACAGAGAAAGATTAGAAAGGATCACCTCCTTCAGATGGGGGAAAAGTTGCCATAAGAAAGGAATTGTAAGAAGCTGGCACGAAAAACTCCGTTGAGGATCAATGCTTAAGCAATTACATGGCTCCTGACTGGTATGAGGGATCATTTGGCAAAGAACACACTCCAATGCAGAGACAGATCCACTGAAAATAAAACTTTTCCTAGTTTCCTGCATGTCATTATGGGTTAAGATGTCTCATAAAAAAGAGAGAGTACAAAACATATCTTGTTTCAATTATAAGCAAATTACCAGTGGACTGAAACAAAACTAGCAATTACCAGTCAGATACACATTGAATGAAGTTCACGACATACATTTAAATTCAGCTAAAGATCAACATCTACATATCTTACTTGAAACCAATGCATCACAGATGTTCTCTAGTCAAGTTATTTGACAGAGGATAGATGGTATCCGCAAAAAATTTCAGTCTCATAACACATGATCAGTATAATCAGGCCTATAGCATGAACTGAAGATCAATATACCCAGATAAATATGTTGGAACAAGAGTAATTTCTCTGATTTCCACCCAATGAAACCAATAAACACTTCCATGGAACAATGAAAGCACACCTCCAGGTAGGAGGTTGGGCATATTTACAGTTCATTTAAAGGGGAAAAGGACAGACTTCATGATGAATCCTTCAAACAGCTATACAATATAATTGCATAAATTGTAGTTCAGGCCAAGCCACTAAGAGAAGCCACAATGATACAGGCAAGTGGAAATTGACAGAAATTTTTGAGTAATTTTTCTCACTCAGAAAGAAAGTAATTCTAAGATTATTCACATAACAGAAGATTATTCACATAACAGAAGAATCATCTGAAAACAGATAAAAGAGCAAAGTCCGGATGCTTTTGGTATACAATTTCTTTTGGCATATCATGAAGCAACTTATTGCTACAAGGGATTAATTTATAAATGATTCTACCCAAAATGATTAGCGTGGTATTGTTTCATCAACATTTCTCAGACAAAAAGTATATACCAAAAATATCATTTTGATCACAGAAAAAAAAAGACTTTTGATCAATTAAAAAGACATTTTACCAATATTATTTTTTGATGACATGGAATTCCAAATCCTGGATAACTTGACAAAATAGGTAAGACACAAACCTAAGCTTAGGTGACATCCTACTAACCCAAAATTCATACATTATTACAGAAAAAGACCAAAATCGAACTTTCAAGCAAGACCCCTGCTATGCCAATAAAGACATTATGATCCTTTCTCTGACCATTTATTTCCTCAATTCGCTGTGTTAAAAAAAAAAAAAAAAAAAAAGGAACCTAGCAGAAGTCTTGCATGAATTGACTTGGATTAACTACAACTTTGATCTCAACAAACTGCAAAATTCTAAAGAATTTTACCACCATAAGCTGCTATAAATTAGAGGTTAAAAGGGCATAAACAAATGTGGAAGTATATCAAGACATTCACAAATATGAACTCAAAATTTCAGATAGAGGATGTCATCCTCAAGCATCAGAGGATCCACTATATGTGTTTATAGACATATTTATCAGCTTCTAAAGTTGTCACATCTGTACCTCCAGCAAACTATACGATACTTCGCCTGCAATATCTTCCTTATTGCAGATTCTTTTTTCAATCTTCCTATAATGTTTGTTTATCGAGGACAAACATGCCAAAGAGAAAACCTAGACAAAGAAAAACATGTTCAGTTATTCCAAATTTCAGAAATGTATTTATGTAACAGTCCACTTGTGATCCCCTAAGCATCATCCAACATTAAAGGCTCCAAAGCCAAAATAACTAGTACTGTTTCAGTCTTCTGAGACAGACGAAGATCCCATGTTTGACTGTAGCAAGGCCGAATAAAGAAGCTTGGCAGAAAAAAGGGGTTCAAACTTAACACAACTAAGAGAAAAAAAGATGACACGGAAATACAATGTAGAGAAGATATATACCTGCCCTGCTAGAACAATCTCTCTAGACTTAGCGAACACACTTCCCTGCAAGAGATAACCAACCATCTTACAAACCCATGGAAGTCTAGGATCTATCAGTAGAGCTAGTGCCTCCAGCAAGAGAGTCATAGGTTGGCTAGATTCACTCGATGTCGTGATAAGTTGATCCCTGAATTTATATCTGTGATGACAAAAGGCTAAATAAGAACATCAGATTATAATTGCAATCACTGAAAAGTTCCTTGTTTATGTTTAGCAAGGGGAAGAAAACTCTTTAGTTGGAAGCAAGCTCCCAGAAAATCCATCACCCAATGTCAACTTACCATATTAATGAAATGACTAACAACATTACACCTATTAACAACATAATGCAGCAAAAATAAATCAATGGCAACAACAGGAAATGCAAGGGAGCCACCAGAGAACGACAAACAAGTCTTACCGTACAGCAGTACAACAGTAAATACAAATCTTAACGCTTGCATCTTTAGTATTTCAATGCAGCTCTCATAAGACTTCTAGCCTAGGCCAACAACCTAATTCCTAGTCCTTGCATCTTTGGACTGGAAATTTTTCAATTTGCCTCTCACACGTCCAAATCACCATCGATGAGTTCATCTCATCGTGTCATCATTGTGCACCACCTAACTTCTTCCACGTTTTCATTTCTAGTTCACATGTTATTTTGGACAGTTGACGGTGTGGTGTGGCCAACTACACCGTTCATAATCTCTATAAGGCTCCTAGAGTCCTTTTCAGCTTGCAAACTCTTGCAAACTCTTAATACGGTGTAAAGAGTAACAAAAGACATAATTTAATTGACATCCAGAGTACTCACAATAAGGACTAAACCTTATGTATTGCCTTTTCGATGGCCAAATAAATACAAAGGACTTTTGCAGGGACATAGCAATGGTTATTGCTAGTGCCCGATGATTTGTTCGAACCTCGCGAACAGTGAGGTATTCACCTGATTGAAGCTCAATCAACAAGAAAGTCTTAAAATAATTATTTAACCCATCATCAGAGCAGATTCTAAGCTTTTGTTCACATATCACCAAAAACATGAGTAATGCAGCAGTTTCATATACAATATAAATAGATTTCTAGAGATTCCATATTTGAATAAACAATCAAGCCATTAATAAGCAAAATTGCAATTTTGCATCAAACTCTTTTCAAATGGGAAACTCCATTTTACAACATATATATCAGGTCCAATTACACTATACATCCTTTTTCACAAATTATATTTTTCATCCTTCGATTACATTCTCTGTTAACTCTTCAGAACTGTTGTTTGGAAACCCATTAAAGCCACTGTGAGCTAATGTTTCACTTGATAATGGAAATGACATTATTATGATTTCAAAAAGGAAAACATTCTAGAAATTGGGCACGACAAGCGAACATGACTGCTCTCCTTCCTTTCTCAAGCTTCAATAAAACCACCCCCACATAAAATGTCCTATTAGGCATCACTGACATGCCCTCCACAACCCACTGTTGGCACCACAACACCCCCTGCACCGTCCAACCAACATGCGTGATTTACCCATAAATCCACACAACAAACACCAACTACAAAGCTTCACTATAGGCAACGTACACCTGAATACACAGCAGGAAAACGAAACACCACCACCCTGAAAATTCAAATAGCCCACTGGAAACAGCTAGACAGACTCCCCTCTCCAACCCCCTCCCCCCACCCCCACTAAAAAACAAAAAAACAAAAACAATGAAGTTAGAGGGCCCTATTTCTGGCAGATTTTCTTCCTTAGGTCCAACTGACCTTCACAAGTCTTGCTCATGTCAATGGCTTTTTCCTCACCTTCACCTGCTAGATAATTGTCTTTTGTTTATTGTGATGGCCTGACACAAACACACACCACTCCCTCCTAGAATATGCACGATTGCCACTAGCACTTGTTTGTTGTCATTCTCTAGCCTTTTTAAGTAGCTCAAGGCTTTGAAGAAATGCTATAGTAGTTATGAAGGATCAATATGATGAGGACGAAAAAAGGAGAATTAAGACGTGAAACGTAATAATGTTAGGTGGAGGATGTGACAATTACATCCTAGAATCTAATAGTTTTATTGTTACCATTGTGTTGAGGATGTAAGGTGAAACTAAACCAAAGATATAGGATGAAAAATATAATTCTCCCTTTGCAAGTAATAAAATAACTCATCAACTCTATTCACCAAAACATCTTTTAATACAACCAACCTATTTTTATATACAGCATCAATGCAAGAGTATGCAAGTCGTTTCACTCTAAAGTCCACCAAAGCCTGCCTGGACAGATAATCTTCTCCAGCAAAGAGGCTCACAAGGTCACCTGTTGCAGAACAAAGATTATTTCCCTTGCAGAGAGAAATTAAATTAAACATAATTAAACCATCCCTAACTCCAAGCAACGAACAAGAAAGATAAACATGAAACCACAAGAAGATGGGCAACAAGAAAACAAGAAGATTCCAAATGTCCAGAATTATTGGTCTAATTCAGCAATTCAGGGTAAACTAGAACTTTGTCCCAACAATTTGAAACCCCGAGCATATGGGAAAAAAAAAATTGCAAAAGAAATTCTCTTTTCCCCTTGTTGACTTTTGAAAAGAATGCAATGGAGAAACCCACTGTGTTTCTAAATAAGCCCCCAATGTCAAAGCATTTAGCATGTGTCCAACCCTAGCAAACAATAATTGGAAGCCAGGCCACAAGAACATCAAACTGCAAGTGAAAATAGTTTCATGCACGGAAACTAAACAGTGTGCTCAAACAAGAAGTCGTCAGTGGCCCCAAAAACAAATAACAGACTACATACAAGTATTAGGTAATGTCAGCTCCCAAAGTCAAGAAACTTTCTGGAAAAAAGTGGTAGGTAAACATACCACTATCATGAACATATCTCCGAATATATAAGCAGACCTCCACAAGGATTGATAGGTCACCGTCAATGTGTGCATTGAAGAAAAAAAGCAACTGACGAAGGAACACTGAATCTGGACCAAAACAATGCCTGGAATACGCAGCAAATTTTAGCACAAATCAATTGCTTAAAAGGAGGAGAACAATCTAACCAACCCCCCCCCAAAAAAAAAAAAAAAAAAAAAAAGACGAGGGAAAATAAGAGCACAATAAGAGATCATGAAACATTTTCCATGATATTCACTAGTACATCCTTTTTTTTCTTTTTCTGACCTGAAAAATGTAATTCTTGCAAATAAATGATCTTGCACCTGAGTGGCAGCCATGACACCCATTTTTCCAAAAACGTTATATTCTACCACTATATAACTATGGGCAATGGTCTAAAAGTAAAGTTTTAACATCTACCTGTTGACATTTTCACATCGCTTCCCATACGTGCTATAGAATTCCATTCTTACATCCGAACGGGCAGCTTCCACATCCTTTCTTCCTCTATAGCATTTCTGCAGGCAAAAGTTGGTCAACACATTCACATAAACCACAATACATAATGCCTCTCAAAGAAATAGTCTCAATCAAGGACTTGAAATTACTTGGGATTGAGAAAAGTAAGAAATATCAGTAAGGACCATCGACAATATTAGACTAGATGAGATGCCTTGTAGTTCTTCAAGTGAGCAAATGGCTTCAACAACGCTATAATCAACCTCTGCTCCAGCAAAAGCTTAATTTCTCTTTTACTTGTTGGCTCGAATTGTAAAATTAGGACTACGGAAGGCTCTTCCAAGCTTAACCCTACCCCCACCTCAATCAAGAAAAAGAAGAGGACAACTCTCTTTTCCCTTGAAGTTGAATCAGAAACCAGGAATAAATCAAATTCCATCATCTTTCCCATGATCCAGGAACCGTTATTCCAACTTAAATCGAACCACCTGAATTGATGCCCATACATTTACACTGCCTATCTCCACTTGTATACGCACATTGTTGGCACATGTTATCAATAGTTGTAGCACCTGGAGCATTTGCTTCTTTGACACTTAAAGCCTTCCGACCTTATCAGGGCATGGCAACTATCATGGCGAATCTATCAAACTAATACTAAACGGAGAAAAGAAGCTTCCATTTCATCAAAAAGAAAGATGCTACCAAAACAGAAGAATTTGCTACCTGGAAGGGATAGGAATGCCAGCAAATCCAAGATAAACATGCCCACTAAAACTGGCCCCCGTGCCAAGCAGAATTTACTCATTCCTGTATACACAAGATCACCATTCATCCACTTCACACTACCGATATTCCTGGTCAATGCAAATCGAGATTCAACAAGGCTCGGAAATTCGGAATTGTTTTCGACTTTAATGAGGTGGCACGAAGCATCGCCGTTCAGTCATTCACCAAGCCGACAAAGCAGCAATTCTATATACTAGTCATATTCTAATCATCGAAAAAAGAAGGCAAAAAAAAAGGAGGAGGAGGAGGAAAGAAAGAGCAGGCAGAAGACAAAAGCCCAGTCGAGCGAACCTGAATTATGATGGCCGCCAGCGTCTGCTTCCGCAGCCACGAGCGCCGCTCGCGCTCCAAGCGAGTCTGCTCGAGGAGCTTCTGCCGGTCCCTCTCCTTCGAGCTGCGGCCCCCGAGAGCGACGCGCTTGCGCGACGAGGGATCGCCGCTGAAGAACATGGCTCGATCAGGCAGAGAGGCCTCGAGATTTCCTCCGGAAGAAAGAAACCTATCGCCCGAGACGATCGCGTCGGGGCGACGACAGAATCGGGTTCACCCGTCCTAGCGGTCCAAAGCCGGCGATGCGGAGAGAGAGAGAGAGAGAGAGGTTTGAATCGGCGGGGCTTCGATCGCGTGCCGCACTACCGCGTTCGAATGGAGAGGATTCAACGATCGATTGGAAGAAGACGTGGGGCGGAGGTCGGTTCCAATCTTCCCCTCGCGCGCTTCCTCGTGCTTCTTTCCTTCGCGGTGTCGGTGAGGACAAGAAGAGACGCTGGTTTTTGCGTGACTTGAGGAGGAAGAGGAGGAGGAGGAGGAGGAGAAGACGGAGACGACGACTTCGACTTCGCAGGGATTCGATATTCCTCTCTCTCTCTCTCGGCAAACTTCGTACCATGGAGTTCGGGAGCCGGGTCAGGCGGTCGGATCGCGTCGGGCTGATCCGGGTTGGAACTCGGCTGCGGAGCGGGTCGACCCGATCCCCATCCCTTAAATTCCTCTGTTTGTCCTCGCGTTTCGTTCGAATCTTTCACCACGTGCCTTGTCTTGTAGGGCTGAGCACAGTCCGGGATAAAATTAGGGACCGGACCGAACCGGTCCGGTTCGAAGTTCCCTTGGTTACATATTCTATATTTTTTTTTTTTTTGATTTCGTTAAAATATATCTCAAGTTTGAACTCATAAACTAAATCCAGCTGAGATAAATTGCAAAAAAGTCTAGTCAATTAAAGGAAAGTTAGAGATTTGGATATATTTGCAGACCTCTGAAATCGAGCAATTGGAATGCGGTAATATCCTTTCTACTCTAGCAAGTTGGAGTTGGCAAAAAAATTTAAAAAATAAAAAAGAAAAGTCCAAAGTTGGACCGGTTTAACTGTATTTTATGATTTCCTAATCCTTGTTGACATTGGCTTATGAAGTTCTTTTTTTGGCTATAAATATATATCAAGAAGGCACGCCCATTGTTGGTGAGTGCATGAAACACCGCCTTTACATTAGTGCTTTGGATGGCGCCATTCTTAATGGAGAGTGAAGCATCCTTGGAGGCGTGTTTGTCTAGAGAAACAAAGAAGCACCGTTTCTAAGCGAGCACTTGGCGTGGATTATTTTCGTAGGTTTCGATGCTAGTAATTTTAATGTTGAAGCCAAATTAAATTCTTGTGATAAGAATATGTTTATAATTCCTTCCTGAGATTAGGAGATTATTTCACGGAGATTTATGAGGCTAGACATTACATGCATTATTGGGTGTAATTGGGGTTTGAGAAATACCGTGAGTTTTTGAGTGATTTAAGTATATACTTTCAATGTATCGCTTGATCTATAGTAAAATTTATCACTGTAAACTAATTGAGTGTTTGATGAGGTTTGAAATTTAATTTTAAGTGAGAACATATGTAGAAAAGAATCGAATGAACTTGCTGCTTTAGTAAGTGAAAACAAAGGAAGAACTAGTACGCGTGTTTGTGGGAGTAATATAAACATAAATAGACACAATCAATCTAGTAGTGGTGGTGCTATCAATTAGAGCCGTAGCAAGAGGAGACATCTTAAAAGGAATTGCTTTAAGATAAAGAACAAGAATGATAAGGGAATTATAGTTGATTTTGTAAATGATATTTTTGACACCTAAATTTTTGCATAAAAAATGGGTTAATATTTAACCCAAAAAATAAAATTGCATAGCATGTAGTTTTAGGTACATTCATTTTTAATTTGCATTTACAGTGGGCCGATGACAAATGGGTTCAAATTGATGGTTCAGAACATTCATTTGATGAGTTGGGCTAAGCCCACGAAGGGAGTAAATCGCCCAAGCCCGTATCCTCGGGAGATTTTACGGATTTATCTTTGTGAAATTTCAATTCGAAAACAAATATTGCATTCGGAAAAGCAAATATTGCATTTGGAAAAGAAATTTTTTTTTTTTTTTTGGTAAAGGTAAGAATATATTGATGGGAAGGCAAATATACAAGAATGCGTCGCCAAAAACTTTCACTCAAAATGAAAAGAAGCAGCATGAATGGAAGGGAGCCGAGTAAAAGAACTAAAAGCAAAACAACTAAAACACAATCAAAAGAACGGCTGTTAAACCCAACACAACACCACCAAAGCATCAAAAAGGAGCAGGTGGCGAGAAGCAACAATGCGCCACACGGTGAGGCACGAGCAACAAGTGGCCCAACATGAATGGCCAACCACAAGAGAAAGCAGCGGCACAAAAAACATTCGAAGAAGGACTCGGATCACTAAAAAGCCAACACTAAGTGTGACCGAGGCCACCTTTGAAGACAGCAAGATCAAACCCCCACCCTCATTGGAGCATCCTGTTTCTTGGGGTATCCGGTACCTTGCTGAAAGTCAACACTTTATCCTTGACGACTTTGATAAGATGATTCTTCAAAGCTGAAACCTTGAGCCCTTCTGTATAGAAAATGATGCTATTTCTTTTCTTCCAAATAAGGTGGCACATGGTCCCAAAAAAAACCGAGCAATGAAGTGGAAAAAATCCTTACCAGACAAGAATTTCAAGGCCCAAAGGAGAATATTCGCCCAAGACCTATTACGCCAAGGAAGATTACATCTCCTAGCCTAGAAAAAAGCAAGTGTGGCAGGGACCTGGCACTCAAAGAAGAGGTGGTCAATAGAGTCCGGAATGGCATTACAAAAGGCGCATAACTCGTAGTCAATTCTTCCATGAGAAAGGAGAAAAGTCTGAATCGGTAGGCGATTCTTGGTAATCAACCAAAGGTTGAATTGAAATCTAGGAGCAATGGCACACGATTCCTCTTAGTTCTTATAGCCTCCCGTGCGAGGCCACCAAGAAGATTACGGAGGAGGAACCGCACCAAGGGAACCGATTAGAGGCCTGAGAGAGTATCGGCACTGAGAAGTCCCAACAATCCAAAATAGACCTGAAGACACAACCATCTAGACCGAAAAGGTCAGCCACTGTCGCCTGCCTAGGGAGACTTGAGCTAGCAAGAGAATCTGGAATAAAACGGCTCAGCGGGCCTTCCTTGTGCCAGTTGTCAAACCAAAGGGAGACCGAACGACCATCGCCCACTCTCCAACAAAAGGATACCCTAAAATCCCTCCTCAACTGGAGGATTTTTTTTTTTCCACACCCAAGAACAAACAGAAGGAGTTGTAGATACCCAAAAATTATCCCTTTTTAAAAAATTGATATGAATCCACCGACACCACAAGGACTCTTTATCAGTAAACAGAATCCAGATATACTTAAGAATGGATGCTTTATTGCAATCCCATAGCCTACGTGTACCCAGGCCTCCCTCATCCTTAGGAACACAAACATTCTCCCAAGAGACTTTAGCCCCTCCACGACCAAGGAAAGGGCCCTTCCAGAAGAACTGCCTAAAAATACACTCTATACGGTCCAAAATCGAAAAGGGAAGGGTAAACACACTGGCCCACAAGGATTGAATGGAATGAAGAACTGACCTAATCAACTGGAGTCTTCTGCAAAGGAAATAAACCGCTGAGTCCAAAACTGGACCTTAGCTACGATCCGTCAATAAGCGCAATACAATCCGTTTTACCAAGCCTCAAAGATATGATGGGCACCCCCAAATAGCGAACTAGAAGTCTCCCTTCTTGGAAGCCGAAAGTTAGAAGAATATTTCTACGCAAGGAAGGAGGCCCCATGCAAGAAACACCTCACTTTTGTTCTTATTAGGTAACATTTCACTCCAAGAGGAGAAGATATCAAGGCCTCTCTTTAATAGAGACACGGAAGCCCAATCTGTCTGATAAAAGAGAAAGACATCATCGGCGAAGAAAAGATGAGAAAGCTTCACGGCTTTACACCTCTAGAAATACTTGAATTCCTTATGTGCTGTGCGAAGGCTCAGAATCCCAAAGAATACCTCCATCACCAGGGTAAAGAGATAGGGAGACATAGGGTCCCCTTGTCGTAGCCCCGTCCACTTGAGAAGAAGCCATGTAACTCACCATTAATGGATAAGGAATACTTCGGAGTGCGGACGCAGACCATGATGAGTCTGATCATCCACTTAGGGAAACCAAACGCTAAAAGGGTGATCTCAAGAAAATCTCAGTCCACAGTGTCGTAAGTCTTTTGGAAATCCACCTTAATTGCACATTTAGGTGAATAAGGGTCAAGGTGGAAACCTGCAAACAACTCCTCAACCAATAGAATATTATCCATGATCCTTCTACCCTTAACGAAAGCATTCTGGGACGAGCATATCAAATCACTCAGGACAGAGCTAGACGATTAGCCAAAATCTTGGTAATAACTTTGTAGATAGTGTTACAACAAGCTATGGGCCTATAATCAGAAACAGTGCAAGCGTTGGAGACTTTAGGCACCAAGGCTAGAATAGTGTTATTCACCTCTCTAAGCAATTGACCCGAGGAGAAGAAATCCTTCACTGCTTCTAAAACCAGAGGCCCTACAAGCTCCCAGTTATTCTTATAAAACTCCACTGTAAAACCATCAGGACCAGGAGCTTTACCACAGGCCAGGGAAAACAGGGTATCCTGAATCTCTATATCAAGAACCGGTCTAGAAAGAAAACCAACCTAAACAGCCGAGAGCGGCCGCCGGATGAAACCCTTTCAGCTCCTGTAACGAAGGCTTCGAGAGGGCTGTCTGCAACGTCAGTAAATCTGTAAAGAAAGAGACAAAAACAGAAGGCACCCAGGCAAGATCCGTGACCAAGGAGCCTAAGGGATCCTTAACCGAGAGGATCTTGTTTCTGAGTTGTATTATATTGACCGAGTGGTGGAAGAATTTAGTGTTATGGTCACCTTCCTTGAGCCACCTAACTCTTGATTTCTGTCTGTAGAAAGATTCTTCATGAGAACTCAATTCCACAAACATCCAACACTAGGAATTTTCCAGTTCTGCGAGGGTAATGCTGCTTGGGTCCTGTTGGAGACCAAGCTGGGTAATGCGAAGAGCATTTTTAGCTTCAATAGCCCTCACAGAAATGTCCGAGAAAGCCTCTCTATTGAGACGCTTAAGATGGCTTTCAGGGCCTTCAACTTGCTCATAAGTTTATACATTGGAACCCCCTCCATCAGACTCTCCCAGACTTGCTGGACAATAAAAGGAAAAGCTAGGTGCTTCATCCAGAAATCAAAGAACTTGAAAGGCTTCCTTGCGAAAACCAGGTTAAGAACTGTGACAACCATGTGTGAATGGTCAGAGATTCCCGGGTTTAGAAAGGATGTTTCAGAGAAAGAAGTTGGCATTCCACTTGGCATTCACCAGCACTCTATCAATTTTCCTCATTTTCCTGCCAACACCAGAGGAAGTGGACCAAGTCAACCGAAGACCAACATACCTTAAATCATTTAGTTATGTCTGGGCTAAACAATTACTGAATTCATCAAAATAAGGGATCCACGAATTAGAACCCCCAACCATATCAAATGAGTCTTTGATGGCATTAAAATTTTTAGCAACCAGCCAAGCCGTGTCTTGCACTAGATTATTCATCTAGACAAGGTCTTCGCAAAGGGGCTGATGACGAGTAAACGAATGCTCTCCATAAATAACCGAAACACAACAAATCAGCTCTGACAGAATAAACTTCAATTATCCATGGATAGCCTGAGCATTTAAAGAAGAAACTTCAAAACTGACAACCTTCGGGTTCCAACCTACCAAAATTCTACCCCATGAGCAAACTCATAGTTAGCAATCCACTTCCAGCCCGTTAAGAAACTCGAGGAGATAGAATCGAAAAGGGACTTAAGAACTTTCATCTCAAGCTGGCCAACAAAACTCAGATTATTGGAAGACACGAACTTCCTAACTTCTGCACCCTAATGGGGTTCACCATGCCCCTAATATTCCATATACCTATATAAAAAAAAAAAAGTGAGAGAATGATTAACTCTTCTTGGTATACTTACGCCGACCAGAGGCCGATGTAGGTAAAACAGAAGGGGGCGGGTCAGGGTGCAACTTCAGCAATTTGTCTTGCATTGACTCGATATTCCCAAAGAGACAAAGAGTTGTCAGCGAAGGAAGGCACGAGGAAAGCAAGTCATCATCCGAACCATCAATGTCCTCACTGAAACTAGCCTGGAGAATCAAAGTAGAAGGAGGTTTGGTCACCGCCTCCCCTACCGAGGAACAGCCTTCAACCGGCTTCGGGACGTTCCTAGCAGGTGCTTGTGTCTTCCGAATAAGATTACCCTGAATGACTTTAGCAGGAGCAGGCTCCTTAAACTTCAAGACCTAAACACCATCGTCGGGATGAGCCAGTCTAAAGGATCTTTACTAGGGGGAGGCTTTTTCTTCTTGCCTTTAACTTATTTCTAGCCTGGATCAATCCCTAAGGGAAGAGCAGCATCATTCTTGTCTAGCGTCTAGGCTTGAACAGCTTTAGCAACCGAGCAGCCAACAACTGGAGCTGCAAAATTAGCTAAGGAAGAGGCACGGATCTCCTGAGCAGCAGGAGGGCCAGCTAAAGAGCTAGAATCTACTAAGGGAGCTTGAACCATCCATGCCACATCCCACGCAAGAACACCCGCAAGGGCCTGAGCAGGGACTAACGACACCGCCTGAGCCACGGAAGCCACAACTGAAGCTTGCTAAGTAACGCCTGCAGCAGAGGAACAAACAGAAGCAGGACCACATTTGTGGCCAAAGATGCCACACCCTAGGCAAGCAAGGGGCCTCCACTCATACTCCACTCATCTTCGTGGATATCGATTTGGAAAAATTAAAACCCTAATCCATGGCCTATAAATAGATTAAAACGTGTAGGGTTTTGGGGAGGCCACACATTGAACATACGGCCATAATTGAGAGAGAGAGAGAGAGAGGGAGATGTTCTCCATGTTAATGAAACGATAGATTATAGAAGGTTTTTTTTCCTTAATCTTTTCCTGCAGGTCACAAGAGCACACGCCCTACTACTCCAATATGTCCAGGAGGGCATGCGAAAGAAAAAAGATTCATATTATAAAAGAATAGGTCAACAAAGGGTGAGGGTCTTCAAACGTGAAGTTCGAGCGCCTGCAACTTCAACGCCCATGACTGCCGATCCATCATTGACCGCCACCTACCTCATCCATGCTACCACTGCTGCTTTATTCTGATATGTTCTACATCAAGATAGACGTCTTAGCGTGCTCGCTGCTCCTTCCATCGACGAATCAAGTTTCTGTTGTCGCTGTCACTGTGGATCTGGTGTCGAGCCAAGGGGCTGGTTTCTCTGTTTTGTAGGTTTGATTTCACAAATTCCTCGGGCGGGCTGCTACTCCCTGAGCCTCCCACTGTCGCTGCCTTGCTTTGAGATCAGGAGCCGAGCACTACCCTCGCCATCGACCCTTGGGCCATGACCATTGATATCGCTGTGAACTCCTACAAGATCACGGACGCCAGCCGAGGTCCTAGATCAGCGGTCATCCAGCTTGTCCTAATGCTCCCCATGCCAGCTATCTAGTTCTCTGTGTCGAGTATTCGAACCAGCCCAAAACAGATCCCGCCACAATTCTGAAAGGGAGCCCATTCATTCATGCAAAAGAAAAGAGACCCGAAGGAGGGGAGAGGAAATTCGGTCTTCCTCCTCAAGCGTCCCCTTTTCGGCACGACCAGTGTGGTCACCGAACTTCCACGCTTAGCCTTCACGACACCGTTCCCGACGCCGCGACCTGCTTGATGATGCTGCCACTCCAAACGGCCGCACGCCTCAGCTCATCAACGACGCAAGTAGTCCAACGATCCGCAGCTGCTCCATCCCGTGATCCACGCCACCTCCCGTTGCTACATCGAAGTTGCTGTCCAGACGCGCCACGAATTTGACGTTCTAGGTCCCAGTAATTTCAAGCGCGGTCTCTGTCCAGCAAATCTCTACCCTTCTGAAGTCCAACAGCGAAGAGGGAGAGGGCCACATGGGAGCAAATAAAAAATATAGAAAGATTTTTCTCTTTCTTCTTTGCAGGTTATTCACGTTCCACCATCTTCTTGTCTCATTGACTAATAAATTCAGCGAGCTCAACTCGAGCGAAGCACCATCCCCTGTGGCGATTCGTGTCGTCATGCCAAGCCTCCATCGCGGGTCTGAGCCTCTGTTTGCTAAGCTTAATTTGGAAGCAAAAATTCAAATTAGGTAGTTTATTATATTTTATTTTATTTTATTGTCTATTTATTTGAAATATTTCTTGATGCATGGTTGATAGAATTTCCCGATGTATTGCCCAATTCGCAACCGCACTTAATTTTTTATTCCATTTATAAGGCTTTAGATTGAATAATTAATCACGCGGGAGTAAAATTGATATCTTGATCTTTAAGGCTTAAGATCAATTTATCGATTTTATTAGCGAAATAATTAGGTTTGTTAGATATCATTTCCAAATTCGAATGATGGATAATATCTTTGATGACCGTGAATGATATGGTGCTTATCTTTCAATCGCTTTGTTTATCCCAAAAAAATACAAAAAAAAAAATTGCATTTGCATATTATGTAGATTAGAATTGATTTTTTAAATTGAATCGCATGATAGAATAGTTAGTTTTTTTTTAGAATTCATGTTTAGATGGTATCTAGGTTAAATGGTATTTTGGGATTAAATTGCATGTCGAGATAAATGTCTAGGTTAATATAGGAATCAGATTAGTCTATTTCCTAACTTAAAATGGATATATCTCACTTTAGTTAGATTTTTTATATTTTAGCAATTTTAAATACGAATTTTTATTTAAAAAAATACAAAAAAAAATCATGCGCATGTCACATAGAATTAGGTTCATGAAATGAACGTCATTTAGTGATTGTTGCTAGGTTCATTTAATTAGAAATTGCCTGTCATTAGAATTAGGTCATTTGGTTAATTTAGATTGCGTATTTAACCATTGGATAATTTTAATTTCGAATTTCATGAAGAAAAATACCAAAAATAATTGTCTTAGAATTAATTTTATTCTCTAGGATAGATTGCATGCTCATTAAGAAAACACAGAAAATTACTTTACTCATGTCATATAGTTTAGGCTATAATGCTATGTCATATCACTTCAATTGCATATACATTAGATTCTCATTAAATAAGTGAAAACAAAAATTGAGTGATTGAGTGTTAATTAGAAATCATATCCAAGATTTTGATATAAATTTTAATCTAACAATGTAGATGCCTTCGTTGTTATGAGGTAAATCTTGCATTTTATTATTTGCTTTCTTGAGTGTTAAATTGGTGGTTTACGCACCCATATGATCACCTCATATGTTAGGAAAGTAAATTAAAATCAATTCAAGCTGCCTGCAACACATTTTTTTCAAAAATAAAAGAAAAAGGTACCGAAAGGGCGTTAGAGAAATCTAGCGTAACCAAATCCCCGAACTCTCAATCTCTTGTTCATAGAAGTAAAGTAAATCTCCCATTACTTTATTTGGGTTTCTAATCGACCCACCAAAAATATATTAGTGGCGACTCCTAATTAAAAATCAATTGCATATTAAGAACTTGAATCTAAGTCGCGAATTGGTATAGGCTTGGGAGAGCCCGAAGCTAAGTTTAGGCTTAGTAATCCATTAGGCAAACCCTAAGTGGTTCACCCGAAATTTTGGTCGCGACAGATATTATAATTGTAACTGATGATAATTTGAATAATACTGGTTATGTCTTATCTGTTACTGATTATTCATCATTTAATGGATGGATTATTGGATTCTAGTTACTCTTTTCATGCTACACCAAATAGAAACCGATTTAATATTTATCAGTGCATGGATAATAGTAATTTCTTTGGGTGCCTTGAATTTGGCTAGGTATTGATATATTTTAGAATATGAAGTTCTGAACAGATGCATCCAACTCACCTTAAAGTTTATACATGCCACCGTGCTTGATTCCTTTCATTATTACCAAGAGTTTGAATTGTGGCATATGTGTTTGGGGCACATTGGTGAAAGAAGCCTAAAAGTTTTAAGTTAAAGAATTCCGCTATGTGATTATGGTCCTAATGAACTGAATGTATATAGATGATGTGATTTAAATCACAGCGGAACGTGCAATTCAATATAATTATCAAAGAAACCACAGAAATTGCAAAGTTAATTCACTTGAACATTCGTAAGTTGTCACGATTTCCAAGAAGTGTCAGATATATGTTAACAGTCATTATTGACTACTCGATAAATACATGAGTGTTTGTGCATATGCATAAATTTGATGTTATTTGAGAGCTTTGATGAAAAAAGAGACTAATAAAATGATCAAGCAAGTGTGGACATGGACTGACAGTAGCATGGTATTTTGCTCGGAGCTATTAAATGAATTATGTATGAAAAAAGGCAAAGTGAAACACCGCACTAATGCTAATGAACCACAACATTTTGCGGAATTAATGAGCAAAACATTTCTAGAAATGGCTAATAAAATGCTCTCTAGTGCCGATATGGTTGGTAAATTCCTAATGGATACTATCTAATGAATGGATCCCATCAATATGATTGGATGTTGGACTCCCGAAGAAGTGTGATCAGGTAATGTTGCTGATTATTCTGTTCTTTGAATATTTTATTGTCCATCTCATGTTTGAGCGAGTGATGGTAAGCTCGATGAAAGGGTAAGAAAGTGCATATTCCTAGTTATACATAAGGTGAGCAAGATTATCGATTGTGATGCCCATAATTAAATTCACTATTATCAACAAAGAAGTTACATTTGACAAGTCTCTAGTACTTTTGGTTAAGAGTAACTATAGCAGTGTTTATACGAATATGAACGGTGTTCAACTTAAAGTAGAGTTGCAACTAGAACAAGTGAGATGGTTAGTACAAGTACTAACAAGTAATCAACATAGACAGTGCTTGTAGTAAAGTGGAGCCTATGAAGCTAATAGTTGTTGCAAGTGCTAATATTGACAATGTACGTATTCGATCTCTTAATAGATATGAATGCAACAATGGTTTTACTTTATCTACAATTAAGAAGGTTGCATAAAAAAATCTTTGCATAGCAATTAAAGGTGCATGTAGAGTTGTTGTTCTAATGAGGTCATCTAGTATGGCAAAGTTCAAGCGAGGCTTTGACTTGAAAAATATCAATGGCAGTATCCCATTGGGAGCTGTGGGAAAGTAATGGCAGAGTTTGAATTTTTGTGAAGCGATTGTGACTTGACTCAAACGTCGAGCCAAGGTGGAGATTATTGAAATATGTCTCGAGTTACTAATGAGCTAAACTCGGCTCGAGATAAATGGCAAGAAAGTCTAGTTAATTAAAAGGAAAATTAGAAAGTTGGAAATATTTGCAGACGTCTGAAATCGAGTAATTGGAATGCGCTAATTTCCTTTATGGCGAGTTGGAGTCGGCAAAGAAAAAGTCAAAAAAAAAAAAAAAAAAAGAAAAGTCCAAAGTTGGACTGATTTAACCGTATTTTATGATTTCCTAATCCTTGTCGACGTTGGCTTCTGAAGTTTTTTTCTAGATTATAAATATATATCAAAAAAGGCACGCCCATTGTTGGTGATTGCATGGAGCACCGCCTTTACGTGAGTGCTTGGGAGGGTGCCGATCCTGATGAAGAGCAAAGCGTTTTTGGAGTTTTACATGTCCAGAGAAACAAAGAAGCGTCATTTTCTAAGCAAGCACTGGGCGTGGATTATTTCCATGGGCCTCTACGTGGAATTATACCAATAATTTTAGTGTTGAAACCAAATTAAATTCTTGTGGTAATAATTCGTTTATAATTCTTTCATGAGATTGAAAATTTATTTCGCGAGAATTTGTGAGGCTAAACACTACGTGTGTTAGTAAATGTAATTGAGACTTGGAAAATACTGTGAGTGTTTGAATGACTCGAATGTATAATTTTCGTGTATCGCTTGATTTATAATGAAATTCGTCGCTACTTTCCCGTGAACGTAGGTCTCTACTACCGAACCATGTAAATGTCCGATTTATTTTCTTATTCTGTCTTTTTTATTGTTCGATCGTTTGCTTTCCTCAACGTACTTTGTTCTACATGTTCATTTTTTATGGATCGTTGCTATTGACAAACGGTGATTTTTAATGTTGTGCTCACTTTCATTTTATTTTACAAAAAAAATAAATATATGAAAAAATGAAAAAGAAAAAATTGACCAATGCTTAGGAGACATTGTAATCAGACCCTATAATCAATTGATCGAGTAGGTTCCAAGTTCCAAGAACTAGGAAACCGATTCTAATAGAAATGTTTCAAATTCCAAATAGGACTTGGACCGACCCTAATACGGTTCACCCTTATTCTTGACATAATATCAATATCGTGACCATGTACTTCCGGTGTTAATAAAAAAATACAGGAGATATCCATGTCATATAAATACTAAAATCTAAATTCGCATTTAAATTTTTCGCATTTATTTTTTAAATCGGTATAATATTATAAATGGGCATCCTTTTGCTTTTCACAAAGTAAAAGACGAGCATGCCCTGAAACTTTTTTGGTGTTTCTTATTTGCCTATCGTGCTTGATAGTCACGTCTACTTATAATAATTGATATCCATTGTGGGTCCATTATAGATTGCTACCTACTACAATATTTACTTCGCGATCCGTATAACATTTAAAACTATAATATTACATGACTTCCCAGTTATCAAATCTGTAGCCAACTTATAATAGCTGCCCCCGAAAAACATCAGTCTAATGTACTTTTGATCAGTCAAGTTAGTTCCCGTGTTACTATCTCCATACGTTTATGCCATAAAAATTATCCTCAATGGAAAATTTCTCCAGGGAAATGCTATTTTTCACCACAAAAAATATTCATCCACAAGTGTTCAAAATATTTTTTTCTTTTTCAAATACATATCACGTGCATGTGTCACGGTATGTGATTCTTCCCCCGTACTCATTTTCCCTTGTGAGTGAAGCTTGGGTTATTGGATGAAGAGTGAGCAATACAAAGGGGATGAATACAACCGATCCGTGGAAAAAACATCAAGATGGTTGGTGTTAGGAGTCTTAGAATCGAAAGAATATCTCTATGGAGCTGTAAAAGCGGGTTTGGGCTCCCGTGCAAAAAAAAGGTCTAAAGCTTATGCTGCTCTCTTATATGACAAGCCGAAACCTTTGTTGTGCTTAAAGTGTTCTACTATCTCGTTCAACGAACTAGACGCCTTAATTCAATTGGGCGTGATATGATTCACTAGAGGACGCTATCCGCCGTATTATTCTCTAAAACAACTACAAAAGAAAGGTCGGCTTGGTTTTATTCATTCATCAGACACCACACGGGCTATTCTGTAACCAAAGAACTATCGGACCGTGACACGTGCGATTGCATTGGTACTCTTCAAAATTTGCTATCAATATCCACATCCAATAAAATGTGTATATATGTATGTGCACATGTGCGTGAGTGTGAACAATCAAATAGACCAATGCATAAATTATGAAGCATTTTCATGGTGTAAATTGAAATTTAAAGTTTATAAAAAGGAAAAAAAAATCATGAAGTAAGAGCTGGGCAACAGTATCTCCTTGCCTAAAATTATGGATAGTTTCATTTTGTGAATAAGTAGTGAAATAATGGATCCCAAGAGACAAAGGCACCGGTAGTCCCTAAACTTCTTCAATTCGTTTAGTCTACGTCCTTGATTATTATTATTATTATTATTTGTCAATTGGTTCTTTAAGTTAGGTACTCTTTTTTGTTTGAATTGATCCTTCCATTAAAAATGCAAACGAAAATGCTTATGCAGATACTATGTCAGCACTGCATCAGCATTGACTCAACTTACAAGCGATAACTGGAAATTTTTTTCCTGTGCCACAGTAATAACATGGATTTAACATATCGAAAAAGTAAAACGAAACCTCCCATGCTAATAAGAACAAGAAGAGAAGCGGGAGGGGAGGTGCCAAAGCGAAGAAAACGAAAAAGTTCAGAAACTAGGGATGCTTTTTTTACCTTAGGACAATTTATCACTTAATCAACAAGGCCGTAGGCCCATAAGAATCGATAGCTAAAGATGTACAAAATTTTCACTAATTTTTTTAAAGTATCTATAAATTTTCCATCCAATGAATATTTCACGTCGTTTTTCCCACAATTGTTTCTATCATCAAATTAATGGGATTTCAAAGAATCATTTTCACAATAAGAATATTTCAATGTTAATTTTTGTATTAAGTAATTTGAATTATGTATTTTTAGTTATTTATTTTATAAACTGATGTAGGTTTTTAAGTAGGATAATTGCATTTTTGGTTGACACGAAAAATCAAAATATCAATTCGAATTGAGATGAATGAAGTAGAACAACCAACGGTCCAGCGCAGCCCGTTGTGCTGTAGGTGGTGCTTGGGTCGAGTTAAGCCCATGAGCCGTAATGGGCCGACCAGTTTAAATTCGGCCTCCATGGCTAAACCAGTGGTTGGGCCCATGTTGCCAAGCCCATCCTCATTCATCACCATTCTTCAATTCTGCTCGCATATCACTTCTAAACGCTTTTTACTCTAAAACCATTTGTTGATTTCACTTACTTCCCTTCTCCTTCAACGATTTAATCACGTTCTAGATGTCACAATGAAGAAAAACATGAGCCACGATCATCCCAACTTAATCCAGACTTCATCGTGCGACTGAAGTGGGGCTCGTTTAGTGAGTTTTGGTCCAACAATGCATATTTGTCGGCTCCACATTTGCGACAAGTCGAATTCATTGACAACGGGACATGATGACCCAAAAACTGAGGGGAATCGTGAGGGCGAATGCCGGAGGTTAGTCCCCACCAAGATACTTCCCCAAACAATACCCTTGTCCTTGAGAAAGCAATTGGGTCACTGACTTTATATAGAAGAATGTCCAGTGCCTTAGGACATTTTTGCTCGAGACTAATGCCAATGGCTCAAAGAAGCCATTCACACTCTCTGTGACAAAGAATAGTATCATCAAGTCAATAGGCCAGTAATTTTACGATTCTTCGCACCATAGCTCATCATTTATGACCCTATCAATATCAAACCATTCACATCATATGCCGTGACAAATGTTGACATAATATGATTACTCAATAAATGCATGATATTGGATATGTTGAGTTATATAAAAATGGCATCGCATTTGTGTGGCGTGGTAAATGAAGCGAAAACGATGATGCAAACAGAACTCTTAAAGTGGTGCAGGAGAGCTTACCATCGCGAGCTTGTAATCGAGCGAGGCACTGAGGGGATGGAATGTTCTTGATCGGCTGGACCAGTCGATGGGCTAAGGTATTTTAATCAATGCTTGCTTTGCGCCCCCCCTTCCCTAGGTCAAAAGGTAGCCCCAATCGCCATATCATAAAGCTAGCAAAGTAGACTCCATGGAGGTGTTCATTTTTTCTACGACTAGGCAGGTGAGCCGAAGTCAAATGTGAGAAAAAAATTAGGGTCTCTTACAAGGACCATCCTCTAAGGTCAAAGAGGATTTTAGGCGTCACATCAAGAACTTATAAGTTGCAGTTCATTACTCCCCCCAAAGCAAATTAAATTCTCCAAATGTTAGTGTATTCAAACATTAGTTAGAATCTTCGACCAAAAAAAAAAACATTAGTTAGAATCCAACATGCTTCTTGAGCTGACCCATTACTACTCCTCGCCGACTCGAAAACACATTGGGGGCTTTGACCATATAACATTGAACACTCCAATTTGCCCAGCACGTTTGACCCCCTTACCATTTTAGTTGAATCCAACAACTCGTTGACCGTTGACATTTTCTGGGGTCAAAGTATTGATGCTCTATGCAAGAACAAAGTTCCGGTAAGAGTAGCAATGAGCTCTGCTAGAAACTTTGTAATGGACTGAGGATAGAAGTAGATTGACCATGAAATCAAACCCGTTAGAGTAACAATAGAAAAAAACCGTTTTAAAGTAACAAGACAGAAGATATTTAAATTATCAATTACTGATAAGCATGTTACATTTATTACTATAAATACAAATGATACTCAGCCAAAAAAATTTTAGCAATAATGCGGCTATATGGCGTGCAAAGTGGTATGGGTTAGGGGCACTTGCACATGTTAATAACATAAGCAGCTTGTGGGATTTGCGAGGTGTTTCTTGGGTCTCCGTATAATCGAGACTTTTCGCCTATGCCTTTTGATTAGAATGGGAATGCTGATGCACGACTACGACAGGAACTAACAGTAAGGGGAAAGCCCATAATCCGTATTGCCTCATGCATCAGTCCATCAAGTAATCAACGTCCATCAAAGGGCCAAAGTCCAAAGCTTTAGGCCCATTCGGCAAGCCCACAATCTTCCTTTATCTGGAATAGGATAACCAACAAGTGTCGCCTCTCTCTCTTCACGGACACGGGCGAAGAAATCCCTCTGTGTCCATTAGGGGTGAGCACTGGTCCAGGGTCAACCTTGGACCAACCCCGACTGCACCCCCAACCCCTGCCGCCCTGGTTCGGTTCCAAAGAGAGACGGCTTGGGTCGGTCGATCCCGAAATTCCTAAACCATCACTATGCGGGTCGGCCGATTCTCGATCCCCGAGAGTTTCAGGTCGGTCCAACCCGGACCGACCCTGACTATATAATTATATTTATATATAATACCTTAAAATAAACAGCATCAACAACATTAAACAGCTCTTTAGTGGGGAGTTTAAGTAATTTTACATTATTCTTTAATAACTTAGGTTTTTAATGTCTTTTACGGCATCAATAGTTATAATTTACGAAGGAGAAAATGTTTTTGTGAGAAATCCTCACGGCGTCTAAAAAGGCACCTTATGGCATCCTCCTCTATTATTCAATTTCTTTTGTCTTATTTGTCCTTTTAGTTTTCAATTTTCCAAAATCGAAAAAAACAATTTCTCCGCTTGCCACTCGACATTCGCTTCGCTCGCTTTGGGTCACTCGTGCCGCTCACCGCTCGATGCTCACTTGGCTTGTTGCGCCCCGCATGACATTCGATGCTCATTCTGTTCGACACTCACCCCACTTGACCCTCATTGCTTGTCTTTCTTAAATAACATCGCTCATCATCAAACCCATTGGGTCGATATGATCCCCAATTGCCCTTTTAAGGAGTATAAAAAATAAAATAAAAAATTATTGGTTGGTCCTGAATTGACCTTGAAACCGGACCGAACCCATTGGGTCAATCCAGTCTTCAATCGCTTTTTTAAAGAGTACAAAAAATGAAATAAAAATTTATCGATTAGTCCTTGACCTTGGCCAGGATCGAACCCATTGGATCGGTCCGCCTCTTGGTCCCAAGCTCAATAGAGTCGGTTCTCGATCCTAAAATTGAGGATCCAAGATCAAGGCGGCGGTTGGTCATAGGATTAGGGGATGGACCGGCCAACTCACCATGCTCACCCCTATAGATACCATGCAAACTCCATAAACCGGTTAATTTTAAGTTCCTGGAACGCAGATGACCTCCAATTTCTGGGTTGAAATCACCCTAATTCCCCGATCAAATGCGCTAATTTTTGGAGTCGACAATATACAATTTAAAGGTGACTTTTGCCCAATTATTTGCTTTCGTCCTTAAAGAAATAATATTGCAGCGAGAAGCGTCCATTGTTGACAAGTGAAAATTATAAATTAAGCGCCTGGGCAGGATCCTTTTATAGACTCACATAGGTTTTGAAAAACTTATCCAGGAATAGTGGCAGGAGGCTCAGTGCACGATACCGAGTTTTAAATAAATCTTGTACTGCCTCAGTTATCCCATACAGAAAACATAGTTCAATATTGAGAAACTTGTATAGTGTGACTTTTGTTTTTTTTTTTTATCTTTTTTTTTTTATCTTTTTTCAAATCTTATGGCGCACAGGCTTTTAATTTCCTTTTTCTATTTTAAGCACTTAAAACGTTTAAAATAATTATTGTTCACATGTAGATTCCATATAACTTTTTGGTAATTTCTAAAATTTGAACGATATATGATCTTGACGGCGTTGTGAGTGAAAAGTAATGCGTTGTGATCTAATAGAAACTTAAACAGCATATCTCTATATTAAAAAATAAGGATTTAAATCTCAAACCCCAAAGTTCAATCTAAGCCCATGCATGATATGAATTGCTAAGCTAACATGGTTTTCTTTTCAATCTAATGGACATCGTTATTTGAGATTTTTGAGATGATTATCACTCAAATTCATCAGTCTCTCACATTTCAAGCATGAATTTGAATCCTTTTCCATCATATAACCTTTTAATAAATTCATAAAATTAATGAATTACGTCTATACATATTTAAAGTTCTCTCCTTTCCGGAGGTATATGCGTGTTTTATGTTTTTGCTAGTAAAAGATAATCACTCAAGTGATAAACAGTGCAAAAAAAAAAAAAAAAAAACAAGTTCTCCAATTCTTAGCGAGATGCCAAGTTATACGCTTGGTTTGTATGACTGGCTCATTTTCTAGACCTAGGCAGTTCACTAATCATCAGCTCTTTTGGCTAAGAATGTGATGCACGTCCCTTCTTGTTTTAATGCCCGGCGATGTCGGCCGAACAGTAGTTAAATCAAAGCGGTCTGTCCCTTTGGTCGAGCTTTATTCGACCCGCTTTATGATGGTGCGCGAGCTTTAGCCAACCAGAGCGTTTCCCACACGAGGAATAGGAGCGAGAAAGCACGTTTCCTTGTACTCGTTTCTTTTCTGAAGAAATGAGAACGTGTTTGCCATTCGCAAGTTCCAAGCACTTTGCTTATTCTGAGGCCGACCCGCATTGTCCACATAAAGTATGCTAGTGCTTGTTGTTTTATGTCCCTTCGACGATCGGTTGTGCCTCTTTTTGTCCCAAGATTACTTAATGAGGGCAGGAAGTCTCGCTTGGATCCATCACTCCCACGATATTGTCTATCCCGATCGCAATTTGCTTATGCCTGCATGGCTTTGAAACGCGTCATGTTAATTTAAGGTCGTGTGGAGCACCTACCAAAACAACATGCCATATATAGGCCATGTGAGACTTTTAGTATCTCCATCCCTGATATCTTTTGCTCTCCTTTCGGCTCATTGGCATCTGTATGATTTAGAATAAGTCATGTTAGTTGGATTTTGTGCGAGACTTATTTATTAACACAACAACCCATACATGAGCAACATGGTATCAAAGACTCGGTGTCTAATGTGACAACCCTATATTAGCTTTCTCTAGATATCATGGATTTGTCCATTGGCATAAAGTAGATACTTCCTCAAGAGATCACTCTTGCATCTAAGCACGCTGAATATCAAAGTTCTAGTGTTAGGCATCCTCAAAAGGCAACTCCAGTGAGTTAATTGCAATTTCACATTTATATTATAAGATCGTTCTTCCTTCTCACACAATTTAGTTTATTCTTGCTCCTTTCACAATTTTAAAAGTCCAACGGGTTCTGCTCATTGTCCATGCCCTATTGCCCTAATGATCACTATACACCCTCATTGGACCAGATCATAATAAGTACCCCAACTTGATTCATCTTGGAATCACACACCTACTAGAAGAGCCCCACTTTCCCACCATATTGTGACACCTCTAGATTAACTCATCAAAATATGTCCGATTTGGCTTGTCCCATATCTCACTTCATGATTGTTCTTTGGTGTACAGGTAGGTACTTTTCAAGATGTCACTTGAGTACACTTAACATTAGAGTTTCAATACTAAATGCTTCTATTACATCAAAAGACATCTCGTGTGGGTTAATTTCAATTTCACATATATATTTCTACATAGTCATCAAAATGTCGTGCTTATCAATGGTTACACAATGCTTATCTATCAATGGACAACCCACTCGTAATGGTTATGGGGCGATTGTCCCTATAACATCCTCATCTTGTGTTTGATACTACTAAAGATAGCCCTCACCTAAAGCCAGCACATCATTGTGCCCTTTGGTCATGGCCCGTGCCGGCTCGTGTTCATTTGAGTTTCGCATGTGCATTTGAGATGGCAAAAGTAGCAACATGTTCACATAAACGAGAAAATATTTGATAGGCTCGGCACTCCTCGTCTGCGAACAGCCACTCCGCCCATTTGGCGCCACTTGTCCAATGGGCCTCACTTATCCAAAGATTTTACTCCGTATCAATCTCCACTCCACTCTTTCAGTGGAGCGCCAATTTTGAGTGAGTGGTATTAGATTCCTCATTTTTTAAAATCTAGAATCCACTCGACATATACCATAGAATTTAGAACCTACCATATCAATTAACTTACCCATCGGAATAGATTTCTCATTTTCTGAAATTTGGAATCTACCATACTTATCTTGGAACCTATAACCTACCCTGTCAATTCCGAGATTCCTCTTTTTTATTTTGTTTCATTTTTAGTTAAGCCTAATTTGTTGTTTTTGTTTTTCTAATTTTTGACATGAAAAAAGGACTAAAGTTACATTGTTTTCTAGACTTTTTAAGTGTGCCATAACCAAACAAGGACTCAATGGCTATATCCAATTGTTGATAGTCCATAACTTTGCTTTGGCTTCAGTAAAAATCGATTTAGGTTTAACTAGTAAAAGGATACTTGTAAATAAGAGTAAACGGTTCTAGGTTCATGTTCCATCTGAAATCTAGAATCTACTCGTTGGAATAGGTTTTTCATTTTTTGGAACCAAGAACCGAATCAGTTCTCATTAATTTGATTTTACAATTCCGGATTCTATCTTGAGACCATGATCACCCCTAATGCCAAGCCTAGGCCTTTCTAATATTTTCTCCACATGAACCCAGTTAGAGTTGCAGGACCCTCATCTATGCTTAGCAGGGCTGACCAGCCTCCCGTTTTCCCTTTTATCCCTATCTCTTTCCTGCTCTTTCCATCTCTCTCTCTTCAGAGTTTCTGGTTTCATTTTTGGTTTTCTTCCTCTCTTTTTTTCTCAATTCCACATTCAATGATTTTTTCTCTAGTCAGCAGCAGTTCAGCACCGTCGATAATCTATCGTGTCATCATTCTCGTCCCTAGATGTCATTTGACATATGGAGTTATATGACAATAAAAAAGCCGTATAATTCAAGGACCTAGCTGTAAAAAAGAACCATTAGGGATTAAATTAAACCAAATGAAAAAAGTTCAAAAACTATTACCGTCTTTATCTCCGGAAAAAAGCACTTGATCAATGAATACAAGTCAAAGTGTATTCAGCATCCATATCTGTAAAAAACGACATTGAAAAAGACTAGGCCCTTCGCTCCATAAAAGGAGAAGAGGGTCCATTGAATCTGGACCTGGTTATGCCAAAAAGGTCATGCGTACATCCAACTCCAACCCTAAATTCCCCTTGTAGTCTCGCGTACATCACGGTCTTATCAGCAACCACAATTCCATGTCCATCAGCATGCTAAGGCCATGCGCGATCTTAGTCACTTCCATCGTCATTGTCACGTCAACAAAGAGCTAATCACCATAACGCCGTTGAGTCGAGATCGAGATAAGATCAAAGCTCATCCGTGGCGGTACCAGATCACGTGGCCCTAAAAGATTTCTCTTTGTCTGCTTCACATTCCTTCTTCGACCCCCTCACAAATTAGTTATCTCACCATTAGAGTTTACGTATTGTGATGAATGTAAGTTAAGGCCAAAATTGACTTCTTTTTTTTTTTTTTTTGGTAAAAAGGCCAAAATTGACTTGGGGTCTCCTTAAGTTAAAAATTGAATCGCCAGCTTTATTGCCAAGAAGAGTCTCGGGGTCAACGTTGCTACACGAAAACGTGACAACTGGAGGGTCATCGAGGTAGATCGGATCTGATGTGGGGTGATTGATTCTCTCCTTAAACGAAACATTCACTTGAAGAAAATAAAAAGATCACGACATCACTTGGCATGGCCTTGTCTATGCCACGTAACTTGGCCCTGTTGTTCAAAGTTGACATTACCATTTGCTTTTTAGGGTAATGAAAATAGACAGGAACCTATCCAGTTGAAAAGAGACTAGTTTCAATGATCCTCTAAATGACTCAAAAGGGCATAGAAAAGGAAAGAACAAAAAGAGACTCGTCTTGCCTACTCCGAAAGGTCGCCAACCCTAAAGTGGGTTCCCGTGTTTGATCTCCCCTCACTTGACGAAACTGCAAAGGGACACGTGCCGAGAACCCGGCAGGACCACCCCATCAGGTGGCGTTGCCACGGCAGCCACCGGATCGGATCTTCTCTTCCTATCATCGCTTTCGCGTGGAATTGACAAGAGCAAAGCGGTGAAAATCGTTTGACAACCCCCTTTTCTTGGACACCGACGCGCAGAGCCATCGGGCGTGCTCGACATGTAGATCGAAAGCTAGTAGCTTTCGCGATAGCTGGTGCTGATGTGCACGGTCCGGTGCCGAATTGTATCCCCATAAGAAGGAATGACGTTTTCATATCGGACACGTGACGGTTGGTCGTGGCGGTTCGTGTGCAGAGTTTGAAATCAACATTGTTAAGTAGGCTTCGCGTTAGGGCTGAGGCTGTAGGGGACAGGAGCTCATAGTTTAATCCCTAAAATGCACTTTTTCCTTAGGCGTGCGCGCAGTGAGATGAGCTCCCTTTCTTGGTCTTCCCTTTCGTGTCTCCCGTTGTCCGTGGCTTTTTTGGCTTCAAAAACCTCGTCTCGACGTGCACGGTCTCACGGTCTTCCGGACGAAATTGTTAATTGGAGACAAAGAATTCAACGTCCATCGCGTTCGCAATGTCCAAATTTGAGTCCTTCATCCACTTTCTACATGGTGCGAAAAATGGTTGCAAAGGCACAAAAACAAGCCATTCTTGAGGTCTAAACACAACGACGCGCCCATCTTTTGACTAGACAGACTGATTAATGCCTAATTTCTGCTACCCCTTCTAGATCATGTTGTTTGTTTGGAATATTTTGGAAGCCCCCAAGAGTTAATTAATATTATACTGATGCATTTGGGGGTTTTGACTGATCTACTGTAAAATCAAAACAACGCTAGAAACAAATCCAGTGATTCATTGGATAATTTGTCAAAAAATAATTCTCGTTCGCTGTTCAGACAAGTCAATTATGTTATAAATGCATGGAAACAAATTTTCTTATTGCCATGCTTTTCAAAAAAAAAATCTATTTTCGCAGAACTTCTTCGTATACTCACGTGGGTGTATATATACATGTAGAGATGTCCCGTACAGCTTTCTTCCCCGTGCGTATCTGTAAGTTTTTACTCGTGAAAAATAATATGCCTCGCTTGATGCTATAAGCTAAAGGGAACAATAACATAGCAGACCGTCTAGATTATTTTATTTGTGAATAAGAAAGATGACATGAAAGTCGTCGGAAATACGCTCGTCAAACATCCATTGAATGTTTTATACCTAACTCGTACTTATCCGAAGAAAAAGGGGGGGAGATATACGCATATGCTGAAATTAGTGGGCTGGGAGGTCAAAAATTTTGGTGAGAGATGATGAGTTGAGAAGCAGAGAGTTTGGTGGAAGACGCTTTAGATATGGAGGAGAAGAAGTAGAAGAGGAAGAGGAGGAGGAAGAGGAGAATGCTGGCTAGTATGATGTGTAATGTGGATATATTCCATTGTACAGAGAAGTCAAGCCCTCTGCGCAGGATCAAAGTCAGACCGCCCAAGTGGAAAATCCACTCCATCTAACCCCTAAAAACTCGGCTTTACCTTTTTGACATTCCATCCGGGGAAACGGTGGGACGATGGTTTGAAACGCGATTAGGGCGTACGGAGCATGAGTGAAAACTGATTAAGTCGATGGTTTCGGTTTAGTCAAACATAGGACATCCATGGGAAATGGTGTACTTAATAGGAATTGTACGTAGCTTAAGTGAAATTTCATTAAGTCGATAGTTTCGATTAATCAAAGATACGACATCCATGTGAAATGATATACATAATAAGATTTGTATGACAGTATCATGCAATCGTTTTTTTGTTGATTGTCGGATTATGCCTACTTCCTTGCCCCATCGATCTAGGCAAAGAAGAACATCGAACTTTACAAGATTTGTGAAGATTAATTTTCATATATCTTATCCCAATAGGTTATTTAAGTGTTGTAAATTGTACGTGCATGTTTTAGAACCATAACATTATGAAACCGGATAATGCGATGAGATGTTTGCCAAGCACTTTATAAAAATCGAAAGCACCCATCTTCTCAATTGATAGTAGTATTATGCCAAACCACCTTTGAAAGGTGTTGGAGTCCTGATCGAAGATCATTCGTATCGATAATAAAGAAGCCCATTAGGTAATTCATGTATCTATCAAAACAAAAAAATAAATATAAATTCATGTATGTATAAGATACCTGACCAACCTCAAAGGCCGGACAATAAAGTAGAAGGCAAATTCTGAAAAAGTTCCCTCTAAACATGAAATCATATGCATTTGACGACACCTGAAATTGGGCATGTGCTGTCTGTCTAATATGTAGCACATGGTTATTCCTGTAGAAATAAACTTATCCAATAAAATGCGTTTGGCAATTAGGATAAAATTCAGGATATGATAAAATTTATCATATTCTACATTTGGTACATGTTCAAAATGGGATAAAGTCAAATATAACGGGGATATAAATCGGATATCCCATGACAGAAATGGGATAAAAGTATATATGATTTCTAACATCCATATTAGAAAAGTTATTTTTCTCGAATAATAAACTTCTTAAAATAACAAATTAATAAAATTAAAATAATTCGACCAAAAAATGATCAAAATTAAAATAAATTTCAATATAAAAATAATATTTGAATTCTAATATAAGAAATTTACTATAAAAAGATAAAAAGTAGTTATTTTAATTTGATCTTATTTTTATTTATATGTTTGAATTTAATTCTGTTTTATAATATAAATTCAATATATTTATTATATATTTTAGGTATTTTAGTATTTTGGGTATATTTTGGGTATATTCGTATATTTACTAATTAATAAAATTTTATTAGAGAGTGATGGAAGGGGAAGAAAAAATGACAAAGAAATTAATTAAAAAATAGAGGAAAATAAAATAAAAATAAAGTAGGCAAAAATATCGTGAGAGATTTTTACCATCTTTGTTTATAAAATTTTTGGTTCATTTATATTAATATACCATTTATACCAAACCATGTACATGATATGATGTGAATATATCTTATCACAATCACCAAACAGAAGATAGAATATTGTAAAATTCATGAATTTCATATTATATCATATTTAATTTTATTCCGATTAGAATCTAAACGATGAAACTTAGACATAGAGTTAATGCAAAGAAATGTCAATAGTAATACACAAAAGAGGCAATTTGAGTCAAGCCTGTACGATAAAATACTTCATTAGATTCAATTTTGTTCAAAAGTTTAATCAAACCGAATTACGGCAAAATTAAGTTTAATAATAACTCTTTATCACCTTAATTAGCCGATATGGGATTTATTTTTCACTAGCATCAGCATCTAATGTGTGAACTCTATCTTGTCCTTTGTTGTCCATGTCGCTCCTCGGACTTCGAGTCATGAGGCTATTTTCCAAAAGTAGTGCAGTCTCCAAATTTCGAGAAGTACCATGTTTGATTCGAGATGTCCATGCCTCAATACTATTTTAAGAACAAGCGGAGGTGAATTTCAATCCGAGGTGGGCTAAGAGATACTCAAAGGAGAAATGTTTGCGATTATTTTATTATTTTAGTTTATATATTATATTTTAATTTTACTTTCCTTTGGGGGTAACCAGGGAAAAACCCATGAACCCCATGGAATCTCTTGACTTTTGCCAAAAACCTGAACATCGTTTCACACCATCGTGAGCATATTCTCTCAGTTTAATGGATTCTCATTCTGTTTTTCAAATAATTTCTGGAAATTGGATAAACAAGTAGATTTGATGTTCCCGTACCATTAAAGTAAATACTTGGTTCTAATCCGATCCCTTTTATTAAACTTTGATATATAAGCATCAAACTTTCGAGCAATTGTTTGTATTCGCTTCCTTTATCCAGTTCTCGGAATTTGTCATGTATAGAGCTTTACTGAAGTTCTTACATATTATATATGCGGATAAGCTGACGCAAGATCATCATTGATGACACAAAAGTTTAAGAAATCATTAAAGTGATACGTTATGATTATCTATTTCTTGAAAAGTGAAGTGAAATAAAAATACATGAGGCCAAAAATACTTATTTATCTAGTTTCATTATGAAAAGATTGGATCGAGACTCTGATAGCATTGTACGTGAGATTAGCACAAAGGCACTTGTCATTAACACGCGTACAAGTCCCATTAAAACCATATATTCGAAGCAATGTGAAACATATTTGATAGATGTAAATGAAGGAGTTGAATAAAGACGGTTACTTAACTTTAGATTCTCCTTTATGAAAAAGGATTCATAAATCCAACTACATCGAAAGATTACCGATCTCTTTTCGCTTTTTCAGTTTCGCCGTGCAATGAGTATCTCTCTCTCACACTTTCACTCTCCATTATGCATCTGTAGAATGATGCTTAACCAAAGAAATGATTAACTAGTGTCTAAAACAGACGTGGTAAGCTGATCGCCTTGCAGGCAAAAACACATAAAGAAATGGAAAGCAAGTTCATTCTCCAGTCGCCCTCGAATTCCCTCTATATTCTCCTAGATAATTTCCGCATGATATGCCGACAAAAGGATTTTTATGGGAACTGGGGTGGCGAAAGACTCCCCAATTGGTCTATTCTTTTAATTATTCCATCAAATCAGACACTAAAAAGCAAAAAAAAATTGGACCTACCAAGCAAAAAAGCTCAAAGGGACAATGCACCTGGGGGGAGATATGGCCCCCATTTCTGCTTTTTCTTTTTGTAGATGCATTCATTTATGGGGGGATTTGATACTCCATATTAGTGCAAATAAGAAGGCTATTGGGTAGCGTAAACCCTACCTAATCATATCGTTCACACTTTAAAAAATAATGAGACTCGCCTCCGCGAAAGTTCGCTTCGTATGGCGGTAGTTGTACCATTGCCTATATTTAGTGTAGTTGCAATGTAAACTAAAGTGTTGTAACTTATGTATTTGGCGGTGCATATTGTTAACTTGAAGCATTTTAGAGCTTGAAGTTAGATGGAGAAGGCACTATTGTAAAAGTTATTGCAAGGTGCCGGTGGGAGTGCTGTGATTTTAAGGTGTTTACTATGCACATTGTAAGAGTTGCAACAACACCATTGATGACAATAAAAAGGAAATTTTGTTAAGAGACCTCAAATTATGTATATCTTGTAAGTGATTGCGTAAATTGATGAAGTCTCGCAAGGACAATGGAGGCGCTGGTGAGAAGTTTCTCTTCCATGAACGAGATTGGCGTGAAAGCACCATTCTTTCAACTCGAGTTGGGCGTAGTTGATTAGCCAGTAAGGGATTTCTAATTAAGGAAAATCAAAAAGCAAAAAATTAAAATGATTGTGATACATGATCTTTTACAAATAAAAAAAAAATCTTCAAATTGCCGCTTTTTGAATAATTGGTAGTGGTTTCATAAAATCTCACCTAATACTACAACTAAAGGTCTTAAGTTCAAATTTTATCATGCCCCATTATCTTTTCAATTAATATGTTCACGCACTACCATTTATCTTCCCAATTGAATATGTCCACGCCTTAGTGCTAGGCAAAAAAAGAGCAGACTAAGCATGACGGGAATGCTAGGATAATTAAATATTAAATCGTGCCTTCATTTAATAGCTTAAACATTTAGAACAATGGACTGTGGTCTCACAAAATCTCACTATTAAACCGTGTTTTCATCTAACAACTTGGGATTTTAGAATAATTGGCAATAATCCCACAAAATCTTCTCACATAGTATTAGAATTGGAGGTCTTGAGTCCAAATCTTTTTAGACCACATTTGCCTTCCCATAGTACTAAGCAAAAAGATCATACTAAGCATGAGGGAGAGTGATAAAATAATTAAATATTGAATCGCGTCTTCATTTAACAACTTAAGTTTTTAGAATAATTGACAATGGTCTTACAAAATCTCACAATTACTTGTTCAAATCTCACCACTTGTATGATTAGGACCATTTACATATGTCAAAAGTAAATACTTTGCTGAATCATAGGGCTTATAGGGTGTTCCATGTATCTCCATATAATCAGATCTTTATACTCGGCGTCCTATCTAATGGGAAAAAAAAATCTTTGTTTCCGATGCATGACATGAGAAAACATAATAGGAGTGAACGATAAGCAATGTAGTGGCGCGTGAAAGTTGTGCCCTACACTCAAAAGACAGACAAGGTATTGGATTCTATGCACATTGAGAAGCCCTATAAAGTGCAAGGACAGGCAAATGAAAGGCAATTCCTAATTATTAAGGGACTAGAGACATGTGACTCATGCCCTATAACGTGTTCACTTTTCTCATTAAATTTTCTGTTTTCTTAACAAATATATAATGAATGAGAACGAATATGCATATATTCATTCGCGTTTCCCACCAGGAAGAAAAAATGGTTTTTTTGGGTCTAATTTTTTAATTACTGTGATATTCCCATCTACTACTCTTTCCCTCCCCCTCCTCTCTCTCTCTAAAGAAAACACAAAAGCCAATTAAAGAAAAAGGAAAACATAGAACCAATCACGTTTGATAATCCATGAGCACTTGTCCCCCTTAAAGGTCTCAAGTATGATTTCTAACTCCTATGTACCGCAAAGGTAAACTTTTGACATTGTGAAATAACCTAATTATTTTTCATTTGGCGTTTCTATTAGGTTCAATTTTTTTTAATATCTTTAACATTAGAGTTATTTAATGGGGAGTATTAAAAAATTTATATAGGCACAAAAAGTCTAAAAGGGACTCTCTTTTTGTTTTCCTTTTTCTTTCCCTTCATTGGTTTATTCTTTGCGTAAACCAATGAGGGAATTCAATTAATTCCGAGCATTCTCTTCACTAATTGCAAGACACCTGATATGGGTGGATCAAATAGTGGATTTCTTTTACTTAATCCGGAAGGTATATTTTAATATTCGACAATAAAGCATAGTGGATAAATTCTACTTTATTCTACATTTGCCGTGAGATGATGTGCTAGATCCCAAGCTGCTGCAAAAGCTTGCTGCAATTATAGAGGGGGGAAGTATCCTCGAAAGGTCATCAAATAAATCATTAATATTGTTAACAGGTACTTTAATTAGGACAACAACTCTAGTATATAAAAATGGGCTTTGGAAATGTGGAAAGGTGATTCTTTGCACGCTTGGTTTTCTCGTAAAATGTGTAAGATGTGAATTAGTACACTTTTGATCAATTTCAATTTATCTTAGTGCTTTGCAGGTGCATAACTTTAACATAGCAAATACGTACATCCTAGCATGTTGAAGTTTCATTCATGCAATCATAACCAACTTATTTTGAATCCGCTTGTTAGACAAGTGCGTGATTTGATATCACAATGAACGAAGGCTCCCTAGGTGTCGGCTGAGGTTTTGGTTAAGATTAAAGTGCAAGGAATATGACATTACAAGTATCATAATTTTTATACGGCATTCATTTGAGTGCAATAATTTTTTGTCAACCACTTGAATGCCATGAGTGTCATCACTTTTTTCAAATCACCTGAGTTTCATAATTTTTTAAACACAAGTAATATGTCTTGTCAAACATCTAGTACTTATGTTAATGTTTTTAAATTTACCAATTGAAAGTTATAGCACTCAAGTGAACATTTTTTCAGAAGTTATGACTTAAGTGGTCAAAAAAAAAAATTATGAATTCAAGTGAGCGTTGTATAAAAATTATGACACTTACTAATTAGGTTGTGATTTTAGTTATTTGGTGAGGTTATCATTCATGTCTAAATGAAATACTAACATAAGTTCATCCTTTAAATTAATTTTTCTACTAATAGAAGCCCACTTTTGAAAGGTGACCTCTAGGCCCCCAATTTAATTACCCTACATGGACCAAGAGAAGGTCGAGTTTCTTTACCAAAAAAAAAAAAAAAAAGAAGGTCAAGTCAAAGTAGGGGTGAGCATCGATCTAGGGTCAACTTTGGACCAACCCTGGACTAGCCCAATCCTGCCGTTCCTAGTCCGGTTCCCAAGGAGACCAGGCCGGTCTTTGGTCATGAGATTCCTGACCAAGATCACGCGGGTTGGTCCTCGCCCTAAAGAGTTTAGGGTCGGTCCAACCCTGGACCAATTCGATTCTATATATATTATATATCTAATATATTATTTTATAATTTTTTTATATAGAGAAAACCCTAAAATAAACGGCGTCAACAACATTAAATAGCTCCTTAGTGAAGAGTTCAAGTAATTTTATACTATTTTTTAATAACTTAGATCTTTTAATGTTTTATGGTGTCAACAGCCATAATTTACAAAAGAGGATAATGTTTTTGTGAGGAGTCATCACAGCGTTCAAAATGACATAAATAGCTCCTCACGGCATCCTCCTCTAGTACTTGTTTTCTTCTGTCTTATTTGTCATCTTAGTTTTTAATTTGCCAAAATCGAAAGAAACAACTTCTCTGCTCGTCACTCGACACTTACCTCACTCACTTTGGGTCACTCGTGCTGCTCACCGCTCGATACTTGCCTAGCTTGTTACTCCCTACTCGACGCTCAACGCTCACCCCACTCGACACTCGTTGCTCGCCTCTCTAGTTGACCTCACTCGTCACTGAACCCATAGGGTTGGTCCGGTCCTCTCTCGCCTTTTCAGGAAGTACATAAAATGAAACAAAAAATTATCGATTGGTCCCAAGTTAACTCTTGAACCGGACCAAACCCATTAGGTCTGTCCGATCCTTAGTTGCCTTTTCAGAGAGTACAAATAATGAAATAAATAAATTATCAGTTGGTCCCGGGTTGACCCTAGAACGAGACCGAATCCATTGGGTCGGTCCGGTCCTCGATTCCAAGCTCAATAGAGTAGGTCCTCGGTCTAAAAAATTGAGGACTGACACTATGCGGGTTGGTCCTAGGGTTAGGGGGTGGGCCGGCCCAATCCGAACCTTGCTCACCCCTAAGTCAAAGAATAGGTAAGTAATCAAACTGTAGACTTATTTGCACTTACTTAATTGAATAATCACATCGAACGTGTGTTGAGAGTCTAATCCACAACCACAAGTCTATTCATTAACCACTATGCCCGCCTCATTGATTTTTTTTTTTCAAATGAGGTTATGTTATCGTCTCATCATGATCGAAGAAAACTCTTTCCAACTAATTTATAATTGCTGAATAAATTAACATCACAATCACTAAAATAGGTAGCTTTATTTCCAAAATTAAGAAATTACGATCCTGTCTTTCTCTTTTGCTTTGCTCAACTCAATTATGCTGCCTTCAATTCATCGGGGCCACTGTCAACTCCTCTAATCACTGTCATAGTTAGCATTCCTCTCTCTTTCTCAGCCCCACCCCCCAAAAAAAGTTTACTTGAGTACCCTTAGTTCGTCGATGCCCTTTTTGCATTTTAGGGGATAAGGACATCATGCGTGTAATAACTTTTGTACGGCGGTCACTTGAGAGTCATTATTTTTTTCCGATTATTTATTTGTCATAACTTCCAAAAAAGGTTCACTTGAGTGCCGCAATTTTCAATCAATCAATTGAGTGTTAAAAATTTTAAAAAATATTTACCCAAGTATTGAGAATCCGACATGGCATATCACTAACATTCAAATGATCGAAAATAAACTATGACACTCATGTAAGCCACACACATAAGTTATAGCATTTAAGTGATCGAAAGAAAAGTTACAATACTTAAATAACGTCGTATAAAAGTTATGACACTTGTGATGTCATTTTTCATTAATTAGCATCCGAACTATTGGAAAGCATGATCCACTAGAACAAACCTTTATGCATAAACTAACCTTTATTAACATCGATTGATGAACTTCGAATATCCCTAATCCATGTAACGAATTATCATTGGTTGGAATCTTGAAAACCAAGAAAGGAAGGGGGCCAGCGACACGTGTCCCCCGCAAGCGATACTTCCGAAGCAGTGAAAGAATTAGAACAAAGCATTGCGGGAGGAAAAAAGAAAGAGAGAAGAAGCAAATCTAGGCGACCTCGAAAGAGATGGAACACGGCGCCAGATGGTGGCCACGTGTGCACGACGTTTGATACTTAATGAAATTGTATTTTTGCGACACGTCGGACGCACTAAGCTTTTTTTTTTTTTTTTGGTCTTTAATCAACAAGAAAGGTGGTGAGGCACGCTCGTTGCTGGCGTGCGATACCGGTTTTGCATTATAATCTTTATGATATTTTGCCCTCGAGAATCATAAGAACCATTAAGATACTTGAAATAGGTTTTGGACATTTAGATATATACTATAGGTTCCTCTTTTGGATATTGCAAAACATTAGTCCTATTAAAAGAAAATTGCTGATCATATAAAGGGGAAAAGATAATCTTATGAAGTTACAATATAGAATATTAAGATTTCATTTGCATAAAGTAATCTCATGGACCTCTGACACCATGTGTGTTGTCCATCCTACTGTGCATGCATAACATTTGTAATACTGTTTCAAACCAATTCGAGAAGTATTTATTGGGCTCGGAATGAATGTTCCACTATTTGAGTATCGATCTTCTCATGTATACTCTTTACAGACCAACTATGGATCACTCATAATCAATTGATAATTATTAAAAAAGTCATAAACATATTATATAAATACCAATTCAATCATAAATTTTTCAATTTAGTTAATCTAATCATAAACATTTTGATGATCTGTCAATGTAGTCATCGTAGCCAAATTAGCTTGAAATCACTAGCATGACAATCTAGTCATGAAACGGTTGGCACTAACGATAGATGATTTTTATAATTTTTTTAAATTTAATGAACTTTTTTTTTCTTTTTGGCCTTTTCCTTCTTCTTTTTTCCTTTTTCTTTTGTTTCCCTATTTCCTTCCGTTGATCAAGCCTTGACAATGGCCAGTGGAGGTCACTAGTCGTAGGCGAGGGCATGGGGGCCTTCACTTGTGACCAACGAGGGTTGCCGGCCATCATTGGGCCCCGGCAAGCCCACTAGTCAGAAATTCAATGTAGGAACAAAAGAAAAAGAAAATAATGGAAAATTTGAAAAAATAAGAAGAAGAAGAAGAAGAAAACTCTTTAAAAAATTGTAAAAATCATCTACATCAATTAACTATAAGGACTATATTGGCAAATGTTCAAAAGGTTTAGAATTAAATTGATATAATTAAAAAAAAATTTAACTATATCGGTCGTTGTACAATAAGTATGACTTTTTTTGTAATTTTTCGCTCAAGTAATATAAAACTAACACGAGGGAGTATATATTACGAAAAGTAATACAAATCATATAAAGAAACTAACTAAAATCGAAAAATTACAAAATTTATAGGATTTTACTAGTACAATAGTTTTTAACTATTATGAGTAACAATTTATTGTAAGCCAAATATTTTGAAAAAGTGGGCTCCACAATAATTTATAATTATTTGTTTATTAATTTTTTATAGTTCAAATAAATTGTTATTATCATAATAAATTAAATATTGTTACCCAATCATTTCTCGAATTTATACATAGAATTGTTAATAGGGGCAAGACAAGTTCAGCAGGCAAAGCTTTTAGGGTTTTCCTATTGGGTAGGTAATTTCGGGGTAAGTGAATCATTTATAATGATCAGCATGAGGTCATGAAAATTTTACCCCATCTCTTGTAGGTTTTATCCACCACGGTCACGTTAAACTTTCTTTGAAGAAATTTGTCATGAGCATGGATGTCCTTTACATATTTTCTTCTTATCTTCTACACTTGAATGGACTCTGTAATCTGGCTTCAAATAAAATTTTAGAAGAACAGAAATTTAGAGAATTTCTAGATAGAACCTGAGTAATATGTGCACTCTTGATGTTTAACCAGAAACAAAAGTGATATTGTGTATTTTTAAAAATCTAAATCGGAAGGCTGCGAAGAAAGGGAACCACTTAATAGCCGTTCTACGGATTAATTATGGGGCTCTTGCTGGCCCTAGAGCACTGATGGTGAAAAAGGCTTACCTCTAAGGGCTACCCTTGTGGTTTTAGCTCTATACTTTGCGATGAATTCATTACCTGAATTGTACATGTGGACTTGAATTGCCATCCCCATTTGAATGTCTACGAGCATTAGTCGATCAGATGAGCAGATGAACTATCCTTCAATTGAATCGTCAATCGCCGTGCATGGTACAAATTGACATTTTTTATCGAGGTGATCATGTTAATATACAAAATGAAAAAGAGGTCGGCTGGTACGTCTTTCCATGGCAGCTCCAGCTAGCCCTAACTCTTCATGAGGTGTTTTGCAAATAACTCACAATTGTGGCAGCTCAAACAACTTTTAGAAAATTGCCTGAACTTGCTTCAAGGCAATGCATCTTAATAATATAAATTATTAAAATACACAATTTATAACATATCATAGCACAATTACAATGCAACTCATTATTGACCCTGTTGACCATAGGCAAGAACTTAATGGAAAGTTTTATCGAAAAAAGACGATTCCATTATTTAAAAAAAAATTGAAATGATTTGTTAAAAAAGTTACAGGTAATTTGATTTATCGATATCTTATTGGTAATTTATCGTCACTTTTATGTAATTACTAAATCCTTTTTACAATTTACAAATGATCAAATTTTCTTATTTTTTACTAATTTTTATTTATTTTTCTTTCGGAGGCTTAAAATTTACCAATCTTTGTTTGAGGGGCTTACTATCTTTTTTCTTGTTTGAATTACTGATTAATCTTGGATCGTCAACTCTCATTTAAATTTTTTAAAATTTTTATTTTTATTTAATTACCACTTTTTCTATTAAATTACTATGTCTGCTTGTCTTACTCCCTTTTTTTTTAACAACCATTTTTTATGATTAATTATCTACTAATTTTACAATACTATCTCTTATACTTAGTTATCAGCAATTTAGTTTTTTTCAAGTTACCAATTATTCTTATGTTTGATAGAATAAACTTATCTTGATATTTACCAACTTTATTGTGACTTTCTTATTAACATCTTAAATTTACCAAACTTGATCGTATTTAGATTATTAATCTCAAACAAGAGTTAGTTTTCTCGAAGGGTTGGTAATTTGAAACTATCAGAAAATGTTGGCCATTTTCACTAAGTGCTAGTTGTTGACAAGTTAAAAAAATCACCGACTAATTTTTTGACAAGTTTTTTATTTTTTTAACATTTACCTTTTGGAATTTACTAAGACCCAAAAAAATCCGTACTTTTGGACAGTGAAAAATAGAATTCTACATTGAAGGGAAGCATTAAAAGTGGAATGTTGCTTCAAATGAGTACTCCAGTAAGGCATTTAGATCCTCCCCACTTATTTTGGCTCATTAATGAAATAATTGAGGTCCATATAAATTCACATGATCGAATAATTATTTTTTCACTCAAAGTACCCTTACATTATTAAAACTTTCTAATTTACCCCGACCCTAGAAAATTAACCACTATCTCTTTTGGGGAACGAGGTGGCGGTGGCGGTGGCGGTGGCGGTGGCGGTGGCGGGGCCGTTATGGAGTGGTGGCACCTTGGAAGAGTGGTGTGTGGTGATGGAATATGTGACTCGTCCCCTCCTCCCTCCTATAAATGAGACTTCTTAGCTATCTTAATCATAAGCAAAACTCGACATCCTGACAGCCATTCATTCTAATCTTGTGATTGATCACAGTCAATCAACTCTGATTTGAGGTTGAGGACCTCTGTTTAGAGACCTATGGTAACAATCGACTTGTGGAAATAGTTAAACCATGCTGTTTAATATTCACAGTGATTAAAACTGAGAAACTATAGATTGATTTAAGCTCGAGATTACACAAATAAATAGACAACATGTACATATGCACGCAACACGCACTCAGAGAGAGAGAGAGAGAGAGATGGGGTAACTATGCTGATAACTCTAACTTAAGTAGCAGCTTTGACCGAAGTTTACGGTAGTGAGAGTCTCACAATCATGGGCGGATATGTTATCCCTATGACAACATGCACATCTTAAATCATATCTCTATCAAGCAAATATAGTAGCGAGATTCACGATCGAGACAAGACAATAAGATTATTTAGCTTAATCGTGGTCATTATTAAGTCACGAAAAATATGCCACGTCACGTAAAAATACGAAATTAATAAAACGCATCATTTGAATCCCTAAATCGAGATCACGTGGATCCCTAAATAAGTATACATACATACGATCTACTTTATGCCGCAAAAACTAGGTAATGCACTTCGATTTCCAAGGTTTCCTCCACACATTTGAAGACCCCGATGGGAATGTGGATGAGGTGCTCACTGGGCAACTTGTTTGGAAAACAAGAAACAAGTTCCAAGGAAGCAGATAAAAAAACTCACTCGTGCGCACACAAACTAAAATAAACTAATAAATAAATAGATAAACAAAAAAAGAGAGAGACGTATAAAAGAAAAAGTCAAAATGTCAAAGTTCGTAGCCCCATAATATAATTACTCACAGCCTAAGTGCTCTTTTAATTAAATCACTTAAGCCTAAGCTCCCCATTGCGGCTTGTTTTTCTCTCTTCCCTTTTTCTTCATTTTCAAACCTACCTACGCTTCTATAAAAACCCTCCATCTGTATCCTTCCTCTACCAAATTCTCTCTCTCTCTCTCTCTCTCTCTCTCCCCCCCCAACCCCCCGGGCCTCTCTGAGAAATTATCAAAGATTTAGCCTTCCTCTCTCTCTCTCTCTCTCTCTCTCTCTCTCTCTGAATCAACCTGTTCCTCCATTGAAGGGAGTCAAGGGACAGAAGAAAAGGATGGATGTTAGGGGGAGATCGCGTTGCAGCTCCAACATTCAAAGTGAAGAAGACGTGATGGGTCTGAAAAGAGGTCCATGGACGGTCGAAGAAGACCTCGCGCTCATGAATTACGTCGCTAGCCACGGCGAAGGCCGCTGGAATTCCCTCGCTCGCTCTGCAGGTCGGTTATATCTTCTTCCTTTCTTTCGACCATCTAACTAGAATTCCCCCGATTTCATGAGATTCACGCCAACCTAGCTGTCCAAAAACATGGAACTCATACATGAGATTGCAAATTTTCAATATTCTGCGATCTCACCGAGTTTTCATCTCTTCTTTCTCTCTAGTTATTTCGGATATATTTATGTATAGCATCATGATCTATCATCATAAGTTGCACCTGGGAAGCTTAGAGAACGTGAAGCAAATGAAAGAGAAAAAGCTACACGTTTTTTCTGCAAATAAATGGAAAGTTCAGCAAAGAGACTTTGATGTTCATGTGCAAGAGAGAGAGAGAGAGAGAGAGAGAGAGAGGGGGAGGGGGAGAGAGACCCTGTTGAGTTACATATTTTCCCTGGAAAGTTATATGATATTGATATGCAGCAACTTGATGATATTTTATCTCTTCCCGTTTATAGAAAAGGACGTATCCACTCGAGAACTAATCCTTTAAAGTTTTAGTGTGATAGCAATACTCACTAACCACGAAAGTTGCATGAGAAAATGATGTCTCTCTCCCTCTCTCTCTCTTCTCATTATGCCGATTTCCATCGCGAGCAACTTTACCAAAACACAATTTGAGCTCCTTAGTTTCTGATACAAACCTTGTTTTGAATCGAAACAGGTCTGAGACGGACGGGAAAGAGCTGCAGATTAAGGTGGCTGAACTATCTCCGGCCAGACGTTCGACGTGGAAACATAACCCTGGAAGAACAATTGTTGATTCTCGATCTCCATTCCCGCTGGGGAAATCGGTACGTTTTTTTCCGTCTCTCTCAAGATCCCGGGGTTTATGGATTCTTCCACGACATGCGATTGTCGCCAAAAAGCATGCTTGGCTGTTTCTTCTGAAATCTGATTTTCTTCGAAATCATTCGAACAAGAGATGATGTTGCTTCCACTGGGTCTCATAAACTTCTCTTTACGATTGTGTTAAAGATGAAAATTATCATTTACCCAAAAATGAAGAATGAATCATATATCGCGTCAAACTGCAGCTATTTAAGTTTTTCATGATTGGGGGTTATCCTTAGTAGATTAATTTGGTTACCGCATCATCTGATATTATTTCTTTTTTTTTAACTGAGTTCCATTTACTAAAGTTTTAAAATTGAATTATTACAGATGGTCAAAATTGCGCAATACTTGCCGGGTCGAACTGACAATGAGATCAAGAATTATTGGAGAACCCGGGTCCAAAAGCACGCAAAGCAACTTAAATGTGACGTGAATAGCAAGCAATTCAAGGACGCCATGCGATACTTGTGGATGCCTAGATTGGTGGAAAGAATACAAGCTGCTGCAGCTGCCTCCACATCTGCCTCAGTTTCCACCACCGCAACTTCCCCCGGTGGCTCCACTGTTACTACTGCCACCGCTGCCGCTTACAAAACGAAGAACAGTGGTAGCAGCAACAAAACCACCAGCAGCTGCAACGACGACAACAACAGTGGCCCCAACTATAGACCAATCAATGGTAACCTTGAACAGCTAGTCTTACCAGACATTTCGACCAAGAACAACGAATTCACGAGTGCTCGACTCATGCAAAGTTATTATACCCCGGAGAATTCTAGCACGGCAGCATCATCTGATTCACTTGGAACTCAAGTCTCGCCATTTTCCGACGTGGCCAATCCTTATGGTATCTCAATTTATGAGACCCCCAATCCGGGTTATGTCCAAGCCAACCAAGCCGCCTACCAGGAGTCTTCACTCTTTAGTCCTCCAAGTGAGTGCTTCAATTACGGATCGGAATTTTTCCAAGCCATGGATCCGAATAATCAGCTTTGGTTGGACGGCGGGGACTTTTCCGACAACTTGTGGAACGCCGAGAATGTTCTGTACTTGCAGCAACAGCTTAACTCCATTTAGTAGAGACAGTCTATCAGTGATGGTGTCTGTGTAAAAACTAGAGTTACATAAGGAGAGAGATGGAGAAGAGGATGACAGATAGAATAATTCCATGCTAGGCTTTTAGGATTTGCCACGAACAGGATTCTGATTGAGGATCTTGTTTGCTTGTTTGTTTATGTGGGGGAGCATGTCTCTGTTAGGGTTTCTATATATCAATCGAATCATTTGTATGCAGTTCTCTTTATACTTTATGCGTTCCACTAATTGCATTTTCGGGAGAATGTTTTGGAATGATTTCTATAATGTTGAGAGGTGAATAATTGGTTCCACCATCTTTCCCTCAAGCACTTCATTAATAGTTAATGCTTGATATCTTTATTCAAAAGCATATGCAAACTTTATCAAGAAACGCCCATGTCCATGGGGCCTGAATAAAGACTTGAAGTCCCCCCCATCTTCTAGAATTGCTGAAAAGCTAAAATGGCAATGATTTTGGAGACGTGGCATTGCATTATTCATCAGTTTAAGTGGTAAGCTAGCCATTAGGAACTCCTTTAAATAACAATAATTATAAGAGAAAGGCAAAATGGTTGTCACGCTTGTGGACAATGGACGTACTTCATAACCAAAACCCTAGTTTGTCGCTTGCTGATTGTGGTACGGAAAGAGTGACTGGAGCCCATTAATGGGGACAAAGGACACTGTGAGTGATTAGCATTTTAATCGACTTTTGGGACAAGTAAGAATAATTATGTCATCTTGTTTCTGATTTCGCCTATTAACGTTATCTTTATTTGCTTCTTTTAACTCTAAATTGGCATTCCGTGAATCTAATAATTCGATGATCTCCCTTTGGACATATAATATTTTTGGGACTGAAATGGTATCCGTACAATAATTTAGGACTAATTCAATGATCTCCCTTTGGACATATAATATTTTTGTCAACTCGAGGACAAGTATATGAATTAGCTAGACAAATTGTATGATCTCTCAATGAACAATAAGTTACTAAATTCTACAATTCAATGATAATCCAATCCCGCTCTAGTAACCTATCCATTGAATGGGCATGTATCTATATGCTGGTGACATCATTATGTCAGTAAGGGATAATCCTTAACCACTCAAGTTAAAAGAAGTCGGGACGTTAGAGCGGCATATGTATTTCCCCCAACCATGTCTCTTATGGGCGAATGACCGGTAGGTGACGAGTTACAAACATCACTTGCATCACTTGCCTGCAATTTGAACTTAACATAATGGATGATCTCCTTACTCGTAACACCCCCACCCCCTCCACCCCCCAAAAAAAAAATCAAAGATCCCTCCAACCAACTTCCAACAAGTGAAGTAGCAAAACTTGGCCCATATAATCGTGTCATAGCTTACTTCTGTCAGTTGTCTAACGAATTTAATTGTTTTGATGAATTTTTTTGTCATGACAGTTGTAGGTTAGAACCGTTGGCAAGAGCTAAGAGAGACTAGAGCGGCAAGAGCTAAGAGAGACTAGAGTTGGGTTTTCCTAATGTGCAATGAGCTACAAACTTAGAAGACTGTAAGATTTTATAGGATTATTATCAACTGTTCAAAAAACTTAAGTTATTAAATGAACACGTAATTTAACATTTAATTATTCTACCACTTTTTGTTCTTTTTATCTAGTACTAAACTTGGAAATATGTAATTAGAGAGGTAAATAGGGCAAGCTCAAGACTTCTATTATGATACTATATGAGATTTTGTGGGACTACAATTAACTGTTCTAAAAGTTTAAGTTATTAAATGAATGCATGGTTTAATATTTAATTATTCTAACAAAAATAAATATATTTGAGAGGAATGGAACCCAAACAGAATTGGCCTGACTCATCAATTTAGTCAACTATTAGCAACAATGTTGAATACAATCATCTAAGAGTAGCCTGGAAATAATCCATAAGTATCATCCAAAAAGTTTAGAGCAAGGCTAGCCATACACTAATGCTTTTTCAATTTATTCACTTGCGCAAGTGTCAATCTCCATATTGCGCATTTAAAGAAGTGAAGACATGCAAAGAAATGATGCGTATATTCAAAACACAAAACATGATTCCATCAGGAAAAGTACAAAAAAAAATGCTACACATATTGCATTAATACCAATTTAGCCCTAAACCTTTTAAGTGAAATAATTTTGTCTTGAACCTTTTGATAATTTATCAATATAATTTATCTAACTAATTTTGATCGAAAATTGCAAACATGAGTGTTGGCTGTTTTATAGGGCATGGCTAGCTTTGTAGTGGGCAATTTTTAAATTTTTTAATAATTATGAACATTTTATTACTTTTTTTCCCTTTTCTTTTCTTTTCTTTCCTTCCTTTTTTTGCCCAACTATGGGCCGGTGAGGTCATCGGCCAACCATCACTAGCCACAAGCAAGGGGGTCCATGCCCTTACTGGCCACGAATGAGGGCGTTAGGCCTTCACCTAGATGGAGGCATCTCCGGGTATCTATTCTTTTCTTACTAGAATACCTTGTTTTGACTGTATTGCACTATGTATCATTTGATAACCAAAAAATCTGACACCCTCCCTTGTTGGCTGGCAAGGTCCACAATGTCCTTGCCTAGATCTTAGCGAGGGCACATAAGCCCTCACCCTTTAGCCAATGATGGGGTTGGCCCTCACTAGCTAGGGTTGTCAAAGAAAACAGAGAAAGTAAAATAAAAAATAAAAAATAAAATTAATATTTGTTCACATCAATATTGGTTGTACCACGTAAAATGGTCAATGTCCATGTCAGCGATTTCTTATCAAAGTTGACTAGATTGATTATATTGACAAATTATTTAAAAAGTTTAAGATTGATTTAATACAAATGTTATACATTTAAAATATTTTTGTACTTTTCCCTGATTTTATCAGAATCCGATGAGCTTCATATTTTGAGTTATCATTCCATTCCTTTTAGTTATTTAAAGTGTCATAAACATAGGATGTATATATATATATATATATATATTTTGTAGGTCCTATTATAAACTCTCACTCTCAAACTTTTATCCTACCTCTTTGTAAGGCGTGGGAGTCGAAACCCACTCCTGAAACTAATTCGTCCCCACCCCACGTCACGAGAAGGTGGAGATTCGAACCCTCCACCTTCCCTTCCATGTTGGAAGGGGCAAACCCCAGTGGTTACATAAGATGTCTACATCACGCGACATAATTTGGACAAGAACGACCGTATTTAATTACGTGTATACGGACACTAGACTGCATTTATGTTCATAGCATTAATATGGGTTATTCACGTATTTATAGAAAAAAGAATTGGAATATTAAAAGAAAGTTTCATTTAATATTTCAAAAGCTTGGAATAGTCAAATAGCGACATGTCAGACTGTCGAATCACACGGTCACGTGTTCGGACTTTGCGACCGGGGGGTGGAGCCTTTTCTAGAGAGAGAATGACGGCGTCGGAGGACGCGTGCTCGTCCCGAGAGAGAGAGAGCCTCCTCCGGAGCGTGGTCCCGGCGCGGGTCAGGCGCTCCAGGGTCCGCCACGTCGGACGACGTCCCGAAAAAGCGGTCGAGGCTTTTCGGCTCGACGACCAACGTCGGCACCTCGTATCGCAGGACGCCACGCCCGGCTTTCGGACTGGACTGCACGCAACCAAGTTCTCCTTCTGCGTAGACCACCTCCCCCCCCCGAGGAAGCTTCATCGTATGAGATTCGGCATTGGCACCAGCTGGACTCCACCATTCTTATTTTATATATACATATATTTATATATAGACTCGTACACAAAGGCATCTAGTGCGTGTTATCGAAGGAGACCTACCTTGTCTAACTGTACATGTGCATCGAGTTGGAAAAATCCGGTGCACCCGATAATTTCTCTTCCTCTTCGGACTCGAAGAAAGCCTCTCCTCATGATTCGGGGTGCGAGTTTATTCCAACGGGCGATCGTGTTGCGGTTCCGATCTTCCCGCGGTATTTTTTGGAATAAAACCACTATGGCTTTTGTGATTTATAATGACCTAATATCTTTTGAAAAAAAATCAATATTAGGTCTAGCCCAATTCTATTCCGACCTTTTTTTTATCAAAAAAAATTTCAAACTTTAGATTAAATTCCAAATCTACCCTAAACTTTCTTTATCTTGGGAAAAAAAAAACCCTAATTTTAGGTTCAGTTCCAAATTTGCCTAGATCTTGTTTCATCTAAAAAAATCACAACCTTTCAATTTATTCTCAACCATCCCATTGACATTCCATCAAGTTCTCATCAATCCTTAGAGTTCACAAAATATGACCAGCTCGAAGGCTTAAAAATTGAAAGACTCCTCAGGCAATATAGAAGGCAGAAGGATGGAAGTGGCTCAGACATGTCGAACGACAACACTGAAGAACCAATTCATAAGTACAACCTCTAAAGAAGTCTAAAGCATCTTCACGTGAGGAAGACTAAAGCAACAAGAAAAAGAAGTCTAAAGTAACATGTGAATATTAGGAAAATTTGACCTAAGTACTATTTGGCGCTATTCGTGCACTATTTGACACTAGTCATATTACTGTAGCGCACCGTAGCAGTACTATTTTGCACTGAGTGTACTATAGCACAAGTGAAAAATGTAGGATAAGATTTTGTTGAAACGGTCTATCAATGCAGAGGTCAAATAATTGGCCATTGTCAATCATAAATAGTCTGTAAAATTATTTTCGGTATTTGTTTTATGCACATATAAGAAAGTACTTGTAAATGCTAAAGGACAGAACGCACCCTCCCTAAAATAATATTGTGTAGTTTGTTATGAATCCTTAAAGCTCTTTCCTATTTTCCTTTTTCCTAGGTATGATTCTTTAAAACAAAGGATGTTCTGATCAATCATGATAGTATGCTCTACACTTGCCATAATGTGGAACTTGTAAATCATAATTTTGTTACCTTAAAATTTTATATCATATGAGTCAAACAATGAAAAAGAATTAGGTGAAGGGACTGAGGCTGAGAAGGCTGTGACTTGCCACAAATTCTATTTTCATTTTCCCCGGCTCATATCATAGTGCAATTTTCTAGTGTCGTGCCAGTCCCAACTTGATTGACATGTCCATGTTGATAACAAATTCATAGTAGCAAAATGACATGGAATTTTTGTTTGAAAATGAAACTAGTCTAAGATATGAAAATTATGGACAACTAACGGAGATTTTTGGACAAAGGACTAATAGGGGTAGATATGGGACTAAAAGAAAAATTGATAATTTTTCTTTTAGACAAAAAAGAAGTTCAAGGTACATTTGGAATTAGACCTAAAGTGGGAGTTTTTTTGACAAAAAAAAAGTTAGGTAGATTTGGACTACACCTAAAGTTTTGGGTTTTATCTTTAGAAAAAAAAAAAAAAAATAGGGCAGAATTTGGATTAGACCTAAAATTGGATTTTTTTTTCTTAGGGAATTAGGCCAAATTGGAAATTGGAAGTGCAACTAAAACTCTCAAATTGGAGAGAGTAATTTACCTGACCCTTTTACCTGTCTCTCCAGTCCCCTAGTTTTTCTCTCTCTTCACACTTCACCACCACCAAACACCATCTCTTCCATTGCCTCTGACCGACACCACTAACCTTACCTCCGCCCCCCCATTCTCCTCCCACACCCCACAAAAAAAAAAAAAAAAAAAAAAAGCCCCCACGGCACGCCCTCTCCAACTTCAGCAAGGGTCGTACCTCCAATTAAGGTCATCATGTAATGTTAGCTTCAACATGATTCAAGGATAACTTCTCCAAATCTAAAGGCTACCCTCCATGGCCGTCTGGCAACGAAGAGCTATTGAGCGATGGGAAAACCGTCCTACTTCACCAGATACAAATGTTATCTATTTTCAGTTATATTGATATACGATGGCATCCGAAGTACATAGTGAAAAGATGTCAAAATACTGAATGGACTTTGATAAGGGTAAACAAGTTAGAAGAATATAGAGTTTGTGAAGACTTGGAGGAACCACAATAATGTGAACAATTAAGTGAAGTCTTGATCACAAGGGTACTCAGCAAGACAACGCATAGAGTTTGCAAGCCGATTACCGGCGGGCAGCTTGGATACACTAACTAGATTCCCTATATCAACAATGAAAAAAAAATGTTTATCGTGTGTTTTACACTAACTAGATAAGAAGACTTGGAATTCTGAAAAGAAAAGTTGGAGATAAGTCAAATCAAGTATTGCCTAGTTTATTTACTCAATCAGAGAAACGGACAATTACCAAGAATAACTGTCTCTATTTGGGGAAACCTCATCGTCAAGAAAAATTTGATTATATATGCCACCAAATTGCTGGTGATCGCGTCTATCATTTTCAATAGCTTTTTGATCATTTTATAGAATTCTCCAACGATTAATTTGAAGATGGAAGATTATCTACAAGAGCGATTCTATTCACTTTTGTTCCATAGTATTGAGTTGTTACTTATTGTAATCTGTGATTTGAGAAGTGCACGAGTGTAATAATAGTACTTGATTACTAATAGTGGGATCTATCAACTTCAGGTGAAATGAGTACTTACTACTTTTTAATTACTCAAAAAATTACTAGTGGATTCTTGGTAGTTGTCAATTTGTCATTATGAGAGAGTGGACATACGCATAACATAAGTTGAACCATTATAAGATCCATGAGCAGTACTTTCTATCTCTTTAGTTACTTCGATGTTTAACTTATTGAAACATCTTGCATCTAATATTATGAAACTGTTCATGCACTTAACAAACTTAACAAATATTCTGTGAAAATTTGTTAAGATTTGTAAATCAATCTATCCACCCCGTCTCTAGGTTGTATTATTAGCCTCAACACCAAAATCAATGGTGACAAAGTGGGGGCACCTACAGGAGAGGAGGAGGGAGGAAGAGAGAGAAGCCCAACTATGGAGTCACATGGGGGTAGAGGCAACAAGGTGGTGGCATTGCCCAGAGCGACGACGACAAGGTGATTGTGACGATGCTAAAGAGAGGAGGAGAGGCTTAAAAAAGCGAGGGGTATTCTTGGAGACGGGTGGTGGCTTAGTATCGGTGGTTTAAATTAGGGTTTCTGCAAAGAATTAGTAAAAATAAAAGGCAATCTTAGAGGAAAAATGGCGATCCAAATTTAAGAATAATTTTGTATGTTAGATGCAATTCAAGGTGCGTGCACAAAACTAAAGATGCAAATAAGAGGTTTAGAAAATTGAGGATGAAAATCTAATGGACCTAACACATTTACTGTCGTGCAATGTAGGTGAGGATAGGAGGTTGTCGACTCAGCCTGCTCCACGACCATTCCCTCCATGGTGCTTGTTTCATGGGTGAGTTCTGGGTCAGTTCATCATGGGTGCGGTCCATACCCAATCCAAATCTCTTTACTATCAATTCACGCAGATTGAGTGTTGACATATTGGAGTTCCTTTCACCTCTCGTTCTAGATCGGATCGCTTGCGTGAAGCCTTGGGTTGAAAGCCAGCCCCGCAGCCACATATAAAATCATCTGCTGGGGCTAAAAAGAGTAGGTAAGTGTCATTCATACGTCCATCAAGCTTCGGTGTCATCTTGTTTCCTCAAATGCACAGAAGAAATTCCCAAGCCGCAACACGTTCGGTATGTGCTCATGATGGAGGTCTAGGCCTAATATGGACGTTGGCTTTGGTTGCTAGAAAATTTCTCCCTCTCCATTACATTGGAAAACTTGGTCAGTGCCCTTTTGTCGTTTGAAAAAGATGTCGATTGAAGAAACCATCTTATTCAACAACGTGATTACGCCAACGATGGACTAAACTAATCAATTCGTCACGTGTTATTTCTTTTTGGGTGGTTAAGAATTCCACTTATGAATGCCGTGAATGTTACGTTAAATTCTCGCATCACATGTTTTTTATAATCTTTGTTTTTACTAGTGTCTGGACCTAAATAAGGATTAGATGTGTGTCCTCCTAGATACAGATACCTAAATGAATTTCTTACTCGGGCATCGAAGCCCTAGCCTTAGAGTCTTAGTCATTTCTATAGGCAAAGAATTGCATTTATTTGACCCCTATCCAGAACTTAAATTCCCAATTTTAATCCTTTGCATGCGTCACAAATATGCTTCAAATTCGAATGGGGGCTTGTGCAATAGACGTCGTCGACGGTCCTAGGTCGAACATTGGGTTTAAAACTTTTTGTCCAAGCCCCTCCACGATATACAAAATACTAAATTCCATCCATAAGATGAGATTGGGCGTGAGAGGATCCTCTCGGGATTAGCATGAGCCCAATCCAAGATGGAAATTACTTGCCCAAGCCTACCGAATGTGTGCTCAGTGCCTCGTCGGCTCGAGTAGACCCACGGAAACTAGGTTGGTGATCGGGTCTAACTTTTTCCCCTTGTCTATACAAATTGAGTGCCACTATTCAATTGCATTCCATGCATCATGGGTTTTCGCATCATGAAATGCATCGCTTGGTCTTTTGGATCCAAGTGGATTAGAAAATTTAGCTACCCACTGTATTTGCATGGTAGATTTTAAAAAAAAAAGGGGGAAGTACCGGAGAAGTAGTGATAATTATCTCAATGGCTAGGAAGCAATAACAGGAATAGTTGCAAGGCAAGGACTAGAATAATAGGCAGTGTCACAAACAACAATTGGAGAATAGAAGAAGCAACAATATAGAATGTCGAACTAAGGTAGCTGGGCAGATACCACAAGAGTGCATGCCATAAATCTCCAGGGAAGCAATCATACCAACTTCTACAGAGCGATAGGATTGTAAGTAGCTAATGCTATGTCCCTTTCTTAATAGTCGTACATAAGAGAGTTTGAAATGTTTTGCATCGCAAGTAGAATTGCCAAGATGGGGATTTATTAATGAGGTATCCATGTCAAAGAGTTATCGCGATGAACTGGTATAATGCTATAATGTGACAATCTAGGTATCGAGAAATCAATGGCGAATGTCTCATCACTTAGTATGGAAGGACATAGGGCCAACGACATCTTGCCAAGTGTCATGAGGACACGATTTGGTGACGAGTCACCGCATGGTATCAATGGACAAGCCGACATCAAGCAAAACTCGAAAAAGGTTAAGTGGGCAAGTTAGATCTTCCCTGACAAGTCTTTCAAAATCGTCGAGTTAAAGCTCTAAATAATGTCCCAATAAGATGAGAATCACCCTGCGTATGGTCACTGATTAGAGTCCCTCTGGCACAGACATTTGTTACTAATCTTGAGAAGCATTATATTAGACATATGGAAAGGCGATGTTACAAATCTATAATATCTAATATGCACCAAGATGAAAATAATGGATACACGTTACGACATGGCGGATCTTGGTGAATAGTTTGAGGCCCATGAGACTTAAGGTAGTAAGCTTTTAGCTTTTGGGCGGAGCCGGGGCCTGATTGGGGCCGTGAGGCCCACTTTTGCAATCAAGCGCACGTGGGAGTACAAAGATCTTTTCTACATTTTTATTCATTTTATAGGGAAAGAAGAGGACAGAGATTTTCAGCGTTGAACCTGAATAATAAATTAATAATTCCACAAAGATCGGTTAAAAATAAAATTATATTTTTTTTATTTTTTTTTGGATTTTTGGTTCACTAAGTTTCTCATGTAACGTGTGGCATTAGGATCTTGAAAAATTTCAATATTTTCTACGTAATTAACGTGGTTGAGGCATTACCTCGTTTTGGGTTGTAGCTTGATTGGAATAATAGAAAGGAAAAAAAATGGAAATTACGTAAGCAGTTACGAAATTTTTTTTTTCCCGAAACTATATTCATTTTCAAAAGTAAATTCATGTTGTGTTTTGGGCCCTATGCGTGTCGACCGCGTTTATGGCCTTATGCCGGAGAAAATTGAGGACCGGAGTACTAGAAGAGCACCCACCTTTGTGCGTACGAAAGTAAGAAAAACGAAAATCAGGTTTTTCTTTTCTATTTTAAATATGTGATTGAGAGATATAATGGAGAAAGTGAATAAAGTTCCATCTTTCTTTTTTTCTATTTTTAATCATTGTTAGTAATAATCATTATCCTTACTTAAGTTAGAGTCCAATTTGTCATTAAGGGTAACAAAAATGAAATTCTACAATAAATATCTTTAAAACAAAAACCAAACCTAAATTGCAATATTGGTTTTGAAGAGCACCCGTTAAACGTTTATATTTCCAAATCGTTTATTTTCCACGAAATAAATAGAACATTAATAAAGTGTATTTACCAAGTGACGTAGTTTCGTAAACATTTACACCATAGTCCTCCTTTTCATACAAAAAGGAAATAAAAAATGCTTTACTTGAGGAAGAAGTATTTCATCTTGTGACAAAAGGTTGATTTGGTAGGATTGACTTGATCACTTGTGTGATATAATTACCATATTACGTGACGCTTAAATTTTAAAGCCTCATTACATTATGAGTTCGTCATTGCATAATGCAGTAATTACTCTAAGTACTTCCCATTGCTTGATAAGTTAATCATATTCTCATGGCTAAGACAGGCTGTACTCGAAATATCATCATGTAAAAACTATTCAACAAATGAATAATAAATTCTTTCAATTGGACAGTACCCAAAGGAAGAGCAAAAGTCACAAAAAAAAAAAAAAAAAAACATTGTAACTTATGATAATCATGACACATTTACTTTTAACTTTTTTCCATAATATGGAAAATTTCAAATTTATAAATGTATGATGCATTTATTATTTGTCAATATTTCGTTAATTAAAACTATTATATGGATGTCAGAAAGTAAAAAAAAATGCTAGCATGATGCTCGTGTGACTTAAGTAAAATAAAAATACTGTTATTTTTATTGAAAAACTATATGTTAAAGGTATATATACGACAGTTGACATAATTTGAGATTTTTTATTTTGGCTGTTTTTCAAATTAGAAACAATAGATTGAAGCTTCTCCCATGATGACGGGCATGAGAAGGACATGATGCATCATTTTCTCGACTTCCCACGCTAAAAGAATATCGTGATATTTTTCCGAGTTAGACCTACCTCCTCCCAAGATATTTTTCACCTACCTGAGGACCAATCGGACATCGCCACGTGTGTCGTACGTAGCTTATACGGTGGTTCTCCGAGAGAGATGGAGGAATCCCCCGTTGCTAACTTGCTACTATATTACAAAAGGATCGAGAAAATAAGACAAAAAAAAAAAGAAAAAGAAAGAAAGAAGAAGCAGAGGTTTCTTGATTTGCGCACATTTTTTTTAGGACAGAAACAGAGCAATGACCGACCAACATCATCCGCTCAAAACACGAGAAGCGGAATTGACAATTATGACCTCCCCTTTGTTGTGCGGTCCCCCCCTTTCAACTTTTCAAGCGCGTTCGCCGAGTTAACTCCCCGAATTGCCCCTCGGCTGCGGTCCACTTTGCTCGAATAGGACTGTTTCCGACCGATAAGATCGGTGACGTGTACTCCGAAAAGTCCGACCACAAAAAAAAAAAAAAAAAACAGAAGGTGTGAACATAAGATTTTTTTTTTTTTTTTTTTTTTCAGTCAGATAAAATGAGATATCATGGAGGAAAATGGAGAAATTTCATACGCTAATAGGTTGATTGACGAACAAAAATAATCAGTAAAGTGCTGCCCATTTTCAAACTTGTAGAGTCATGTTAGATGATGCATAGAATTTCGATTTTTGAATTATTAATAATTAGATAGCCTTTCGCTTTTATTTCCTCTTGTTGATTAAATCGATTGATGTCGATACTCAAATCTTTCTGATTTTTATCGAGTAAGATTTCAGCATAACTTTACATGATTCTTTGTGTTGAATTTTATCATATACTATCGTGTGCATGAAGCAATGATTACTCTTTTTTAATTTTTTCGCAAGAAAATAGTTTTTGTAAATTTAATATTTTGTAGTCAAATGGTTTACGTTTGATCTTACTATTGCTTGTACGCAAGGAAGTGATATTTCAAAAAATAAAGTAAAACTTTCACTCTATTGAGATTCATTTGTATCAAAGAAATTAATAGAAATACACAATATAAATTAAAAAAAAATATTACACGCATAAACGGAATGAGAAAATCGTTTTTCAGCTTCGAATTTTTCGTGGAAGGCATGAAATCTGAAAACAGGAACGTGCGAGAGATATTACTAAATTATCGATTTACGCATTTGCCCATGAGGCCCCGTGCGCCGCACGCCTCTCCAGCATTCCGCCGAGCGGGGCCAGAACGGTAATTCGACCAAAACCGGTTTTGAAAAGCACCTTACACGTGCGCGGGGCAAAGAAGGGTCAAAAGGTAATTTCGGGTTCCCCCAACCATTACCGTCAACGAACTTTCCCTTTCCCTTCTTCTATAAATGCCCAGCTCGAACCTCTTCGTTCGAAGTCTACAGATCTTCAAAATCCAAAAGCATTCATTCGCTCTTGCATTCCATACATCCCCTCTTTCTGCTAGAAACTGTAAGTCACAAATCAGTTCTTTTTCTTCTTTTTCTTCAGTAATTTTTAGGTTATACCGTTTTTCTTTTGTGCCCAATTGGAGTTGGTCCATACTTGTCAATTGTAGATCTTCAGGTCTCGATTTTTATAGCTGCTGTACATCTCTGTTCGCCTAGATTTCTCTTGAGATTTAGCAGAGCTGTCTGTGTATTGGGTGTGTTCTCAATCACCCACCTGGTTATATAGTTTTTTTAAGTCCATACATATAGTGGTATAGACAAGATGAGCACCAGCAGCTCCATCGGGATCTCTACCGTGAAGCCCTGTTGTAGGATCCTGATCAGGTACAGATCCTCCTCGATTTTCGGGGTCTCACCCCTGAAATCGGGCAGCCCGTCTCTCAACAATTTGTCGAAATCACAGTTCAAGCACGCATTCCGCCGTGGCTGCGGTAAGCCAGGGTTCTCGGGTCATCGGTGTCTGGTGGAACCGGGTCGGAGAGCCTTTTGTATCTCCGATTCGAGTTGGGGTCAGTCTAGGGTGGGTAGCTGTCGGGTAAATGGTAGGAGGGGTCTTTTAGTAATACCCCGCGTAGCGTCCGATTTTAGGAACCATTCATCGTCGGTTGAAGCTCATGTAAATCAGAAGAGCTTCGAGAGTATATACATCCAAGGTGGATTGAATGTGAAGCCTCTCGTGATTGAGAGAATCGAGACGGATCATGGCGTCGCGAAGGAAGAGGAACGATAGGATAGAGGCTGATAGTTCTACTGTAAATATAGATAGTTTGAACGGGGTACGAGAGAAGACGGCTGAGAGAGAAGTGTCTGAGATAGAAAAGGAGGCGTGGAAGTTGCTCCGGAGTGCCGTGGTGAACTATTGTGGGAACCCTGTTGGTACGGTCGCGGCTAATGATCTCACGGACAAGCAAGCTCTCAACTATGATCAGGTCTTCATCCGTGATTTTGTCCCCTCTGCACTGGCTTTTTTGCTTAATGGAGAAGGAGAAATTGTCAAGAACTTTCTGCTTCACACATTGCAATTGCAGGTACCATTTTATCTGCATTATCTTGTACTTCTTTGACATTTATTATTGCATTTTTTGTGTGTGAAATTGTAATTGTTTTTATTTCATTTCACATTATAGAAATGATATATAGGACCAATATATGTTGTCCATCTAAGGCGTGAAAGTATATTCTGGCTGGTTTTGGTGGCCCTTAGAATAGCATGCCCAGTCACTCTGTTCGAGAACCCAAAATTATAACTGTAAGAACCGATGCAGTATATGACATAAATCATGTATCCATGTTAAAAAGCCACCCACCCGAGCCACTTAATTAACTTGTGTTCTGATTTACGCATAATTTTACCCCTGTTTAGGTAGGATATGGACATGTATACTAGATTGCCCAGCAAGAAAGTGAATTATAATCTTGGATTGCCGTAGAGGACTTGTGCTTTCTTGCAGAGTATTTGTCCCCTCTTCTTTCTTGGGGTTTAACTCTCTCTCTCTCTCTCTCTCTCTCTCTCTCTCTCTGATGTCAGAGTTGGGAGAAGACGGTTGACTGCTATAGTCCTGGCCAAGGGTTGATGCCGGCTAGTTTCAAAGTCCGTAGTGTACCTCTTGAAGGAAGTGATGGAGCATTTGAGGAAGTTCTTGATCCAGATTTTGGGGAATCAGCCATTGGCCGTGTTGCTCCAGTTGATTCTGGTATTAGACATCCTGTTTTACCATCTATACCAATAGATTCAATAGAAACATTATAAGATTTTTTGCTAATGATTTTTTAGACGAGTTTGACATGGTTGGTATGATTAATCTGAACCACATGTGACTATATTCCGCTGGCAGGGTTATGGTGGATTATATTGCTGAGAGCTTACGGAAAGATCACTGGTGACTATGCTTTGCAAGAGAGAGTAGAAGTCCAGACAGGCATAAGACTGATCCTGAACTTGTGTCTAACTGATGGTTTCGACATGTTTCCTACATTGCTGGTCACCGATGGTTCCTGCATGATCGATAGGAGGATGGGCATCCATGGACACCCTCTTGAAATTCAAGTAAGATGAAATTTCCCGAGTGCTTTTAATACATAAGTGATTATGTGCTCATTTTCTTGCTCTAGATTGGACAGTTTGACAAGCGTCAGAAATCTCTTTATATGTAATGACCAAATATGACCTAATTTTTTAAGGTCTGGTGTCGCAATATTATTGGCATATAACGCTCAGTTCCCATGTTTGTAGCATGAGGTAGATACAATCATACAACTGTTTCAGGGCCAGCATTTAATATTTATTTCCTTATCTATACAACATTGGCTGATTGAATCTGATATGCAGGCATTGTTTTACTCGGCTTTACGTTGTTCCAGAGAAATGCTCATTGTCAATGATGCAACTACTAAGTTGGTGGCTGCCATAAACAACCGACTCAGTGCACTCTCATTCCACATAAGAGAGTATTATTGGGTGGACATGAAGAAGATCAATGAGATATACCGTTATAATACAGAGGAGTATTCCACAGAAGCCATAAATAAGTTCAATATCTACCCGGATCAGATCCCATCTTGGCTGGTCGACTGGATTCCGGAGACGGGTGGTTATCTCATTGGCAATTTACAGCCTGCTCATATGGATTTTAGGTTCTTCACACTCGGAAATCTATGGGCGATCATTTCCTCATTGGGTACCCAGAAGCAGAACCAGGGTATTTTGAACTTAATTGAAGCCAAATGGGACGATCTCGTGGCTCATATGCCTCTGAAGATTTGTTACCCCGCCTTGGAGTCTGAAGAGTGGCGTCTAATCACTGGAAGCGATCCCAAGAACACGTAAGGCTTTTTCAATATTCCTTTTTGCGTCTAATACTCTCTTCAATAGCTTCAGTTGACTTTTGTTGCCAATAAGTCTGTGCCCTATTATAACTGATGCTGATTCTCATCACTGCACTTGCAGCCCATGGTCATACCACAACGGTGGATCTTGGCCAACACTTCTATGGCAGGTAAATTTTCTTTTGCAGTTCGAGGGGAAAAAAGGGCATATCTCCTTCAATCTTAGGGACGAACATAAGTTCGCTATGTAGTTGATTAAGACGGCTGTGTTATATCTCATTACTGCTTGCTATTTCAGTTCACATTGGCCTGCATCAAGATGGGAAAGCCGGGTTTAGCTAAGAAGGCAGTCGATTTGGCTGAGAAAAGGCTTTCCGCAGATGATTGGCCTGAATATTATGACACAAGGAGCGGGAGATTCGTCGGCAAGCAATCGAGGCTATTCCAAACATGGACGATTGCCAGTTTTCTAACCTCAAAAATGCTTCTTGAGAAGCCAGAGTTGGCGTCCATGTTGTTTTGGGAAGAAGATTATGAGCTACTGGAGATTTGCGTTTGTTCGCTTGGTAAATCCGGGCGAAAGAAGTGTTCGCGGCGGAACACTAGATCTCAGTCTGCAGCTTGATGTAGTGTTATTTTATTGAAGAATAAGGACAACAGAAGGCGCCTTCGGCTTGATAACCTAATTACAAAGAAGGAACCTGCATTTTCGAAGGAAGACGGATGTCGTCTCACGCAAAATGGGTGGGGAAGTACCAGAATGAAGATAACTACTTGGTTTCCTCTGATTGTTCTAACCAACATTGCTGTAGAGCATTTACTTATTGATTGTATGACTGATTGAACTGTGTTATCAAGCAATTGTCTCTAAAGTTCAGTTGGAGATATCATAGGTGGGGCTGTATTTTCACAAGCGCCACCACATTTCTAAACCAGTTGAAATTCAACTGCTGTTTACTTAAGAGTTGCATAGTCCATTTTCATTAGAATGTGGTAGAAACATCAGTATTCGAACAAACACCATCGCGCATGATCTAGTCGGCTGCATCGTGGGTCATGTTAGATCCCAAATAAATGTTAGCCACAGCTCTTTCGTGTCGGCTTCGAAAAATCAATCTTTGCCAGGCCTAGGCTGAAGGGCAGCATGCTCTCGAGCGTACGTAAGCTTTCTCAATATGTCCAATGCAATAGATACAAATACGAGGATAGAAAAAATCAACTGATGGGTCGATAGATGAAAGCCCAAACATAATATCATCGCCTAACATGCCTTTCCATTGATTTCAACAGTACGTTTCCCCTAATTACACCCAATCGCAGCATCGAATCCAGACACCAACACTAGGAGAGCTTCTCTTTGCCGCTAAAAACAGAGGAAGGGGAGCAGAACCCGCAAAACCAAAATTCCCTTCACGACAGACCCATCAACAAAAGAGAGAGAAAAGGGCAAAAAAGAGACGACCCATCTCCTCCAACTGCGCTGCTCACAGGTCGATGCCGCCGTCTTCTCTGCAGGCCTTGAAGAGGTCGAGACGCTTGTCCCCGAGCCTGAGGGAGTAGGCGGCTTTCTTGTACTCGGCCCAGGTGAAAGGGTTGTAGAGACGGGGCCTTCGAGGAGTGACGAGCTCCCGCTGGGGAGCGATCCGCGCGTCGAGCGGAGGCGCCCCGAAGAACGCCATCGACGTTCTGGACCTGAAGGGGTTGGTCACCGCCCTATGCCGCACGCTCGAGAACCTCCCGTTCGTCATGGCCTTTCAACAAGCAAAGCAAAAAGAGTAAACGCAAGAGGAGGGAAAAAAGAAAAATAGATAATCCATTTGGTCTAATTTCAATAATTAGGAGTGAAATTCAAGTTCTTGAAATCGAAAAAAAGAAAGGAGGGTTTAAAATGAGAGTACCACAAATTGAGGGGAAAAAAAAAACGGTCCGAGAAATTTTTCAAAAAGTAGACTCGGTTTATAACTACAGCTATCTAGCTATTGATCTCAAATATATTGAGCGTGAGGGCTACTTGCGATTATGATGCGACACGAGCATGACGATTGAAAAAGATGTGTGCAACAAGATATATTGTTATTCGGGCATGCCGGCCGATAGCTAATCTAATTAAAGAAATTAAAGAATGCAAATTTAGTATTGTAGTGAGAAATCAACATCTACAGAGGACTTGACATCCTACGAAGGTGGTTTATGTCCCCACAATGATTTATGGAATGTTTTAGATGAGCAAGTCAAGTGTCAGTTTCATGAAGTTCCTAGGAGAGCTGAATTCTTACTATAGCTAATTATAAAACCCTAAAGGCTTGAATATGTAATTTCCTCCCATTGATGAAAAGTCAATGCCCAATCCCAAAGGTTATAAATACCACATGAAATTAAATTACACTAACGAGTGAAAAGACGCTTAATTTGACAACATGATACATAATTTCAAATAAATATTTATTAATCAAAACAAAATATTCAACAAGAAGAGTCTGGGCGCATCATTTATTGCTAAGATTGATATCATTGATCTATCCAAAAAAAGAACCGCGATTAAAATGTCTGATGGTGGATGGAAATTGAAAAATTAAAATATGCTGCCGACCCAATTTGAAAGTTGCACGGAGGGGGCGAGTCGAATTATCAAAATGATTTCTCTGACAATTTTATCAAAAAGGGTAAAGCACAACAATTCGAGAGAGATGCTGTTAGCTCCAGAAAGAGCAAAAGAACCAAGGGGGTCATTTGGGGAAAGTGCTCGTTAGAGTTCAAGAACAGAACATCTTCCTAGGAAGTTGCTCCTCACCAATGCCAACCATAAATGGCAAGTACCTTCTACAACCTACTTTTTCCAGCTTCTGCCCCCATATTTCTATTATTTTTCACAAAAGTCCTAGTAATTGATAGAAAAAGAAGGAACCCCCCCCTTTCCCTTTCCCTTTCCCCCTGGGAGCTCCATGCACTTCTTTCTTTGGACGGGATGGACCCCCACATAGCAAGGCCCTGAGCTTCATTCTGCAGTGAATCTGATTCTCTCCTTTCCTAGCTCTCATCGATCAATCAAATCGAGTTCCAACCCCAACTCCCTTTTTTTCTTTCTTTTTTTCCCTCATTTTTCTTTATTGAGGATTTTCCAAAAAGCATCCTTACAACAATTACTAAGGCTCATTGATCACATCTTGAAGATATCGTTATAAATCATTCGATTTAGATTTCTTTTAAATACACAATGAGAAGATGCATTTTAAGTAGGTAAATTCCCAATGACATGAAATATCGACCATTTTATCGTTTTTCAAGCAAGATGAAAGTCTAAATCTCAATATACAGAACAAGCATCAAATTTATTTATTCAGATGGTGTGAAAATTTGGGTCTTTTACCATTTTCAGGGATAATGAAAATTGAGTTTGAGTTACTTATCTACAAACCCTTGGAGCTCTTGAATTAGACTTTCTATAAGATGATATTTAGAGAGGGAGGGAGAGAGACCTGCAAAAGATCGCCCACATTGATCCAGAAAGCTGCGGGGTCAGGGGCACCGGGGTCCACACCCCGTCTTCGAGTGAGATCTGGAGGCCGTCCACATTGTTGGATCGGAGGACGGTCAGGATTTGAGGGTCGGAGTGCTCCCCGAACCCGACCTCGCCATGAAGGACCGCGCACTGGGGGTAGTGGTTGATCCGGAAGACCGAGTCGCTGTCGACGGCCCTGATGAGCCTGCTGAAAACCGACGTGTCCGGGACCCCCAGGCCCTCGCCCACAAGATCCAATATGTCACAGGCCAGCTCCTTGACTGCTTCTATGTAAACATCCACAGCAGCGCTGTCACCAAAAGAGGAGGAAGAAAAAAGAGGAAAGTGCAATAAATTTATAAGAAAGTAGATAAATTGAACCCTCACTGGGTCTCTGACATTGACCATAGCTCTTCAAAAAATTTGAAATAAAAAATCATCAGCTTTTGTGCCATTTTTGGAAATTACAGAGAGAGAAAAAAAATTGAGTGAAAATCTACCAATTTAGTGCAGAAAAGCGTGGAAATTTGAGCATTAGGCATTTTCCATTTAAATTCTCCATCTCCCTCTCCCCTCCCAAAAACATTAGAGCAACTTCAATTTTCTAATCTATTGAAAAATGTTTAGAACCTTCCAAAATGCACATGTTTCTTTTATAACTAGGGTAAAATATCATTCCAAATGGCACGATTTCTTATTTTCCTCTTCTTCTTCTTTTTTTTAATAAATTCTCTCCTTTCGAGGGGTCGCTTCATTTGGTTAGAAAAGTGACCAAACGCTTTACACTCCACTTTAGGGAAGGAGAAGAGGGGGTTTTCAGTTTCCTGTCACTTCTTCACTTTTTATATATTTATTTATTATTTTATCTTATTTTTTATTTAATTTTTGGTGCTGAAATTTCATCTGGGGTGGTGATGTGATTGGACTTTGGTCGAAAGGTCATTCGCTCCCATTCCCTTTTTCTTGTAGCAGAAGGTGAGGGGAGCGGCCAGTTCATGCTCGTTGCTTATTGCACCACCTCACTCTTTCCTTGAACCACTAGTTCTTTTCTTTTTTTCTCCCCATATTAATTTTTGCAAAATTTTCCCTATTTTCGGAGCATTTCTTTTCAATTTTTCTCTATTTTCGGCACCTTTCTAATTTGCTGTATCCAGACTGGAGAGGGTGGCCAGCATCCTCTCTCTTTCTTCTAAAATTAAATATGAATATGTTTTGTTCAGCATATTAAAATAACATATATATATACACACACACACGTTGGATCAGTTCGGTCCGCTTTTAGAGAATTATTTTAATTTTTGTAGCTTCCAAAGATTCAATTTAATATTTTTGAGTAATTAAAAGATTTGAGTTAACTGGGGGCGTTGGGGGAGGGGGGCGATCCTCGAAAGTCAACTATGAGCATTGAATTTAAGACGATAGAAAATGTCTTAAACGAAAAGAAACGAATAATTTCAAATTAACTTCTTTTGAGAATTCCAACAATGAATTATTCTAATGGTTCTTAAGAATAAAATTAGAACCGACCTAGAAAACTTCCTCTGAAATGTCAACTCCGACAGCTTGTCCAATCCTCTAGGAGAACTGCTAAACCTACCTGGGCTTATCTATGTTATCTAATCAGATTCAAAGGTTATATACAAACTTTGTGCTCCCATTAGATTGCGAAAATGCTTGCAAATGGTCTTCTCTAAGCAAAAGATGTCATTCAAATATAGAGAATAATGCATGCATCTAAACCAAAAAAGCTCCAAAATTTAAGTGGAAGATAATTTCGCCGACCCAAAATTTTATCTTTGAGTGGATTTTCCCATCATAAAAAAATTGCAGGTATGTTATTTTCCACAAAAAAATCGACGATTTGAAAAGATGTTTTCTAAATATGATTATTCTTCTTGCTCAAAAAAATTAGTAAGTGGAAGTTATCTCTCTTTTTTTCTTTAAATACTACAAAATTATGGACCAATAAAGAACTAATTATTTCCTATTTGACTTTGAAGCTCGACCACATGAGATCTTAATACCATCACCAGTCATAGACTCCAGGTAAACACTGTGTTACTTTTGACTGCACTGGAGAGATGATGGCCGGTCGGTAATGGCTATCCATGTACCTACTGTTTTCTACCCCCCAGCTGTGCCGTCAGTCCAGACCAAGAGCTACCAACTACCAGCAAGAAGATCAGTCCCCACCATCTCTACTGTGCATCATCAGGTCGGTGTTCATGGCCCTCCATTCAATCAGGCGACTGCACGATCATACATCTCTCCCTACTCTCTCTCTCTCTCTCTCTCTCTCTCTCTCTCTCTTTAGTACAGCGATCAGCATGCATGGGAATTGCACCATCCTCGTTCTCAACAACAGGAAACCTTGGACATGGACCAACCGCAGACCCACCCACGTAAAACCCTTCTATCTGCTATGGTGACCTATCATCAACAGCATCGAAACCTAACCTAAGAAGCAAATGATTCGAGCTAACTGCAGTTGTCGTTGAGCTTTCGAACCGTTTCGCTTTGTTTCGATGGCTACTCGCGCGTTTTGCTTTATGGATGTCTGGTTTCAAGAACCAATGATCTTTGCAACAGTTCGGCGCGGCTCGAATGAAAGAAAACAGCGCACGCATGCAACGTGATGAGTAAAGAACCGATCGTGGGTGGCGCTAATCATTTGCTCTTGCTCATAAAATAATCCGGAGAGCGTACCTGAACCGGGTGGGGTCGTCGGAGATGCTGGCGGACCTGCGGGAGACGAAGGCGGGGTCGGACTCGAGGAGGAGGTACTCGACCTCGCCGACGTCGCCGTTGAACCCGATGCTCTTGCTCCCGTACCCGAACGGGTCGGCGGGCCCGGCACGCCACTTCTCGGAGGCAGGTCGCGCGAAGAAGCCGGCGCTCACCTCGTCCATCCTCGACACGATCTCGGCGGGGACGCCGTGGTTGACCGCCTTGAAGAAGCCGTACCTCTCGCAGGCCTCCACGATGAGCCGCGGCGCCGCGGATCTCCCCAACCGCGAGAGGTCGATCGCCGGGAGCTCGACGGCCTGGATCTTCTCGGCCCGTCGTGGGTTCGGACTCGCCACCACCATCGCCGCCGCTTTTCTGTTTTCTGTCTCTTTTCTTTTTCCTTTTACATGGACATGAGAGGGAGAGGGATGGGATGATATATAAATATATATTAAAGGTGGTGGTAAATGTCTTGGCAAGTCGTCACAGAGAGGAGCACGTCAATAGCTTAGGGTTTTATCAAAAGAGAGACTTTTTTATAAAAGCATATTCTACACGTCACATTATATCTAAACTAATAAAAATGACTAATCTCACGAGAAATTCACATGAATATTATGATATCCAACACATCGACTTCATTTAAAACATGGATGATATGTTGATCCATAATTTCTCGGGTCAGTAGGTATTTATGGAAAAAGAGGGTTTAGGTGGTTTTGTCAATTTTAGTTATCACGAGCAGGAAGTCACCTGTCCAATCCAACAGGAACTTTGACTTTTGAATATGCTGTGGCTTGACCTGGATTTAATCCACCGTTTTTACTCTTGGTTTCCTTTTAAAGTATTGATTTGCCCCTTGAAGTTAGACTTACCCTTATTAGCATTTACCATTTTGACTTTAGTAGATTCCAGTGGTTAATTTATGCATTTGAGATCTTCTTTTTTCTGAATAGGAAAAACAGAATCATTGCAGCTTTGCTTAAACAATATGGGATTCGGGTCATGACGATGGACGTTTCCTCTACCCTGAAAGAGGAAGATTTAATGTTCAAATAAGATGGTCAAAAAAGAGGTTAAGAGGTTGCCTCATGTGGAAAAATTTCAATAGCAAAGAAAGGAGGTAAAAGTTGAGATTATGACATCATCATATGGAAACATAAGATTATAATTTTTAAAGGTTCTCTACATGACAGAAGAAGAATAATCATATAGAAAGTAGCATTCAATTCCTTCTTTGCACACTTTCATTCATCAAAGATAGATCTATTCGAGTACCATTTTCGACCAAGACAAAAAGAATTACCCTTATTTTAATTTTTTAAGTCATCTTGTTATTTTCTCTCTTCATAGGTTTAATCTATCATACTTACACATTCTCTTTATCCATTGGAGAATCCAAATTTCTCTAATAGGACCTAGCCAACCGACGAGTTGCTCCATAAATGTCTCATTTTCCTCGATTTCATTGCTAAAGTTCACGTAGAATAGAAAGATATTTCTCGAGGAATAAATGAATTGATTTAAGATAAAACATAAACGTCTGTGAAGGTAGGTTTGTATCTTTTGGCTTCTGAATAGTCGAGATGGAAAGAGGCTGTCGGGCGACCGGTGCCTTAATATGAGTGGTGAAGTGAAAAGTTGGGTGCCAATTATTTCACATTGAGATTTGAGCAAATATTATATATAATATAATATTTTTAAATTAGCAGATGTAATAAATAAAAATTACACGTGGATGCAAGTCCTTTCCTACAGCTTTGAGCGACCAGTGAGATAATTGGTCCTTAATAGAAAGTCAATAGAGTAGGAGGCTAGCACGTACTTTTTTCTTCTTTTTTTTTATCTGAGGCTAGCACGTACTTTGATTACTTGCAAGGTACTGAGCAGTCATGTACTTGTCAATTATGGCTAGTCTAAAAGACATCGCGAATTTTTTTTTAATTTAAATAGTATTTTCATCAAAATAATCGTCTATGTCATTTTAAAAAATAAATAAATAGAAATTATTGTTATTGTTAAAGAAAATAATTAGACATATATTGTTGTTGACAATAAAAATATTTTACATCAATTAATTATTTTTTAATGAGAAAATATTCAAAATCATTTATTTCTTATGAAATAAACTGACTCATAATATTTATTAATGATTACGATAGATATAATTTATCATGATACCATAAGAAACATAAAAATAGATTTCTCATTTCGTGAGATCCACTTATTTAATGGGCAAGAAAACTAGGATTTGTTTCAAATGAAGTAAATGTGAAAAAAAAAAAACTATAACAAAAAGATTAACCTCATAAGCATAGTTTCTTCGGGAGGAGTGATGATGCTAGATTGGCATGCATTTAGATCTACTAGTGCACTAATGGCAATTTGCATTGTTCATTGAGTACAAAGTTATTAATTGAGATGAAAAACTAACACAATCATGTAATGTTATCCAATATGTAGGCCAAAAAAGAAAAAAAGAAAAGATTACCTCGTCATGTTTAAAATAAATCACTATGATCAACATGAAGTAAGCATATTTTGGGGTGCAAAATGAGGTTTGTCTGAGCAAAAGCATAAATAATTGTGGAAATTGATTGTTAGCAACTCTTTTTAGACTCTGTTTATTTTGTGAAATAGGAATAATTTATAAAAATATTTTCCTGAATATATGGAGCCTAAGGCGAGTTGCTAAAAATCAATTTAAGACAAGTACACAATTATTGGTGACCTATTTTTGCACTCAAAATATACTTACTTCAAACAATACAAACTGCTATTTGATGAAAATATTTTATGAATCATTCATTTTTACGAAACAAATGAAATCATAATATAATAAGAGAAACGTCGTAAAGAATCATTTGGCATTTTCGGAAGATTATTGACTAATTGTGCTTCGATAGGATAGTTACTTTTAGATATAGATGACTTTTTCAAAATGTATTGTTAATTTGAAAAGCGTTGACCTTCTTTTTAAGTGAATGTATGATGATCAACCAAAGTAAAATAATCTCTTCTTAATTTTTCCAAAATAGTGATTGTTTAACAACGACAACAATTTCGGACCAAAAAAAAAAAAAAAACAACAACGATAATAATAAAAGAAGCAAGTAGGCTGTGGAACTCTAAAAATGGAAGTATAGCTAGCTATGATAGGCATCCCCATGCGTTTCACTGTTTACTTTTGCACTTGCTCTGGCTGAACGTTGTCCTTGTGCTCCTTTTTAACCTCATCCACAATCATATTTCTAACTCCTCGTCCACTCGCCTTGATCTGAACAATGTACTATTTACTGCCAAAAAAATTGTTTTCTACTTAACAAATCTCATTGCCAGTATTCTTATTATTACATCATAATTATGGCGTTATCCCTAAAATGAAGCCTCTAATAGAAAAATGGAATTGAAAACATGCCCTTTCAGATGGAGGCCACCTTATGTTGATATCTACACTTACGTTGATATCTATTTATGTTAACAATATACAATATATACAACTTGACGCACAATCTCTACTATTGTAATTACATGTCTACTTAAACAAAATATAATGGCACTCGATTTTTTTTTTATTTTGTAGCTATCACCATTAACCCTTTACTACAATAATTGTTATTTCAATCACAAAATTATTATGTAGATTCTGATTTGATTATGTACTTTTCAAATGATCAAATTTACTTGAATTAGCACCGCTTTGTCAACGATAACCAATGGTTATGCGTGACCAAAAAAAGAAACAATGGTTATGGAAAAAAATCAAATGAAAAACACGTGAATTTATTCTATGGTTTGGCATAAGCCCATCAATCACAATCATTAATGGTAGCATTCTTTTGCCCAGATGAACGAAAGTCTGGTCATCAATTGACTGTTCAACTCACGCAAGGCCTAACAATCTGCCTGAATTTCAGACGGGCAGTTAGCTATCGTTTTCCCGATTTTGAAAGGAAAAGGGAAGGCATGAATTAAATTATTCATTTTTTCAGCGGAAAGGAAAATAATTTCGCAAAACGGAACGAAATTCAACACGCAATTCCATGAGCATTCGCAAAGAAAAAAGAGAACGAACTTAGTGTCGTAGTCCGTAATTTTCCTATATTCGCAAACCCTTATAAATGGAGTTTAGGGTTATCGAGTAAAGAGTTGATAATGCATTTTTTTCTATGATAGAATTATATTACTCAGGAGCTCTAAAGGTGAGATTCGTCTCCCATGTACAAACTAATCAAGAGCTAATGTCATTCTCTCAATGAGGTCATGACGGGCTGAAACCAATTGTTCAACCTAAAGTAATTTGTTGTCTTACTTGAAGGACTAGACATCCAAGTTAAGTTGGGCATAATACGATCTAATATGAGAAAGCTATTTGCTGTATTGTTCTCTAAAACAACTATAGAATGAATGCTAGCCTATCGTTGTCTGCTCACTGAGTGTAGCACGAGTTATTCCGTGGCTAAGTAACCATCAGCGGTGATACTATCACGTTTCAAAACTATTTTATAAATCGAAATTCCAAAAATAACCTGTTGAACTCAAAGATTTTTCCTTTTAGGGCAATTGAGTTCATTTCAAATAAATAAACATTAAGAGTCATCCGAAATATCTTATTGATGTCGTGGAACAAATTAGGCGCGAACCTAAATTTGGATAAGTGATTCGAACTGGAGTTTACTTGGACTTAGTGTGGTGGAAAATCGAACTTGGATCATGCATCTAATCAACGTTTTTATTTATCTCTAAACCACTAAGTGAATCTCATGAGATCAACTCTAAGGGATACATAGAGTTTAAACATAAGGAATTCGAGCAGGTCGCTAGGTACTTTAATCTCAAGAGGTTATATCCACAACTACTTATCCGGAGACACGTCCTTTAATTCGAACAAGTGCTGCGTATGGTATAATGGAATGGAATGGAGATCTTAACCTATTTACTCGGTTTTAAATAAGAATGGAATATGATGAGGTTTCTTTTGTTTGGCTGTAAGGCAGCAAAAATTTGTGGAATGGAATTAAATGAAAATTTCAAGAAAATGATGTATTTGAAATACCGGCTTTGACCTAGACTAGCCCGAGATGGCCCGGTCCTATTTGATCTGGGCCCCCTATTTGAAATTCCGGCTTTGAAAAAAGCGTGTTCGACCTGGCCATGCACAGCTCTAATCACGACACCCTTACAATTTGGCAATAACTATACCAAACTGGCTCAAAATAGTTAGTTCGCGTAAAAAGATGCGTTTCCAAAGCGCGGGAATATCGCGACCCTGATCTTTATGGCCAAGGTATTTTCCGGTATAGAATGTGATACCGCGGTAGAAGAACTTGATACCCGATCATTATACATGTATTGGATTAAGATACATACGAGGGCAAGAGTGATTTGAGGCTGAGGGCATTATTAAAACCCATTTTAATTCGAGAAAATTTAAGTCACAAGTCAACGAAAAGGATTTTCTTTATACTATATTGATTTAATTCATATTTAAAAGTGCAAAATTTAGGGGAGACCCGGTGGATGTTTAGAGTGAGCTATCAAAGTATCGCCAGCATGAGAGACACGTTGGATTAGGAGAGAGATTGACCAAATAATTCCAAATTATATTAGCTCAGTCACTTGCTCGTCGATAATTGGAAAAATAATTCTGAATTACATCGAATGAGGATGAGTGTCGATCCCTAAAATTTAGTTTTGCTTAATTGAGCGCACTCGTGGCGGTGTCTTCAAACGTTGTGGATGTTGTTGTCGTGCCAAAAATGGAGCTTTGGATGCAAACAACTTTACTAGAAAAGTCTTGCGATTAACTTCCATCGATCAAGTTAAATCAAGCAAAGATGGATTTGCTGGTACGTTGTTGTATTAGAAATTGACGACGCCTTGGGAATTGAAATGAGCGAGAGTCGCTGTCTCGTGTTCATAGGATCTCGATCGGGCAAAATCGAAGTGATGTTCGCTATCCCACATTAGTAATTTCAAAACTAGACCGGACCTATTGGTGTAAACGTTTATCAACTATCGACTAACATTGGCCATTTAATCCCAATCCATTCAATTTAATCTCCGTTGACTCGAGTCAAAAACTACGAGTCGAATGTATGATACTGATGATTTTAATTAGTGATCAATGGTAACTTTTCCTCTTACATAGAAACTTGATTTCACATTTCAGTCTGTTTGTTTTGTGAAAAATAAATAATTTAGAAAATATTTTTTAAAAATAATCTCTTAAATTGCTTGAAATAATTATTCAATAAAAAATATTTTCATTGTTAGTAATCTAAAATTTTCTATGAATGAAAAAAAAAATTCGTTCATTCATTTTTGTAAACAATATAAATAATAATTTTTAGGAAAATATTTTTCAAATCGATCATTTTTCTGATAAACAAATGGAGCACTCTAATCCTTGGTTAATTGATTCGGATTCATAATTAGCGAACTACAGAGCAGCTAATACTATGCCAAAGAATTCAAATCAATTGAAATTTACACAAATTGATAATTCATTTAAAACATGATATCCAAAGTGTGCTATAACGATTCTTGTAAATTGAGTAATAAAGCCAATGCAATTCTCGTGTTTCCATTTATAAAATATTTGAAGATGGCACTTTTAATTTTTATCTTGCTTTACTCTGGAAAGTCATTTATCTTAGCATGACTACAAGTTCATATATTTATTTACTAAAATAGATTAAAGCGATGTGAATTCAAATCATTGTCATAACAAGATGGGCAGGCCTAGCTCGATAGAGATGGATTGGGCCTATTACGTTTTCTAAAGCCTGGAAATAATAATAAAGATAAAAAAAATGAATTGACCCTAACATTGTTTATATATAACCGAACGCTATCTTTTGATCAAAACACTTGTGATGGCGAGACCTCGCACATCATGTCACCGATTGATGTCTTATTGAATTGAAAATCGCCTTGTTGTCTGTGCTACTATGAGTTGGTCGATAATGAATTAGACATGCATGATCTTCATTTTGTGTAGCCGTTAGAAGTGCCTGAAAAGTTCATTCGGCTTTTCAAATGTATGTCTACGATATATAAATAGAAGCCGCAATTTAGGTTAATGACCCACTTTTTAACCAAGTTAATGGGGAAATGGAGCGAGGATTACCAAAGTACTAGTAACTGGTCCATTTGGGTTTTACTTTTCAAAGCCGACCTAAAAATGTGCCTTAATTTTTTTCAAATTAACTTATTTCTAATTTATTTCTCACTAGATCTTGATAAAAATATTATAGAGTAAAAGAAAAAAAACCAAGAAAAGAGGGAAAAAAAACTTGGAGAGAGAAGGGGGGAAGGGATGGAGGGAGGGGATTCACCGATCCTGGTGATATCGAACACAATACGGAAATCTAACTGGTAATATTTCCGATAACAGCGACTAGTCTCCACTGGACTTTTGAAAGCAAAGATCTCCCTTTTCTCATGCCTTTCATCTCTCTCTCATACTTACGCATTTTTATTTTACTTTAATTCTATTGAATTTTTCCTTCTTCTCCTATATAAAACCAAATCTTAAAATTTTAAAAATCTTTTGGACACTAAAGGTGTGTTTGGTTTAGCATTCTCAAGGGGCTTTCAGCCTTCAAAACCCATTAAGAAAATGCTGGACTATTTGACACCTATTTTAAAGGAGCTTTCACTTCAAAGTCAATATTGGGAAGGCTGAAAGCCCAAAGTTAGTAGGGACTAGCTTTGGGCTTTCAAAGATTTAGTTAAATGCTGAAACTCATTTTTCTTCCAAAACTATCATCATCAATTTTTCAAAATTCCAATTTCATCTTTCATTAGTTTTTTTTTTTAATTAAAGAAGACCAAACCCTTTGCCGGATCGACGAAGGACTACGGCCGTCGGTGAGCTAGATCTAGCACTGGTGGTCGAAGTCGTCCGACGTTGGGCGACCTTCGATGAGGGTTGCGTGACCCAGTCGAGGGCCACCAAGGTCGCACGACCTCGGGTGACCTAGGCGGCATGTGACCCAGGTGACCGCCGCCTAGGTCTTGCGGCCCTCGCCTAGGTGTCGCGAGGGTTGCGTGATGGCGGTTGTCGATTGCGCAACCCTCACGACACCCGGGGGCGGTCGCCCGGGGTGTCGTGAGGGTTGCGCGACGACGATCGTTGATCGTACGACCCTCGCGACATCCAGCGGCACTTGCTAGGTCGTGCGACCCTCGTCCCGAGGTCATGCAACCTCTAGTGGCCCTTGGCTAGGTCGCACGACCCTCACCAAAGGTCACCCGACGTCGAGTGACCTCGACCAACGACCATCGGCGTTAGATTTGACTCTTCGATAGCTGTAGCCCTTCACCTGTCCAGCAAAGGGTTTGGTCATTTTTCAATATATATATCCAAGCTCATTGCAAATTTTTTTTGGCCAAACACACATTCAACTCAAAGTTTATTTACAAAGAGGTCTTAACCAAACACAGTTTGCATTTTCTTAAATAGCTTTTACTTTCAGTATTTGTATTACACCCAAAGCCCATTTATAAGATTGAATCAAACGCATCCCGAAAGCACTACATAAGCAGCCAAATCCATTATAATTAACTCTGTTGGTAAGCACAGAGAAGATGAACTTACTTTAGTTCATCTCTTATTTTGCAATAAAATTAGAATAGAGGACAATACAACTAAAATCCGAAACTTCTTACAATGGCCATCAATGCCCATATCAACGACTCAAAAATACCTTTTTTTATATGACTGTTGAAAATTCGACATGATTGGCAACATGTTCCTAATTAATAGGGCGATGCGGGTAAATTGTCGCGTTGGATCCATTTGGTTAGTATTAGCTACGATTGTTGTCAGTTGGATCATTAACAATAATTATGGATGGAAATCTAGTCAGGTATTTTTGGGTCATCAGTGAGAAAAGTTCAGGTATATATATCCTGCGGGGTGAAAAATATTAGCATTTTTGTTGGGAATTATCTGAAAATTAAATCAGTTACCATATTTAGGCAAAAAGAAATGAAATCAGGTAATACCAAAAACCACGCAGCTCGGGCACAACGAACCGACAAGCCGATTCCTCCTCCTCCGTCCCTTCCTCTTCCCCCTCGCTCCGCTTCCCGAGCTTCCGCGCACGCCTCCGTTTTCTGACTTGATCGCCGGATCCGGGTTGCCGGCGAGCCCTAGTCGAGGTAAGTGGACGTGGGTTTCTTTCCTTCTCCCTTTCTCGGGCAATCTGGGTCGAGAATTTGAAGGTTCTCGAGGGATGAAATGCCAAGGGGCTGGGTTCTTGCCGGACGAGCTTGTCATTCAGATTCTTTCCCGATTGCCCATTAAGTCTCTGTTCCGGGCCAGAACCGTGTGAAAGCTCTGGCATAGGCTGCTGTCGGAGGACGACTTTGTCCGTCTCTACAATAATGAAGCGCCCGTCAGGAACATCATGGTGGTGGTGGAGGTCTCCGAGTCGCCAGACTCGGTGCCCACCTTCATTTGCGTCGATAGGTCGAGGGGTGTTTCTGAAATTTCCCTGGATTTCTTGAATGATAGAGTCAAGGTCAGGGCCTCGTGTAATGGCTTGCTCTGTTGCTCGGCTTCAATGGGGTGTGAAGTTTCCTAGTTTTCTAGTACCTCGATTGGAAAAGAACCAGAGAACAGCCGCACACAACAGCAAGACCAGAGGTGGCGAGCTTGTTGCGCGTTTTCTCCTTCCTCATCATTTCCGATGCTGAGTCATACGCAGGCAGCTCGTTGCCCCGGAACGATCCCATCCTCAGGATCGTGGACGCCATCGGCGGCTGAGGCATGTAGTCATCGCCCGTCGCTTTGTTCCTCCTCAACGACCTGTACATCCTCGTCGAAATGAAAGCTACACTATGTGTGGATTTGGAGATGAAACCGTGAGAGGCCGAAGGCAGTGAGAAGACGAAGGAAGGTGGCCGAGTGAGTTTCGGTGTATGGGTTGTTTAAGATTCGGGAGACTTGGTTTCTTCTTGTTCGTTACGAGGTTGTCCCGATCTCTGGCCTGCAAAAGCTGGGGAGATCGAACCTATGACTTTGTCCTGGCTTCGCACACAAACTGTTGGATCTTCTGCTTGCTCATTGGTACATGTTTCTTTTCTCTACTCTCCTCTGCTAAATCGTTGACATACCCAGGATTTCCATCACGTAAAGTGCTGACTACCCGTGTATCTATTAAAGTTAGAGGTGGCAAAATGAGTTTAGAATCCATAATTTATGGTATGGGTCATAAATGGGTTACAAGTTTAATATGTCATAAATGGGTTACCTAACAATTTAATAGATCATAAAAAGGTTACCTACCAAGAATCATAAATGGGTCATTTTTTAATTTTCTGATTTTTATTATTTAAAATTTTCTAATTTTTTATAAATTTTATTTTACTTTATTTTATATTTTTTCTGTTTCTTTTTCCTTCTTTCTTAGTTGGTGGCCGACGAGGCTCAAGGCCTCGCCAATCTAGCGAAACTTGAGCTCGCCTAGAGAAGAAAAAAAAAAAAAAAGATTAAAAATCTGATTTTTATAAATAATAATTTTCACACCAAACGGTAGAAAATATTTTTAAATTTCAGCCAAATACAAATAGATATTTTCATTGTTAGGAAAATGACTTCGTAGAAAATATTTTCAGAAAATGTCACAATTTTCTTAAAAAATGGAGTCTCAATTTTTTTAAATACATGTAAAAATTGTCTATTAGATTTGTATTGCATAGAAGTGTTTAAGCAGCATATTTAAAAAAAATAATCATAAAAAATAATTTTTCCTAGATTTGATTAAATATGAAGTGTTTTAGCAATATGAATTGAGTTGGGTATGAATTGCTAGATTTGTATTAAATGGAAATGGGTTAAATGGATCTATTTGTGTCAGAAAATTTTTTACCTGACCCGTCCGATCGACAAAGATATAGACCACCCATTATCTCGTTTTGCAAAGTTTGGGTTATACATAATAATTGCAAATAGTCTCAACAGTCTTAAATCTAACATCTTTCAAACAATTTAATTACACAAAGACAAATAGACGTTCTACATGACCACAAATGCCTTATGAACTCGTACCTTGATCAATATCATGTATTTGCGCTGTCATCAACATTGTAGTCTGGTCTGCTTTGAAGTACCACCAACATCACAGCATTTCGCGAACGAATAAAACACTAAAGGAACACGAAAATTTGCACGCACCACCATTGTCCCAAAACAAACCTACAATGTGAACACGCCAAGTGCATTGCCGCCCGGTGAATTTCGGCTCATTCAACTCTTCCCTAGTTTGAGTTCGGCGAAGGGAAAGACCGAACCCCTCACACTCTAAAGGATATTCCAGAATTGTTTAAATTGTTTTGTGCCCTAGTCATGGTTTTTTTTTTTTTTTTTTAGTCAACCCTAGTCATAGTTGATGAGCCGATGATCATATTTCATACCGTTTAAAGCTACCTAACCCCAGTGGCCATCTTTCCAACATGGAAGAGGGAGGCGGAGAGATTCAAATCCCCACCTTTTTGGGAGAGTTGGGGTGGGGACGATTTAGTTTCAAGTGTGGGTTTCGACTCCCACGCCCTACAAAGAGATAGGGCAAAAGTCTGAGAGTGAGAGTTAGAATAGGATTATAGTAGGACCGACAAAAAAAAAAAAAGCTACCTAAGTATGCGTTGGTAGAATCGCCCACATCAAAATACTTGCATAGTTTATAAATATACGACTTATTTTCGACAAAATTACTTTTTCTTTAAAAAAAAATTTGCATCAACAACTCTCTCATATTTGAAAAATTATTAAAAAATTACTTTTAGAGTATTTCGAATTTTAAGAATAATAGACGTGGCAAATGCATTAACCCGCCTGACACGTGGTGCTCATGCCACGACCGCAATAGCGAGAAAATATTAGGTACCCTAAGAGTGCCACGCAATTTTTGCTCCAAACCATTCAAAGCATGACACTTGTCCGTCTCAATTCCACGTCGTTCTACTCTCTCTTCCATAGTCCTTGGCCCACCACTCTGATGCTCTCTCTCCTCTCTGTCTCTCTCCCTGTTCTCCGTCCTGAGAACAAATTTCGGAGAACAAAATTGCAGACCGTCTCTCTCCTCTCTATCGATGGGGCTTGGGAAGGCAACCGCGAGAGGCGACGGCATCGGTGGCGTCCACATTCAGGAGTAGGGGGCGCTTCGTGAAGGAAAGAGAGAAAGAGCGAGCAGAGCGACCTTCGCTCGTGAAGAGGGAAGCCAAAACGCGAGCAAGGGTTCGTCAGCGTCGAGGTTGGCCAATAAGGGCGCTCCGCAGAGGAAAGAGGGAAAGAGCGGAAGGGAGGTCGCGAGAGGGAGGCGAAGGGACGTTGACATTGGGGTCGGCGCGTGAGCGGAGGCGGAGGCGGAGGCGGAGGCGGAGGCGGAGGCGTCGGTGTCTGAGTCGGGGTGACAGAGGCAACCGGCGGACGGGCATCAGCGTCGCGGTTTGATGGAAGAGAGGCGCGACTTTGAGGACGAAAGAGAGAGAGAGCGGACTAGAGGTCGCGAGAGGGAGGCGGAGGGGTATCAGCATCAGAGTCGGGTTCAGGAGAGGAGGCGGAGGCCGCATCGGCGTCGGCGTTGGCATGTCGGAGTCGAGGGCGACGTTGGCAACCGGTGGAGGTGGAGGGCCGTTGGCGTCGCGTTTCGCTAGGTGGGGGGCGATGGAAGCAAGAGACAGAGAAGAGAGAGAGGAGAAAGACAGTCTGCAAAGGAGAGCAGAGGAGAGAGAGCGTCAGAGCATTTGTAGAGAGGTGGGCCAGGGACTATGGAAGAGAGAGTGGGACGACGTGGAAGAGAGATGAGAGCAAAAATTGCGTGGTACTCTTAGGGTACCTAATATTTTCTACCGCAATAGCTTGAACTAAAACAGGAAAATGAACAAATAGAAAAGATAGGGGATAGTTGTTCTCTATCAACAATGATGAAAATCCTCTACAATTGTCTCAAAAAATTAAGTGATATTTTTTCATAATTTATTGAAAATTAATATTTGAAGTAATTTAACTACATTGTCATTATCGTTCGAACTATTATTTTTATTCTAATTGTAATATGGATGGCTAGATTTTCAGTGATTAAATAATTATCTAAATCTATGTCAACAAAGTTGGCAATATTAAAATCCTTGATTTATTTGTAAGAACACGACCTATAATGTGTAAAAATAATGCAATATCTCTTTTGGTTTTCTTAAAAACCACCTTAATAGTTCATTTTCAATTAGGTGTATTTTCAATTTACGAATATTTTTATAAAGAATTATTATGGACACCACGTAGCCATAATAACTGGACATTTAAAAAATAATAATCAGCCGGTGGTATCGAAAGGGGGAAAACTAAATGGCATGGATTCTTACCCCCTCTATAGGTTCAGGGCAAGATATTTCATAATTTGTGGGAAATTAGTAATTTCAAATTATTTAGCTCTATTTTTATTTGAGCATAACGAGTTCGTTTTGTATCTTTTCAAATTTGAAGAAAAGCAAGAAGAGCTTTAGAGTTTAGGAAAATATTTTTTGAAAAACATTTTTCTCATTATTTGACATTTGATTTGCTTAAAAAAATAAGTCAACGAAAAATATTTGCCTGGTCAATCATAAACCTATGTGTAAATTAAGGAAAATGATTTTTTCTTTGAAAAAGTTAAATAATTTTTCCAAAATATTATTAGCTATCGGCGCTTTGACCAGAAATTCTATCCTTAGTTATAAAAACCAAAACGCCGGTTCCTAGCGTTCAAGACCAAGTCTCCACTGCTTGGGCTTGAGTCCATTGAGGCAAGGCCTGAAGCCTTGGCGCCTGAGCCTAGGTCCATAAAGGTAGTGCTTGGGCCCCAGATGCTCAAGCCTTGGTCCTCGGCACTTATGCCCAAGTCCACAAAGGGCCGTACGTGGCTCCCAAATGCTTGGGTTCTTGTCTTTGGTTAATGAAACTTTTATTCTAAAAAAACTAATATTTTTAATTTTTTTATTCTTTTCCTCTCTTTTTTTTTTTCTTCTTCCTTGGCCAGTTACCCTCCACGGTGACGACCTGGGACCAGCCACAAGCGAGGGACGAGCTCGCTCGATTATGGCGAGCCAAGCCAAGCCCGCTAGAATCTAGCAAGGCTCAAGCTCACTAGTCACCTGTTGATGAAGAAAAAAAATGCAAGAAAGAATAGAAAAAGAAAGACGATAATTAAAAATTCAATTTTTTTGGTAACTTTTTTAAGAAAAATCAAATCAAATTTTTTTATATTAGACAGCAGAAATTTTTTTTAATTTAGTTTTAGCCAAATAATGAAAATTTCTTGGAAAATGGCTTCCTAAAAAATATTTTCCCAGAATGCCTGATGTGAAAAATAAGAAAGAGAGAGATAGAGAGTTATACTAGTATTGCAGACTATCTTCAAATAATCTTTTTGTCAAATATTTAGTTTATACTTATGTAAGGTCAGAGTCATAGAAAAAATAAATGAACTACCTCCACACTGTTAAACTCGTACTCTAATCTCGCCAACAGTACATACATGGGAAGCACTCTTCCTGATTGTAAGCCTTCAGTTCAGTAGTAGTCCTTGGCAGAGAAATTGTCATTTGTACTCTACATAAACATTACCAGCACTGTAATTTAGAAACAAATATGCATCTCCATGCTGAAAGTTCAACATGTCAGAGAAGACTACACCATTAGCCAACAAACATTACCAACATCTTTGGCAGCTCCATAGAAGGGGAAGAAAGGGATAGTAAAATGGCCAGTTATTATAGAATAAATTTCCGTGTGACTAGAAGTTACGAATATCATATGAAGATTCCAAGAAAAGATAGGTGAGCTGTAAATCATTCGCTCATGATATAGCTTTTCTAATCATTGTAAGGGGAGAAAAAGTTGAGAAAGGTTTGATTAGTGATAGTTTGCAACGCCAGGATGCGCATGAAATGCAATATCGAAGTGCCAATACCAGATGTTTTATGTTGAGTCCCAGTGTGTTTTGATTATTCAAGCAAAATTCATTGATTGACTTTCCATCCAAAATAAATAAGGACATTGGTTCAGCTTTAGAAAAATTATGAAAAACTCTGACATGATTGCAAAGTTCATATGTGTAGGTTTCTAAAGGTTTGTATTGTTCAATTCAAGAAACGTCAAATTTACCCGCTAAAAAGCAAAAATGTTAAGAGTAAAAATCAGACCAAAGGAAGAATTTAGAAAATCAACCCTAGTGTCATGCACGGGTTTTCCAAAGATAGAGCAAACTTATTTTAAAATGACTGTAAACTAAAGATATTCAAATCAATTGAAATTTATATGAATTGATAATTCAACATTAAAACATGATATTCAAAATGTACCGCAATGATACTTGTAAATCAAATAATAAAACTAATGCAATTCTCTTGTTTCCATTTGTGATGTACTTGAAGATAGCACTTTCAATTTTTATCTTGCTTTACTCAGGAGAGTGATTGACCTTAACCTGACTACAAGCTCGCATATCTATTTACTAAAATAGCTTAAAGCGGTGTAAAATTAAATCATCATAACAAGATGGATGGGCCTAGCCCGAAAAAATTGGATTGGGCTTATTACATCTTCTAAAGCCTGGATATTATAATCAAGATCCAAAAAAATGAACGGACTTAACGCTGTCGATATTTAAATAGAATGTTATCTTTTGATTATAAAACTCGTCACATATCACATCATCGACTAATATCTTATCGAATTGAAAATCACCTATCGTCCATGCTTCTATTGGTCGATCGATAAAGAATTAGACAGGCATGATCTTCATTTCATGTAGCCGTTAGAAGCGCCCGAAAAGATATTCATCTTTTCAAATATATCAGGTACGGCATACAAATAGAAGTGGCAATATAGGTGAACAACCCGCTTTTTTGATGGGCAAAGTGGAGTGAGGATTACTGAAGTACTAGAAACAAGTCCAATTGGGTTTTACTATTCATAGCCCAACTAAATATGGGCCTTAATGTGTTTTGAATTACCTCATTTTCAGTTTATTACCTGTCGGATCTCAATAAAAACATTATTGAGAAAAAAAGAAATTTGCAGAGAGAAAGAAGGGATGGAGGGAGGATATTTGCTGGTCCTGGTGATTTCGAACACGGTACGAAAGTCTAATTGGCAATATTTCCGGCGACAACGATTAGTCTTGACTTGACTTTTGAAAGTAAAGATCTCCCTCTTCATGCTTTTCATCTCTTTTTATTCTTACGCATTTTTCATTTACTTTAATTTTAGTCAAATTTTCCTTTCTTTTCCTATATTAAATTGAATCCTACAATTTTAAAAATCTTTTGGACACTAAAACCACCACATGCTTTTCATCTCTATTTAAAAATTATATTATTCCTATGCATTTTAGTAATTTACTTTAATTTTACATTGTGAAATTTTATATTTTTTATTTAAAAATTATATTAAAAGAATTTGATTATAAATTAGATGCAAAGCTCAACTTTTGGCCTACCAAATTTTTTTTAATTATTGAATCTTACAATTTTAAAATAGTTAGGCTTTGATTGTCGAAAGATAAAAATGACAAAAAAAAAAAAAGAAGGTGAACCCAACATTTGCAAATCTTTTTATTTTTAAAAATTATGAAACTCCGTCGCCGATCACCATTTTTGATCGGTTTAAAAAAAAAAAAAAAAGTCCCAAACTTATTTTTGGAATAAAAATCAGTTTCAACGCGGCAACGCAATTTTATTTTCCTATTTCTTTTCATCTCTTTTTATTCTTACGCATTTTTCATTTATTTTTTTAGTCAAATTTTCCTTTCTTTTCCTATATTAAATTGAATAAAAAATCTTTTGAGAAGTAAAACCACCACATTTTTCATCTCTCTTTTATTCCTATGCATTTTTAATTTACTTTAATTTTAGTGAAACTTTCCTTTTTTTCCCTCTACCAAATTGAATCTTACAATTTTAAAAGAGAAATAATTTTTTTTTTATTATAAAATCGTTTTTCTGTCCTTATTTACACTAAAAATTAACGCAATTTTATTCTCCTATTTCAGGAACAATTTTTTAATCCGGTATAAATGCCCATCCGCCACTAAAATTTTTATTATCTTTTGCTTCATTCGCCACCACCCCCTCGGGCAGTTGCCACTACCGTCCCCTACCATTTGCCGCCATAGGAGGGAGGAATTTTATGTCATTATCAAACAAATTTTTATTTCGAAATTATAAATTTTGTTTTATTAACCAATGCATATTTTCAATCAAAAACTTATCCAAGAGTGAAAATAAAAAAAAATCTATTTCTATTACATGCATTAATTTTTGGCCAAAATAGTTATCATTTGCACCCTAAAAGTACCACATAAGCATCCAAATCCATTGTAATTAACTCTATGGGTAAGCTCAATAGAGACTCATTTGAGTTCATCTTTTATATGCAATAAAAATAAATCACTAAAATCCAAAACTTTTTACAAGGGCCATCAATGTCCAATTTTTTTTCCCCGTCTCTTCACTACCCCTTAAACTTATACTAATGACTCAAAAGTACCTTCTCTATATGGCCGTTGAAAATTCGATGTTATCCGCGAATTATGTCGCTTCGGATTATTAATGGTGCTTATGGATGAAAATCTAAGGTAAGGTATTATTGAGTCACCGACCCGAATAATTTAGGTATCAATTTCCCGCGGGGCAAAAATATTAACATATTTGGTGGGAATTATCTGAAAATTAAATCAGTTACCATATTCTAGGCAAAAGAAATGAAATCGGGTAATACCAAAAACCACGCAGCTCGGGTATAAATGGAACCGACAACACGAATCCTCCTCCTCCCCCGACCCTTGCTCTTCATCGTCGCTTCGCTTCCCTGAGCTTCAGCGCACGCCTCCGTTCTCCGACGTGAACGCCGGATCCGGGTCGCCGGCGAACTCTAATCGAGGTAAGTGGATGTGGGTTTCTCTCCTTTTTCCTTTCTCGGGCAATCCGCGTTGAGAATTTGAAGATTATCGAGGGATGAAATGCCAAGGGGCCGGGTTCTTTCCGGACGAGGTTGTCATTCAGATTCTTTCCCGATTGCCCATTAAGTCTCTGTTCCGGGCCAGAACCGTGTGCAAGCTCTGGCATAGGTTGTTGTCCGAGGATTACTTTGTCCGTCTCTACAATGAAGAGTCCGTCAGGAACTCCATGGTGGTGGTGGAGGTCTCCGAGTCGCTGGACTCGGTGCCCACCTTCATCTGCGTCGATAGGTCGAGGGGTGTTTCTGAATTTTCTCTGGATTTCTTGAATGATAGAGTCAAGGTCAGGGCCTCGTGCAATGGCTTGCTCTGTTGCTCGAGCATCCCTGATAAGGGCGTTCACTATGTCTGCAATCCGGTGACTAGGGAGTTCAGGCTGCTCCCGAGGAGGGAGAGGTCGATGAATAGGTTTCATCCTGACGGCGAGGCTACTCTGGTTGGTTTGGCTTGCGATTTACATGCGCGGACTTTCAGCGTCGTGCTGGCAGGTTACCACCGGACTTTCGGTCACCGGCCTGATGGGACGTTTATTTGTTTTGTGTATGATTCGGGATCAAACAAGTGGAGGAGGATTGTCTCATTTCAAGACGATCATTTCACGCATATGAGCAAGAACCAGGTTGTGTTCGTTAACGGCGCCCTTCACTGGTTGACGGGTAGCTCCTCATATGTTCTTGTCTTCGATTTGCGTTACGACATCTGGAGGAAAATGTCCTTGCCAGAGCAGCTGAGTTGTGGGGCCGGGAGTAGGGCTTATCTGTTAGAGCTGGATGGGAGCTTATCGATAATTCAGATCTCAGAGGGCTGGATGATCATTTGGGCGTTGAAGGATTATGAGATGGAGAATTGGCAAGTGGTGGATAAAATTAGTCTGAGATGCATCAGAGGTTTGGTGCCGGGCATTTTCCCAATAAGTCAGACAAGCGAATATTTATTCTTGGCCACTCATAAGCAGGTATTGGTGTATCAACGAAAGAGCAGGGTGTGGAAAGAGATGTACTCTGTGAAGAATGGGTCAACGCTCCCCTTGTGGTTTTCAGCCCATGCTTTTCGCAGTGCGATCTTCTCTTGTAAATGAGTTCACTAGTTCATTTCCTGGAAGTCTGTACATACTGATAACAGGTATTGATATTGGATTGGCTATTCGTTGCGTGTGGAAATTCTTTCAGTGATGAGTTATATATGTGGTTAGGCTATGGTGCCATGTAAATCGACTAGTCTTTGACATTGTCATTCAAGAAGGAAAATCATGTCTTACCTTGGAGTTCAGCGAGGTAAATTACCTTCCAAGATGTAAGCTTATGCTTTTAAGTGGTGTCCTGGGACAATCAGAGCAATAATACAAATTTTCTGTGATGTTTGAATGTTTAATTGATACTATATTCCCTGCTCAGCAATGGAAACCCTGCTATTACATGTATCCAGTATCAAATATCAATGAATGCTGCTATTCTGTCTTATGCTTTGATCATCGTAGTTCTTACATGGGCATTTGTTTTTTCCTGCTTGAAGAATTGCCTTTTGCTTTCAGAAGAATAGCCCTTGAGTTTCTTCCTGGATTTGGATTTGTAGAAGTGATCTCCATATTTCACTAGTTAATCTGAACATGCATGCGTAATATTAGTACATTTACTCTGCTGGTTCATGGGATAGTGAAGAAATGAAGACTGATAATTTTGGAGATCAGGGGGTCCTCGCAAATGACAATGGCGCCTTCCCTGCACGTTTAGATCATTCAGTGTCCCAGCGAGCCTTCCTTTATAGATGCAGAATCATCATTTGAACTATGCTTGTTAAGCTGGTAAATCGAGCTTGTTTCCGCGTGGTGTTCCAATGAAACAGAAGCGGCTATTTCTAGCGAGTGCCTGTTCACCTTCTAGTGGAAAGACTGTTTCTGTCTCCTTTATAGATGCATCATCATTCGAATTATGCTCGGTAAGCTAGTAGATTGAGCTTGTTTCCATGTTGCGTCCCAATGACGCAGAATCGGCTATTTCTGGCTAGTGCCTGTTCACCATCTTGTGGAAAGGCGTTGCCACTTGGATCAGAATGTCTGGTAGAAGTCGAATCGTTTTTGAATATTTGAATTCCGTTCGACTTCGAATTGTTAATGTTACACCGTAATTGCGAGATGTCTGCCCATGTAGCGGTGAATGGACTGCTGAGAATGGTTGTGCAGTAGCTTTTGGTGCTTCTCATCTTCCTTTCTTGTTTCCTTCTTTGTTTCTTGGGAAGAGAATTCTTTGTGATTTCGCTTGAATTTGTTGTGATTTTTACTTGGAATCATCATGATGATAGCAACTTGCTTGCACGCATAAATAGTGATTTATTTATAAAGATTGTAACTTGAAAATACCAACTCTTGGTAATTAAACAACAGCATGGTAAAATCATAGTCTAGTAGGTCGACTTTAAGGAGGCAAAACCATAGTCTACAATTTGCTGCCATTGATTCAGTTGCAGGTACAACGACCCGGATCATACCAAAACTATGATTTCGCTGCTTTTGTGATAATCTCAGTCGACAAGAACACCGCTCCGTTGCTTGGTTATGGATTGGGCAAGATAAAAAATATAAAAAAATTGCTTTTTGTTCTTCGAATTAGAGATTAATCACTGAAAGATAGAGAATGGGCACCAGAGAGGGAAGCTAAAGAAGGAAGAATGTTTGAATAAAGGATGAGATTCATATGAAAAGGGTTATCTTTTCAGGGAAGAATGTGCTTAGAAAGGGCTCCCTGTCCTCATTCAGAGTACATTCTTCAAACTATTCTTCTCCCACCATTTTTTATATTACATCATGTGCAAGTTATTATTCCTCTCCGAAAATAAAATAAAAAATTGAATAAAAAGAGCATCTCTTAGAAAAAAGGAGATCTCGAAAAACTCTAGAAATGAAAGTCAAACACGACGTCTGGTACCAAACGAAAAGGACCCTTTTTCCATTGAAAGTCGCAACTAAAAAGTAAGCTTTTCAAAGCATTCTTGGTCCACTGATTTTTATTGTTTTTTGCTTTTTATTGGTAATCATCGAATACACTAAGCTTGCATTTCTTTTCTTTTTCGATATATTAGTCTTTTCCTATCAATGTTTTAAATAGTAAAAACTTGTTGTTAAGTATGTTTACCAAGTGCTTTAATTTGCCGATGATTGGCCGGCTAGTTAACATATGCTGTTTCATAATCTTATCATCAATTTTAGAAAATTTTGGCTAGTCTAATAAATCATTGGTCTTGGGCTTTCGCAGGATGAGCTTGTCTTTTTAGCGGTTAGCGCTCCAATGACTTTTTAAAATTAAGATTCCTACCAGGACTAAGGGAGGTCCTATCTCGATCTAAATCCTTTCAACTTATTAAAAAAAAATGAAATCTCGATTCACTAATGAAATGCCCATTCATGAATAAGCTCGACAATAAATTAGACTTCATTAGGTTTGACAACTTATCGGCGCCCTGAATCCTCCTAAGAACGAGTTACAGAGCGCAGCTTGGAGATGAGGCTTGAGCCAAGTCTTTACGGTCTAAAATTACAACACAGCTTTTTTTTTTTTTTTTTTTTTTTTTTTGGTGGATGACAAGTTAGCTCAGGCTTGACCTTAGGTGGTCTGGTCAGGCCAAACATTTGCTAGGTGACAAAGGGTTGGATTCAATAGGACGGCTTGACTTGTCCTAAATTCTAATATTGTGCTTAAATTAGCTATGATTTTAGAGGACGGGTTTATAAAGTAATACCACTTGTGTTTGGGACGGATTTGAGATCTATCTCGTACGTAACTCTTAACCTAAATGCGATGAACATTCTAGTGAACTAATCTTTTTTTTTTTTGAAGAGGAAGATGCCACATGAACTCTTCTGGGTTCATATAACATTAAGAGTTTTGTACATAACATTCATGTTTCGTCTGTTTTGTAGAAAATAAATGATATGGAAAATAATTTTTCTAAAAATGATTGTTTGAATTGCTCAATATAATTAATTAATGAAAAATGCTTTTCGTTTACTCATTTTTGTAAGAGCTACAAACGATCATTTTTTTTAAGAAAATATTTTTCAAATCATTCATTTTGTAAAGAATAAATGGAATCTTAAATTTTATAATTTGTTGTCACTAACTTGTTATAGTTGACTCATGCGCCACTTGCGTGTAGTGGGTCAAATTACTTTAAAAATGACAAACTTCAACTCAAGTTTCAATTTTGACCTAAACTTTTTTCTATCTCATAGAAAAGCACAAACTTAATCTCGCATCCCAATTTTGCCTTAAAATCTTTTTGTTTCATGGAAAAAAACATTAACTTCAGCTCATACCCCAATTCCAATCCCAAATTTTTTTATTTTTAATTGGCACTCAATATGAATCTCTTCAAGTTTCCTCAAAATAACAGATTGAATCTTAAATTTAATAGGGGTCAAATTTGGGTATCGATTAAAAGTTCGTGCTTTTTTAATGAGGTAACAAAAGCTTTGGACTGAAATGAGATCCGACCCAAATTTGGTGCTTTTGATCGAGACAAAAAAAGAAAGTTGGGGTCACGATTGGGGCCGTCCTAAAATGGGTGCTTGTCAAGTGGGGATCAGGAGCCTTGAGCAGTGTAATAAAACCTCCTCCTACTTTTGAGGCGCACGCGCCTGCCGGCGAGTGACGTTGGCCAGCGTAGTCCCCGACGGACATTGTTTTTTCCCCCTCCTCTCTCTCGCTCTCTCTCTAAGTGGAGAGCGGATCAGACAGAATCAACAATAACAACAACAACAACGCAGACCGGTTTTAACAAAAAAACAGCAGACCAAGACAAACACGCAGATAGCGGACCTCGCTCCCCTCTTTCGCACCTCGTATCGTTTCGCAGCTTCCGACGATGGAGCGGACGCGACGCCGAGGAGGAGGAGATGCCGCCGCCACGCCGCTGCTCGGCGCTCCCTCGGGCCCCGCCCTCCGGTGCCGCCGCTCGTTCTAGGGTTTCCGCCCCCTCCCCCACCCCTTGACTTTCGCCGCCTCGTTTTCCCTCGATTGGGGCGGCTCCGCGCGCCGCCGCGAGCTAGCTCGAGGTACTTCCCTCCGGAGCTGATTGTCGCTTCCTTTTTCGGGTTTTTAGCTGTTGTTCGCTCGATGGGGTCGAGTTCTCCGCGATGCTCGCGCCCGATTGGCTTCTTCTGTTTTCTGGTGTGTGTCTGATTGTTCGATTCTGGCTGCGTTCTTGCTCCATTCTCGACTGCTCTGGGTGTCGTTTGGGGCAACGGGGTTCGGTTGCTGTAATTCGAGATTTGGTCGGGTGGTACGTGCTGAATGTCGGGTGATGTTTCTGGGCGCGACGGTGGGATTGCTTCGCTTTTAATTTTCGTAGCCAACGGTGTTCTGTTAGCTGAATTGCTGGGCTGAGTGTTCAAACTAGGAGCTTTGTTGTGCTCTCGGGGAGCGAGCTTTTGGTTGTTGGGTCTTGAATTTGCACTTTCTTTACTTAGGAACATGTTCAGTTTGATCCATAGTTCTTACCTATGTCTGTGGTCCCCCCGGAGAAGTATTGGTCAAATAGAGGAAGCATTTACGGTTACCTCCTCTGCAACTTTTGTTGTGCTAAGTGACTGTTGAGTTGCCTCTGGGTGATAGTTCTCACTTGGTGGAAGTCATGCTGACCTGTAATTCAGCTTGGAATTGGCTCCTGCCTGCTTCAACTGACTTTGGAGGATTCAGACCATGGATTTCTTGAAACTTCTACCATCTTTAATTTTTTTTCTTCCTTTCTTTTTTGTACTTAGAACTAGAAGCTGCTGCATTGGAATTAAAAAAAAAAACGATGTTACTGTAGGTCTTTATAGTTTGTAAAAATCATCTCTTTGGAAGGTATAAATTAGGACTTTTGGTGTATGAACTTCTTGACCAAGCATATCTTCGAGTCGTGGAGCGTACTCTTTCGCCAAGTTTGACACCTTATTTTTCCTAAATAGTGATAGATAAGCTGACACCTGTTTGGTGGTAGTGCAGTAAAACACATAATATTGAGCGTGCTCTATATTCGAGATCGACATTTTATTATTTCTAAATAGTGATAGATAAGATGACGCCTATTTTAATTCTGGCAATGGTAGTGCAGTCAAACGCTTATCAGCATGGCAAGCCAACTTTGATTGATGGGGATGTATTAACTTGGTTCCCTATCGGAGGAAGAATCCCCTAGGGAAATTGACTCATGGCTAGGAAGGGCAATCAGCAGAAGAATGGGGTTAGTCGTTCCTCACAGAATGGCAAAAGAAAGGGTTCAGAAACACATCAAGAAAGAGGACAATCTACTGACATGAAGATTCCTACTAAAGAGACAACTGTGAATGGTCATCACTCGAGCAATGCGTCAGCTGAGAGCATGAGGCAAGGACCTGGGAAATTCACGAGTACGGAGAAACAAGGGACAGATGCAGCTCAGGGATTAGAGCACCCAGTTCGGTCTGGGGAATCTTCAGGGAACTATATTCAAAATGCATCTCCAATGGGTGTGTCTCGCAAGAGAGAACAAGGTGGACTGGATTGTGATAATAATTGTCAAAATAGCCGAAAAGTTGGCCCGGGCCACGAGCTGAGTGGGCATATAACAAATCTAATGGAAAATGTTCACATATTTGACAATTTAGTTGTTAGAACTGTGAGAAGATCAGCTTTGCGTTTCCTAAAGACGGCTGGAGAGTGGCTAGAGTCACAGCAACCTTTTGCCATTAATTTAAAAGGTGACATACTAAAGGCTCGTGACTATGTCAGGGTGAAGATTGAGCTGGCCTACCCGGTTGTTTTGAAATGGCTTGTATACTTTGGGAACATAATGTTTCTCCTGTCAATGATTTGGTTGGATTGCACTCTTAGGGGAATTGATTCTTTCCTACGTATGGGGACTACATCTTTCTTTTCTATCTTATGGTGTGGAACTTTCTCAGTTATAGCCATGGTCGGCATGCCAAAGTTTCTTGTGGTCTCGGTAAGTCACTCATCACCTCGTCCTTTTAAGGTCAAAAAGTCACTCATCACAAGCTACTTTTATTGACTTACTATCGTATTGCTGGTTTAAGTTATCCTTTCCTTATTCTGATATGACCTGTTTCCCTGGATCCACTCATGGTTGTATGTCAATAGTTCATCCTGAACTGAGCTTATGTGTGCGCGCGCAACTCTTTCTTCTTCCTGTCAAAGTAGAAGGAATCAAAATAAGCATAGAATATTACCTGTTGTTGCTTCCAAACTCCTTGGAGCCACTCAGTATTGTTGCTTGGTTTGATCTAGTAATATACAGATCCTCTTTCGTTGATGTTCTTAGATTTCATTCCTTAGTTGCTCTTTCTGGAATATTCAGAATAACTCTATTAATCACACTTTGCTTCTGCTACATTCCTTCTTACTGACTGAAGTTTGCATTCATTCAGGTGCTAGCTGTTCTTGCGGGTATTTTTGTGGGGTTTGCCGCTGCACTTTTGCTGCTTGCAATTTGTGGCACTGTCTTCTTGTGGTTTTATGGAAGTTTTTGGACAACAGCTCTTGTAATCATCCTTGCAGGTAATGGCTTTGTGGCTCTCTCTTTAAGATCGATGCTGGCTATTAATGTGCTCATGAGTTTGTAAGCTTGCTCGGATCCAATTTTCATGTACATGCAGGTATATCGTTCACTTTGAGCCATGAACGCCTAGCACTTTTCATATCAACGATCTATGCTGTGTACTGTGCTTGGGCATATGTTGGATGGATGGGCCTACTTTTTGGTTTGAATTTGTCTTTCATCTCAAGCGACGCTCTCATATACTTCCTGAGGAATAATGTACATCAGCCTCAGCAGCCCAATGATCCACCGAAACAAGCAACTGGAATGCAAGGTCCACCGTTCAGCGAGCCATTGCATCCTTCATTCTCAAATGCTGCCCCTGGATTGTCGGCTGATCGTGATTCAGGAATACCTTCAACTAGTGGGGCTAATTCTGAAATAACTTCAGAAGATGAAGTTATTCGGTTGTTGAGTTGTTCTGATCACTACACAGCACTGGGCTTCAATCGTTGCGAGAATGTAGATATTTCTTTGCTCAAGAGGGAATATAGGAAAAAGGTACTCTCTCTCTCTCTCTGACCCCCAACTCACCCACACGAAAATAACTACCCAGACACACCCCACACCCAGGCTCATACATGAAATGAGTGCATGTTCAAGTAAATTGGCATGAGAAACTCTTCTACAAAGCACTAAAACTGCCCTCATTTCTTGCCCCTGGTACAGTGGGCTACCTCTCAATTGCTTACGATGATTGTGTAACGCTCTGTAAAAATTGACTCTGAAAGATCTCTGTCTCATAAGTCAGCTGGCCAACATGTAAGTTGTATAAAACAAATGTTGCACTCGCCACCATGTATTTTTTTGCAAATACTGGTGCAACTTGTATTTTGGGAGTTCCATGGTTCCAACATTCCCTTCTGCTGCCCCTTTTTGTGTATAGACTTCATAATTGTCCATCAGTATAACCTATGGTTTATATTCTTTAGAAGAGACTCGACGTTCAATGCCATTGGAAATCTAATAAATGCTGGATCTGATGAGACTGGCAGAGGAAACTGAAATTTTATTGGAATGTAAAGTTATGTGTGTACTTTCAGAATAATGCGAAGGTAAAATAATTCATTATAACAGTAAGTGCATAGAAAAATGCCATCAGTTTGATTGGAGATACAACACCTCCTTCTCAGCAGAAAAGACATGGAGAAATAATTCGCTAAATAATAAAAAGATGTGGACAGAAGAAGATCTTAAGTACTTGGATAAAATGGAGGATTTAATTCAAAAGATCTTGAGTACTAGGAAATATGATGTGGCCAATAAGATCAAACAATTTGATGCCTGTTAATATTGCTGTCTTCAACAAGTATTGGTGGAGATAGATCATTGGCTTGCTTTGCAACTCGAAGAAGAGCTTAATTAAATTAGGATTCTCCTAATCGAATACAGTCCTGTGTTTTAGGATTTGAGTTGAACTCTATTATGATCCCAATAAGTTCTCTTTTTTGTTTGGAGATAACATTTTTCTTATGTTTCTGTGAAGTAGGGATTTATGTGTTCTATTCAAACATCCTAGTTCAATTTGGCGAAGAATTTTCTGAGTTTGTATATGCGCAAGTAATTTGTTTATTCGAGAATCAGTGAAGGATATTGAACTTTCGCAAGTCTTTGCTTTGAATTATACGATATGATTGTTATTGTAAATTTGATGCTTGAGAAACCCTTAGTGCAATGCCTAGGAAGTTTTGGTGTATGCCTAAAGGACTTTACTCATTTTGAGTTATCTTTCGTTCTGAGTTTTCTTCATGTTCTCAATCAATTTCTTTCACTACTTTGTGACTCATCGTCCAACATCAGTTTTATAGAGGATTCAATACTAAAGAGAGTGCTATGGAGTAAAATGATCTAGGTACCCATCTCTACATGCGGAAAAGGCTTGCTTGCTTCTTGTTTGTGTTTCTAGGCCAATGCTTATTCCTTTGTGAATTATGGTAGGCTTACTGGCCTAATTCAGTAAATCTCAGGCTCAAAGTCGTGTCATTTTTTTAACTTTTTACTTAGTCATTTGAAATGATTCTTGAATATCTAAGTGTCTGGCATTTTGATGAAGGAAGAGAAAGGTATATTTGACTAAATTAAGTTTCTTCTGATTGGTTTAGGCAATGCTGGTCCATCCCGATAAAAATCAGGGGAATGAGAAGGCAGCAGAGGCTTTTAAAAAGCTTCAAAATGCATACGAGGTAAAGTTGTGGTTTTTCTACCGAAACTACAAATCACGCGAATAACAGATTTTGGATTTAATTAAATTGAGATATGTGGTCTATACTAACTTATATAGCTATGCCTCTTATCCCTTCTTCAAGGTTTTACTTGACTCTGTAAAGCGAAAAACTTATGATGATGAGCTAAGGAGGGAGGAGCTGCTAAACTGCCTCCGTAGGTTTCAAAGTTCTTCTCAAAAGGTATTTTTTTCAATCTCTCTATTTCTCACGCATCTTATTACAAGAAAATAGGAAAGTTGACCTGATTCCTCTCTTTTGGGTTGCCCGATGTAGGTGCCTCTCTCATGTAGTAATCTGACAGTTGTTTTAATTCTTGAGCATTTGGAATGCAATATGAAATTAGGTGAGCAGACTAGTAATAGATGCAAAAACGACAGAGTTTCTGTCTCAGACAGCCCAAGACACTACAGTTTTCCTTGGTTCTGCCTTCAGTTCTGGCTTGCATTCTTTTGAAGTGCTGGATCAGGGGTTTGAGTTCAGTTTATAATGACAATTTGCAGTAATTGAGGCATTGTGTTCTTTGAATGAATGAGGTCTGTTTAGCCATTGATTTACAACCAAGATCTTGTTATGAACATTAGTGTGCTCCCTTGGGCATGTAATGTTTGAGAGAGGGGGGAGGATAGAGGGTGGATAAGGTGAAGTTTGTGGGTCTTGAGATTGTAAAATATTTTTCTCCTTTGTCATCATACTAAATGCAACTAATTCTCAGAATGGAGGTCATGGTCTTTTCTCCTCTGGATTTGCTCACTCAGAGACTGATGGCGAGGATCCTTTGAGAGATTCGAGGCGAATAGCCTGCAAAAAGTGCAACAGCTTTCATCTCTGGTTGCAAACCAGAAGGTCAAAAGCACACGCAAGATGGTGCCAGGTATTCCCTTGCCATCTAAATTTGGTCGTGCTTTTAATGTATTATATGTTTCTTATGTCATTGAATATTGGCATGAGCAAGACTTTGTTAAGCTCTCCTTGGAAGTGAGCACCATGATGTATTGTTGGCTTTTTAAAATGCTCTCCTTTGATGTTTATGTTTCCTTTGTCTTGTCTAAGGACTGTAAAGAGTCCCATCCGGCAAAAGATGGAGATGGATGGGTGGAACAATCTTCTCAACCCTTACTTTTTGGGCTATTGCAGAAGGTATTTATTAACTCCTATATTGAACCAGTTAATTTTTCGTGCACCGATTATATCTTGCTTTATTCAATGTTCTGCTTGTTGTCCTCTTGTTATAAAGTTTGAATGGTTTGTTTCATAAATTATTAAGAACTGAGAAGTCCTGATCATAATGTCTGCATTGATGAAGTGGATTGATCCGACTGATGATGATGATTGTATTGTGCAGATGAATGCTCCTGTTGCGTTTGTTTGTGCTGATAGCAAAATTTATGATGCCTCAGAATGGTATATCTGTCAGGTAAAGTAGTGTGCCCCTCTAATCTTTTCTTCCCTCCTTTTTATGCTTTGCCGAAAATCTTCTCCAGATGGTCAATATAATGTCTTTTTGGTGCATCTACATATATTTGTGTGGATAATTTGGGTAAAAATTTGTTTGCTTCTTCTACCAGTTTTAGCATGTTGGCATGCGTTACCCTCGAAAGAAATCAACCTATAAATAGAATGTCTTTTTGAGTAAGTTATGATGACTCTTTGGATGCTTCATGAAGATTTGAAATCATCTATTTCTAAGGTGGCGTGAAATGAGTTTGTGTCCCTTTCTTTCTTGCCTTACTATTCTTGGCTCTTACAATTAGCTAAATATTGTCCAGTGCCATGATATCTTACCAAAAACTGCCTTGTGAACATTTCTATAGGAAGGATTACTCTGTAGCACAGGAGGAAACTACATTAAGTCTCGCTTTTCCACAAATATACACAGTGTTTATGATTATATACCCCTGCAAATTTGACTTATGTAATCTCAACCCCAATTTCTGTGATTATTAATCTAAATCCAATTGAATAAGAGGAATAAAAAGGGCTTGATCATTTACTTGAAGGAAAAAGATTCTTCATTTCCTCTCTTTTTTTATTTATTTATTTGTTATAATTATTTTTATCTTTTTTGGTTTGAGTTGGAGGGTGGGGGCGCTCTTAAGTGATGCATTCAACCTATTATGAGATCATTATTTTAATTGATAGATAAGTTAAAGTTGGTCAATATTTTACATGAATTGTTTGTTGGTCTTAAACTATTTAGAAGTACGTATAGCCTAGTGTGGTAGAACATGAGCTGATTCACTTTTCTTGGCCAGTGGCGTGAAGACTATGATTTTTATTCTCAGATGCTATACCTGCAGGGGACTCTAGTAGTGTCTATTTGTAACATTAGTGGTTATGATGCTAAAACATTGCTGCAGGGAATGAGGTGCCCGCCCAATACACACAAGCCAAGCTTTCATGTGAACACGAGTGTGACTTCAAAGCATAATTCTGGGAAGGGAACTGCTTCTGGACAAAGGGGCGGTCGAGTTCCAGGATCTAATGTTGAGGAGACCATGACAGAAGAAGAATTCGTCGAGTGGTTGCAGAATGCAGTGCAGGCTGGCTTTTTCGACAATTTCAGCAGTCCCCACTCTGAGAACCAATCTCCAGGGGGCGGAAGCAGCTCCAAGAGCGGCTTCAGCGGCAGTGCCAGTGGTAGTGGCGGTAAGAAGAAGAGAAGGGGGAAGAAACAGTGGTAAAGCAGAACCAATTTAGCAGATTGTGAGCAATCTTTAGCCTGAAGTTGGAGATGAAGCTTCTTGTTTTTGGGTAGGGTCAAGGGTTAAGCAGAGTTTAATCTGAGATGAGCAATATCAAAAGCATGGGCATAACCGCGAGACTAAGCAGGAACCTTTCGTTTAGCAGGAGAGGCTGTATAGCATTTTCTTCTTTTAATATCGTTCTTTTTCCTTTCTTGCTTCATCAGTGAAATTAGCTGTGAGTTAGATGAGGGGAGGTTCGGTGATATTGCATCATTGGGCAGTGAAGTGGTCTGGCTGTGATTTTCACCTGGACATGGCTATTTCTTGAATGAGTAATTATGAAATATGGAAGTAGTTGCTGGAGAAGTATTTAACGAAAAACCAAAGCCCACGATGAATTCATATCCTGATTAGAGTCAAAGGAAAGATTAAGGTTATCTCGCTTCGGAGTCGGTGTTAGTCACTCCTTGGGTGTGAATAAACTGGAAAGTGGTTCAACTGGAAATTGGCATTGTTAGAAGAATTCTCTACTATTTCATCTCACTAGAATGGTAGTGCTAATTATACTATGATTCGAACAAAGCGAATCCATTTCTCATGTAAAGGTTCATTGTCTTCCCAACGTCTTGCGATTCAACACAATACAATGTGAACTTTTCAAGGAAAAATGAAAAAAACTCATCCGACCATCTTCTAGCCAGCCGCTCCCAGGGCACTGGACGACACTGCCACCGCAGACTGAGCTCAACCATCAGCAGTGATCTCGACTAACGCTGCCACCGCTCAGCCACTGCAACCAACTTCAGCCCAACCAACACCGCCATGACCACCCGATCTGGGACAGCAACACTGCACTCCAATTGAGTGCCACCGTGTTTCGAGCAATGATACCATGAAACTGACTGAGAATTACAATAGCTGGACATATCGCCGCCCCCATACTCGACCCCAACCAACACCTTCGAGTCACAGAGAGAGAGAGAGAGAGAGAGAGGGAGGGAGAGATTTGCTGAGTTGGGGAGAAAGAGATGGGATGGTTTACATCGATAAAGGATAATTGTTGAATTGGTTAACCCTCTCAGTTGAATTGCTTCAAAAAAAAAAAAAAAACCCTCTCAGTTGAAAAAAGAAAAGAAAAAAAGAGCAACATGTTAAAGGGTCAAATCGGACGGATTTTGAAAAAATTTAGGTACTTAATTTAATGAGTATCAAATGGAACATGAGGCAACTTTTGATGTGATCACCCTCTTATCTTAGAGAAAGTGCTTGCAATCTTTATTCTGTATGAAAGAGTAAAGAATTTAGTTTACATGGAGTATGAGTGAACTTGCACTTTTGAAAAGCATTTTATTTTGACTAGTTCAATATTTTAATATGGAAAACTAATGAATTTTTCGAAGAATGTTTTACCGGTTCGATATTGAATGGATGAGAGATAATTATGCAAACGAATTCCCCCACATGTCGCCCGTTCAACTGTCCATCTGTAAAATATATTTTTTTTTTACATCGGCAGTGCGCGTAATAATAATCAGAAAATTATACCCGATTTTGGGATCAAAATTTATATGTTATGAAAGTATTGGACCTTTAAAGTGCAACTTAACGGGAACCAACGGGAAAAAGTGCACGGTTCGTTCTTTGTCCCGCTTACCTGATAAGCCTCTTCTCCCCTCGGCAAAAGCTAAAACCTCTGATGGAGTCCATCCTCCAGTCTTCTTCCTCGACCATCCCTAAATTCGTGATCCCAGATCGTTTCTCCTTGAAAAGAAGCCACTGCCCAGCTTTCTTGAACGTATCATCACCATCGTCATCTTCTCCTTCTTCATGGTCTCTGTGTAATGTACACAGTTCGCCTGTTGGAGCCACCCGGAAATCTGTGGCTGTCGGTGCCAAGAAGAGCGACGAGCATGGGAAGAGAGAGTCGGACGACGGCTACTTGATTGGACCCGACGAGACCACTGGGCTTTTCCCTGAGGCGGTGCTGCTCAAGGAGGTCGCCTCTTCATTTCTTCTCGTTTTCTGTTCTTTTTTTTTTTTTTTTTTCTTCTTGAGAGGCGTGCGAGCCGATTTTCGATGTTTTGGAATCTGGGTCTTTTGCGTCTTGCTCGGAACTTCATCCTTTCCGTTTTTCGGGGATTCTTGTTGCGAGAAATTGGTATGGAACAGAATGATTCTCAAGAACGTTCGGTTATGTGGTCTTTTCCCTGGGGGGGTGCTGCTCAAGGAGGTCGCTCTTCGCTTCTTTTCGTTTTCTTTTTCGAGGCGTGCAAGCCGAATTCTGATGTTTTGGAATCTGGGTCTTTTGCGTCTAGTTGGGAACTTCATCCTCTCCATTTTTCGGGAATTTTTATTGGGAGAGAATGGTACGGAACAGAGCGAGTCTGAAGAGCGTTTGGTGTATGTGGGTCTTGTGTATGGTGTTATTCTTACTGCAACTTTTTGTGTTCTTGAAATGATTGCGAGCACGTTCCTGTGAGAAACTGTAACTTCTATTCACTCTTAATTGGAGAGCATATTCATTCAACTGGATTTGTAGGTGAGATATATATGTTGTTAGCAAAGAATCTAAGTTTTTTGCCCTCTAATTGAATTAACTTATAGGACACGGAGAAGCCAAAAATCATCTGAATTTTACCGGCTTCCCGATGGACATAAGGAACAAAATCTCTACATTCTTAAATTGAGTTGAGTAGGAAAATGAAAGGCACAAAAAAAAAAAAAAAAGGGTTTGGTACTGCTCTTCAGTTTCTCCAGTTTTCAATGTTGGTTCAACAATAATTGGTCGCGAGTCTTTTCGATTTTGCGTGGCCGTCCTTTGAAATTACCTGTCTTATCTCTAAAATTATGCAATGCGTGATGGTTGCATATGATTGAGGATCTTCTCACGTTAATTTTCGTCTTGGATTTCAGAAAAAGGTACAGGAAGATGGTAAACTTCTACCTGAGTTTGCCGATGCAGAAGAGAGTATGTAACTTACAGGTTTTTTCCCTAGTTATGGATAACAAAACTACTTTACATACTTTTTATTTGACAAGAGTACTTGTTGCTTTGCAGAGGAGCTTTTTGAATATCTGAACCTTCAGATGGAAAGCGACTTAAAAGTTACAGAAAGTAAGCAATTTAGTTTGATTAAAGCCACTTCTACGTAAATATAGAAGCTCATACTTCTGCGTTGTTGAGTAAATCATGTAGTTTGAAACCCCGATACTTCTAGAGCTGCCGTTTCTGTTGCTCTATTTGTGCCTTTTTTGATTTTATTACTATTTAACTGAAGCTCATTGTAGTAATTGGGAAATTCACAATAATTAATGTTTTACTCTAGAGCTTGCAGGAGGTTTTACTCACCTGCAGAAATTTATCCGTTGAGATGCAATTCTCGATGTATGCATTATATATAGATAGAGAGACTGCTGCTCTTTTTAAAAATAGAGAGATGCCTCTCCTCCTGTTAAGTTTAAAGAATCTGGAGGCAAAAAAGATTGAATAACTGCTGTTGACAAAGTTGAAGTTATTTGCATGGATGATGATCATCAAACAAAGGAAAATATATGAGGCTTATGTTTGCTGAGCTCCTTTTTTTACTTTCTTTTTCCTGTCATCAGATCTTTCTCACCGCTATCTTTTACTTTGGGTACAGTGCGCCACTATGAAGTGGTTTATCTAATCCATGAGAAGCATGTGGAAGAGGTTGGGAGTGTAAACCAAAAAATTGAAGGTGATTTCTGCCCGTGTCTTTATCATTTTTAACTTGGTGTCAATCCTACATTTGTTATGTTCTTCAAAAATTAGGCAGGATGTCTCTCAGCCACCTAATTGATAGAATTGGATTATTTAAGACTGGTAATCTGATTCTGATCCTTTGATGTGTTATAGGCAGTTGCAGTATCAATCTTTTTGAACTTGTTTTGGTTTTCTTTAAGTTTCATCTATGTCAATTACATTGGCTTGCTTTCTGCTTTCATTTACTTAAACATCCATGCTCAAGCTACCCTTGAGCTAAAAGCGTAGGTGACTTCCTGGAATTTTTCTTTTTCAGGTTAAAATCCTCAGTTGAGGGTATCATGAAAATTTCCATTGTTATCACTTCTGGTACTAAAACAGCAATTGGTTTAGCACTAAATCTGAAATGAAACTTAGCCCTTCTTTGTGCTGGACATGGTGTAAAATTGAGTGTTATGATGCATGCTGATCTATGTGAAGTTGCATGAGTGCCTTATGAAAAGTTTGTGAATCGGTGAGACCTTTGTGGCAGATTTCCTACAGGAGAAGAAGGGCAAGGTATGGAGATTTGAGGACTGGGGTCTTCGTAGACTCGCATACAAGATTAAAAAAGCCACGCATGCCCACTACATTCTGATGAACTTTGAATTGGAAGGGAAATGGGTCAATGATTTTAAGACCATGTTGGATAAGGACGAGAGAGTCATCCGACATCTTGTGATGAAGAGAGACGAGGCGATTACAGAAGTTCTCCCTCCTCCGCCTGAATTCCACAAACTCCGCGGTGGCATTGATGATGGTGAAGATGAAATGGATGATTTTGAATATGAAGAAGATGAGGAGGAGATCTGGGATGCAAAGGATGAGGTGGATGACTATGGAGATGAGGAAGAAGATGGCATTATTATGGTCAAGAGTGATGAAGATGAAGAAGAAACTAAGAGCGGCAAATTACCTTCTGCAGATAAAAAAGGGAAAAGTAGATCTAGAGCAGAGAGAGTTCGTAGGTAGTCTCAAGTTCTCATTACAGCCTCATTTTGCACTAAAGGGAGAAAATTAGGTCTTTCTTTCTTTTTTCCTTTTCCTGGGTAACATGACCTGGAGTTTTATCCTATACCGAACGCACAATGTTTGGACTGCAAAAAACCATGAAACCCTTAAAGAAATGGCAGGTCTGTTTCTGTCACACCTTCTTTCGGTATCTTTTGCTGTCTTACGTTACAGATTCCAAGGTTAAATTTGGGATATAGGCATACGTCAATCCTTCCATTTGTACGGGCAAATACTGAATATCTCTGTTCTGGGAGTAGAAGTAGTAAGGTTCTTGGCTTGTAAGTTTGATGGATCCCTGTAATTGGGCACTGGGAATTGACAGCAATATCTTAAGGCGGCTGAACTTGCTCGGTTTAAATTTTCGTTACCGTGTCTCACAAGTGAGCATCCAAATCTTTTCTTTTCGCCTCAGGATCTACAAGTGCATCATGCCTTTCTAGACCAATGACGTTGGATATGAACATTCGTTGCATCTTTCTTCATAGTTTCGTCATTTAACGTGCATGAAGATCAATAGCAACATAAAACCAAAAGGATATTGTCCAAAATATGGCTATGTCTTGCAGATGATCTTAGCTTGATTTGCATAATTGCTCTCAGATTCTTGGATTTAGTTATTCGATGTCGCTTGCTTACCCTGAGATTTGCCACTGTTCCAGTTATGTATCTTTCTCCTGTGAAACCATTCACTCCATATCTTCTAGAGCATTTAACATGTCTGGGGAACTACACAATTAGTCATCGCACTAGGAGTTCTCTTTTTTGGTCGAAATCATCGCACTAGGAGTTATTTTATCGCAATATCTGCTTTACAGTGCATGAAAACTTCGGTGCCACTTTGACGCTTCTTTTTCGTCACGTATCATTCAATGGACTGCCCACCATGCCTCTTCAACAGAAAGGGCCTCTAAATACTTACTAGATTGTTGTGGACTCTAAAGACCACCAGACTTGACGGAGTTCTTGCACAAGATATTGATTTGAGGCTTCGAAAACAACTGCATGGTGATCTCCCGTAAGAACTAAGAATCAAAGGCTTTCGCGGTACGAACTTAGTATTTAATATGATTTTTTTACTCAAAGTACAAGGACAATGCAGCTTTACTAAACTTCGTTCCATATCCTTAGTTATTGTCCACTACATCCTCATCGGAATCATGGCCTTCTCGGAGAAAATTCGGGTTTGTTTGTAACTTTAGAATCAAAATCCTTGTTAAGCAATGGATTAGTGCAGGCGTCTTCGGCTTTAACCAAAGCCCAATTCTAGAAAGAGACATAGGAGCCACAGTAGTATCACTTCCTTTCTCGTCTCTTTTAAAAGAAACAAGCCTGCATCAAAAGAACCTAACTAATTTGCATCAAAATGATGCCACAAGCAACGATGATAGAACCAAGCACATGAAGTCTCCAATGTAGCAGATTGTAAATATTACATACAGACTGTCTGAGAATGCTCCAAAAACTGATGAAAATTTCCCCAGTTTTTGCAGTGGCCTGAGGACATTCCCCATCCCAAGAACTTCACAATCTTCTTATTCGATCTCCTGCCCCACACAGGAAGAAACAGGACATTCAGAAGGCTAATCTATCAAAAAAGGCTATTAAAAAGATAAAGACCTGACAATTCCATCAGGCATAGAACCATTCCGCATAAAAAACACCGCAAAAAACCATACTCTTTGCAAACTGGAAAACCCAGTATCATTTACTAGCTACAATTATCTCCTAGAACACATCAAGTAGGATAAAGTGTACAAAGTTAAGACATGGTATTGGAAGGAAAAGAGGACAAGGTACATGCACGAGCAGACAAGAAAAATTTCATCATCTGGAAACAACTACCATTTCTTTTTTATCAGGCTATCATCATCATCATTGGCTGCTTCAAATTCAGTCAATCATGAACCAGCACTTTGGAATTCAAATATTGATATTAAAAGAAAGCATATGTGCATAATAAAATCAGACATCTCAGGCAATATTGCCAAAAAAGGATGAATTTACTACATCATCAGGTGAGATCGCTTGCTGCCAGAAAGCACAGATTTCCTCAGTCTCCAACTTGAAGGAAGATCCCTGAAATAAGATCATAGCACGATTACGCAGGCACCTCATCTGCCTAAATACATATTCTCACAAAAGACTCAGCTAAGCAGAAATCAAGGTAAATACATTGTATTAAGACAGCAAAACGTAAGAGATCAAAACAAAATGCAAAAGGGGACAAAGAGATCGCATTAACAAGATAAGATATACACAAGATTCAAGAAATTACATTTAAGGCCACTAGATTATGGCACATTTTTTTGATCAGCATAGGAGTTAGTTCATTTTCTAATAGATAGGTAAGTTTCAGACAACAAAGCAGGCAAACTAATCCTGCTCTGTTAACAAAAAAAGGTGGACTAATCCTGCTCAAGCCCGGGGAATTCACATTATATATATTTATCCCCATGAGTTCTGTATATATGATAAACAGGGAGGTGGTTCTACAAGGAAAGATCATACTAACCACTAATCTGAAATTTTAGACCAGCTTTAATACTTTGAACTAAGACATTTACATCAACAACAAAGAAGTATTATACAGTTTAGCTTCCTAGTACACATTAAACGATATACAAAAGCGTTCCAACTTAAAGAGGGCACTACAGAGAATTCCTTTTGAAACTGGATACATTCTAATTGTATTCAAAATCCCCAACTGACCATTGTCCAGAATAGTATACCAAGGATCCTCTGCCAAGTTACCTACGATACGGTATGTGAGAATACAGATGCGATCTAGATTCATGAGCAATGAAGCCACTATCAAGTAGGAATCATTCTGGCCAATGGACAGACAATCTACAAAGCCAGCCTGATCTAGCTGACCAAGATATGAAAGAATGATTGGGGATATTGAAAACAAAATGTACAAGCCAATGCCCTGGCAATGTCTATATACAAGTAGTATGCATCATTAACCAGGAAAGACCCATTTGAAGGCCCAAGCATAATCACCTGATCTGCAGCCAAGCTGTTCAGATGTAATGCCACACCTAGGGGACTCTAAATATCTAACACAGCAAATACTTCTAGCTCCAGGCAGATGCTAGTCATCACACCTGATAAGTTGATCACATGAGAAACTTTAATCAAGGAATGTCAGAACCCTATATTATTTACTCAGAATATTTAAGGGACCAAGTTTGAGCTAAAGTTCATCTCCAGGCGTTTATATGACCCATTTTGTCTTCATTAGGTGTTAAATGGGTTTTGCTTTGCTACAGAGCTTGATTTTAAAATCTAAAGCTTCATAGTTTGCAGCAAGCCTATGTACAGGCATACTTCTTCACAGGCAGGTGGCACTTGAAGGGGCAAAAATCACCATTAGTAGCATTAGTTGTGAGAAACAAGGTAATTCGAAAAAGGAGCTATCCCATTATGCTCAGAACAAAATCTAGCCTCTTTCAATTTCTATCTCTTGATTGATGAAATCAAAGTTTAGAATCCACTAATCAAAACTTAGCTTTGTCATCATCAACAAAGCCGAAAAATTGAGAAAACCCCTAGTACTTGTGTATGTATTGAAGATGAGAAAAAATTGTTGGTATTTAAGAGTTTGGTTAAGCATTATGGGTGCAGAATGCAACACCGATGATGTTCCTGATAGAAAACGATTCTACTAAGTTATTCAGATCGTACTGGATCATATGGGACTTCTCAACATTCTAATCAGACATCCTTGTTGCTTTTGATTTCAAATGGAAAACCAAAATGCTTAACCAGAGACATGTTAAATAACTCAACAGCAAGTACATGGTGCACACACAAAGTCCTTTAGAGAACTAATACACAATCAATAACACAGCTACAACCAGAAGATAAAATCTCCGAAGACCAACAGGAAAGACCTTGAGACAGATGCATCAAGAAAAAGGTCACTTATTCTCCTTCTGTTGTAGAGCAACATATAAGACTAACAATCAAACATGAGGTTTTGCAGCCAGCATCAAATTTTCCTAGCACTTTCAAGGGTAAGAAAAGTATGGATAGCACATACAAGTCCATCTTAATGCAAGAAACAAAGAATTGTCGAGAGAGAAATGGGAAGAGGAACAAAATTCATCATTGCAGCCCACTTTAATCATGACAGTCAGTTTGCAAACACGTAACGGACAAAGCATTGGAACAAAGATTTTCTGATGTCCAAAAAGCCGATAACCACATTCAGCATTGTTCAACAAATTAAAACTGCAACTAGAATCTGCCATATAATTAAAGATACTAAAAAGGGAGGAGGAAACTTAGAAAAAAAGGCCATGCAAGAGAATATAATGGACAAGCAAATATTCGAGTAGGAAAAGGTATAGCTGGTGCACAAAGACTGACAAATTCAATCTTGAAGAGTGATATCAAACAAGCAGATGTTCCACGTTAGCATTGTGGCTTTACTTTTGATTATTTCTCTTTACCTCACACTATGCTCTAGTACATTTCTGATGCGCCAGATTTCTTAATTTAATCCATTATCATTTATTCAACATAAGGTTAAAAGAAAGCAGCTTAACACTGTCCATTACTGATTGTTGTGATACAGGATCTTTACCTTCTATCCGTGACTCAGAGGATTTATATTGCAGTTGTACATGTCAAAGGGAACAAAACGCTCCCAGCACGTCAATGTCACATAAGATAGCCATGCAAGAATCTGCAACTCAGTGCAAAAAAAAAAAAGATTTTCACTTCGTATCTGCATTGCACATGCTATCTCCACATTCTGTCCCCAGTTCAACCTGACTTTGTTTTGGCTGTTCATCTTCCGTAAGAAATTCAAAGCATTCATCATTGTCATTTCTCATCCATTACCTATGAGATCATCTAGAATGTGGATGGGCCCCAAACTACCCATGCCATTAAAAAAATTTCGAACTAAGAGATTCCACATGACAATATTTGGGGATATCCCTTTATTTATCATATTCTGGAGACAAGTAACAGCTTCTTCCATGCCAAAACAATTGCAAATCCCCCAAATATGATGCGTGTATGCTGTTAGGTCAGGTTGCCACTCTCCAGCTTCAGTGCTAGCTTCCCATAATCGAATGGCCTCCGTAAACTTGCCCTGCTTACTATAGGCATGAGTCAACATGCTATATGTATAAGCATCAGGGCTTGTCCCTCTGACCACCATTTCCCCGAGAAGCTGCAAAGCACTCTGAAGCATACCTTGGCGACAGTAACCAGAGAAAAGCATATTGTAAGTCACAATAGTCATCTGAATCCCCCTTTCTTTCATCTCTTTTGCAATCTCAATTGCTGCTGTGAACCTGCCTACCTTGAGAAAACCATTTATCAGCTGATTATATGTAATTGTGTCAGGGGAACACCCATATTTCCTCATTAAATCAAGCAAATTTATGGCCCAATCAATTCTTCCACCATCACATAAACCTCCAACGAAAGCATTGAATGTCACTAAGCTTGGAGGGCAATTATCGTCAGCCATTTTCAATATTAAGGAATACGCTTGGTCAAACAAAAAGTTTTTGCAGAGGATATCAACCATACAGGTATATACGACAACATTGGGACGGCAACCACTGAACATCATCTTATTCCATATCTCTGATGCACCTGCCAGACTCCCAGATTTTGCGAAACCATCAATAAGAATGCTATAAGTGGTACTGTTCGGAGGAACCCCATTTCTCTCCATCTGATCAGCGACAAGAACAGCTTCCTTCATATTCCCGTTAGAGGATAGACCACGCAACAACGTATTATACGAAACAATATTGGGCAGAAACCCTTCACTGATCATCTCGTCCCACCAATCAAGAGCTTCACGAATCTTCCTTTTCAACAGGAAACCCTTCATTAATGAGGTAAAGCTGTGAATATTTGGGCAACATCCTCTTACAGACATCTGAGAGAAAATTGCCATAGCCAGCTCAACCTGCCCCACATCCGAAAGAGAACTGATGATTGGCGTATAAGTGACGACATTAGGGTCAATTTTTTCATCCACCATCTCGGTGAACAACCGGAAAGCTTCCTTAAATCTGCGTTCCCTACAAAACCCATCAATCAAAGCATTATAAACAGGGAGAGATGGTCCAAACTTCCTAGCCAGCTCCCTCCCTTCCTCTACCTTACCGACCTTACACAAGGACGAAACTATGGTCGTGTAACTTACAGAATCCGGCAAACACCCCCTGTTCGACATTTCCTTGAGCAACTTCAGCGCACCATCAACTCTACCATTCTTGCACAACGCCTTAATCAGGATATTATAAGTGAACACATTCGGCTCCATGCCGTCCTTCTTCATGTTACTATACACCGGACTTATCATCGAGAACCTATCATCACTAAGCAAAGCATCCAACAGGTGATTATATATCTTCACCGTCGGCTCGCAGCCGAACTCTCGAATCCGATAGAACATCTTGAGCGCCTGCTCCACCAACCCAGCTCGCCGATACAAGTCGATCACCTCCACGAACAACTCCTCCCCGCAGCCAATCCCGTCCAACTTCATCTGCTGCAGCAGGTACTGCACGGCGTCGATCTCCCCCTCGCGGCCCAGCCTCTTCACCATGACCTCGTACGTGAACCGGGTGTGCCGGAAGAGGCCCCCGTTCGCGACGGACTTGAAAAACCGGAAGGCCGACGAAACGTCGGGGTCGCGGCTCAGCCTCCTCGCGACGTCGGATTCGTGGAGGACGACCGGGGTGCCGTCGCCCAGGGCTGGTTCGCCCGAGCGACCGAGGGCCGAGCTCGCGTCGCCGTTGAGGAAGACCGGAATGCGGGGTTTCTTCTGCGCTTTCAGGAGTAAAGAACAGCCTCGCTTCAGATACATGGTCGTCGTCCCGAAGAAATGGGTACCGTCGACGACCCGCCGCGAAGCGAGAAACGCATCACCGCGCAAACCCGTCGCGGGGATCGCGGGAATTGGAGGCGGAGCTCATGGAAATGCAGGCTGCGTACTTCCAAGTTCAGATGATGAGTGCCCTGCTATAGGAGCGGAGGGCAGGAGGCGGAGGAAGGGCCGACTTGCTAGTTCGCACGGTAAAAATGCAATCTTTAGAGAAAGTGAGAGAGAGAGAGAGATGGGACAGTCCAAGAAAATAATCCGGGGCATTCTGTCTGATGGATTTCTGAGCTTCCCAGGTTTGAAACTCATTTCCAACCTATCTATTCTTTTAAACAAAATAAAAGAAGGGGCTAAAAATGCAATTTTCACTCGAGTACTGTTACCGGAGCCGAAACCCGTCAGAGCTGGTTCCGAAATTTTTTACTCAGGAACGTATCCGGTCCCGTGTGAGTCGGCCTGAGACCATTCAGAGTAAAGTCAGTTCGGTTCGACTCTCGTGTGGAACTGGTCCGACTGCTCGTGCCGGTGCTGGATAAAAAACTCAAGACCCTTGAGAAGCGGCTCGGGAAGCTTAATTGTGAGGAGCTCAGTGACTCGTCTAGTAGGGTGTGGCTCGTGCTGAGGCGGAGGAGATATCGACGGTGACATATGCGAGGAGGGGACGTGATGTCCCTAGAGAAAGCGGCTGATTCGAAGTTCTACATGCTTGGCTGGGATGGAGTATATCACGACGGAAAGATCGGGAATAGATAGCAGGAGTTTGGAGGACTGCAATCCGGCTTTTTTATTCAACATGGTCAAGCACAGGCAGCATGCAGATTGCAGACCAACGATCTCCAACATGCGAGGATGGGACCGTGATTACCGATCCTGATCAGATTAGTGACGCTCTTCTTTCGAGCTCAGTATACCAGCATTTCGCCCACTTCAACGGTTTGTGTAGACAAGCAGATTGACTTTCTTTCCGCCTTGGTTGATACAGATGAGGCGAAAGCGGTGATGTTTGATTTGGGTGGGCATAAGGCTCTGGGACTCGATAGCTATAATGCATAGTTCTTCAAAATGTGCTGACAGACTGGGTGACCTGGTTACGGGGGCGGCTATGGATTTTTCCTCCCAAGGGGGAAACTTCTACAGGAGGTTGACAACACCATCGTCTCTCTTATACCGAGCAAGGACAATCCAATTTAGCTCACCGATTTCCTTCCTATGTCCTGTTGCATCATTCCTAAGACTATCGCTTCGCAGGTTAGTGCTGTGTTGCTGGGGTTAGTTGGGGCACAACCAATCTGCTTCTCTTTCGCTCATGAGCTGCTACATGGTTGTTGTACTGATCAGAGGGCCTGCGAGGTGCACCTTGAAGGTTGATGTTGCAAAAGCTTATAATAAATTGATTGCGTAGGATTTCATGCGGGCTGCATCGCAGGACTACGGTTTTCCTAAGAGGATTATTCACCTCAGCATGCAGTTGTCTTGCCATGGCAAAGTTTCTGTATCCTTCAATGGCGAGCTAGTGGGTTTGTTTCCCAGTTCTTAGGGGGATTTGTCAAAGGGATCCTTTATTCCCATATCTATATGTCCTGGCTACAGAGGTGTCCTCGGGTATGTTGCAGAAGGCGATGTAGGATCTGCACTTCAGAGTATACTGGCAATGCCCGAACGTGCGTTATTCGCCTTTGCGTTTCACAGATGATTTGATGGAATGTACCAAGGGGACTCTAGATTAGGTCTGGGGTGTCATTGGCACTTACCATTTTGGGATGTTATCGGGCTAGCGCATGAACCATCTCAGGAGTGAGATTTTCCTCAGAGCTGTCAACAAACATGTCGGAGACGGATTTTTGGGCAAGGGATTGCTTTGTAGGTGACCGCCAGTGCTTTCTCTAGGTTTTTCCGCTGTATTGACGAAGGTCTTCCCTGCGGATGGTACTGTGTTGGTCAACCGCATTGCTTCTCGAACTAAGCACTGGACAAGCACATGCTCGTCTTATGCGGGCCAACTCTTAGCTTGTGAATTTGGTCCTCTTCGTCGTGCAAATTCATTGGTCTTCCATCTTTCTCCTTCCGAAGAAGGCGTGGGGCTTGAGATGCTCATGCATTGCTTTCGTTGGGGGGCGAAGGTGGCTTGATAGATGTTGTCCAGCTGAGGTTTTGGGCGGGCTGGGTTTAAAACAGGTCACAAATTGGAATCGAGCACTGCAGCCGAAGCAAGTATGGCATCTGGTTCGCATGTCCATCTGCTAACGTCTGGTTCACCTGGTTCAAATTCGTATCCTGCAAGGGCAATCTTTTCGGTATCTGTGGATTACGGATAAGTGCCTCATGGATTCAGCTGAATTTCCTCTCTTCGCTGACTTGTTTGCATCCTCCTTGCTTGGCGAATGGGCAACTGTAGTTGTATAACCTTTCAGATGGATAGCTGGTCTTCATCGAGCCCACTTATTGAGGCTTTGGAGACAGTCGAGAGATGGGATTCTCTAAACCAGATTACGATCAAGTTCTTTTCTAGTCCTTCCTGTCGTGGCTAGTCTGAGTGTGGTCTGTATCGAGTTCATTGCACCTAGGCGGCCCTCTTTGATCGTATCCAGGAACTGAATCCTAACGCCTTCCTCCCCTCTTCGTCTGGCGTAGGTAAGGTGAAGATCAGATGATTTGGAAGCCTAGTATCAATGGGAGTGTTCCTGCTCCCCTCCCCCCTCCCCCTTCTTTTCCCGAGGGTACTTTGGGCTAAGATGGTTTGGTTCAGGGGAATAATTCCAGGGCTTACATTCATTTTGTGGCTTGTCATTTCGGAGATACTTCCCACTCGTGATCACTCATATTGCCTAGGTATTGCCGATTCATCGATTGCAGCCTATGCTCATGTCATCGCGGCGGCTTAGTCTTCTTGTCTTCCCATGTTTCGTTCTCTATTAAGGTACGGAGACTTGCTTTTGCCTGCTACGTTCCTCCCGACATCCGTGCAGCGTGACATGGCATTCTTCAAATTCTCGGTGGGTTGGCGAACTATCTGTTGAGTCTACACAAGGAGTTCAGGCACATGTCGAGTGCTGTGTTTACTATGTATGGATGGAGCAGATTGCACGAAAAACAGGTTCGAGACACTCCTTCAGCAGTTGTCGTTAATTTTGCTAGGCCATTTGCTCATTCATCTTGATGTTTGATTGACCTGAAGTTTGCCTTGGCTACTTGTTTAATTCCTGTAAGTTTCGGCTATTGTATAGAGTTTTCCTTTTTAGATATGCTTACTGATAAAGAAAGAACAAGAACCTATAACGGGCAAGTGAGAGTACACAAATTAGACAGAATAAGTAGAACCAAACAGAAGATCTCTGACAGGTATTTCACGCTTGGATTTCCAGTAGTACTTAGGCCTAAAATTCTCCATCTCTGTTCATCAATTCTGCGAGCGAAATCTTACCGATTCCCTGTGCTTTTCATGTCCAGCTAATCATCCACAAAAAGAAAAAAAGAAAAAAAGAAGTTTTCAAGATACGAGTCCGACAGAAGCACCGTACCCACTTTATCATTGCCCGCTATATCACATACGTACACCACAGCCTTCTCTTCAGCATGTAATCATTTTATTGCTCAAGCCATCATGCTCCATCCAAGTGAAGCCTGCCACGTTAATACCAAAACGATGAAAGACTAAAAAATTACATTCGGGCCAAATCTTTCCCTCTGAATAGGAAAGAGCATTCTTATGTATCCAGAAGTGTTTCCAATTTGGTCCACTAAACATTCAGTTGACATTTCCTAATTGCCTTCCCTACAAAATTTCAGGGAACGATATGCAAGGTATCACGGACCGAAACCTTCTTGCCCGAGGACAAGCCCATGCCGTGCCTGATGAGCTGGAACACCAGGCCAGCTTTTGGCCCATGACACAAGCACGAGGGTAGTGCTGCTGCTTACCCATAAGAACTTTCTTTTCCTGCAATAAAATTGATGATCATTCTCAGTCCCAAAAGAATATTTCCAACATACTACAATCATATGATTCCTTAATTATTCAGCTATGCAGTGATAGATGATATGGATGATTTGATCACAGTAAGACAAATGATTCTTGCACATATATATCCCGCTTATCCAAAGGTCGACAGAATAAGATACCTACCACTTCTCTCAGTAAACGTTGCGTTCGAGTAAGAGTGGCTTTAGTAGCCAGTAGGAGAACTGCTAAGGCAGGTGCAGACTTCTGTCAGCTATATAAAGATCAGCGACAACTCATAGACTTTTAAGATAGTAATTCACACCGATAATTTGAATTGAAGAGAATAATTACAATCTCCAATAGACAAATTTTGGCCAAAGTTTCCCAGTAGAACAAAATGGATGTGCTTCCACTTATAACACTATCATGGTAATAAAATTCACAACTATGTGAAGATCCGTATGTTGTTTTCCTCACTTGTTCCAAACACAGAATTCCAGTAGTACAAAATTTGATCATTTTAATGAATAATGAAGGACGCTTTTCTAAAAAGAACTAGTAAAACAGGACCAGTTCATAAGTCAAGCTCTCTACCTTTCATTGCCAGCATCAATTCGTCAATAATTGCAAGCTGCAATGTGGATATAATCTTCAAGTAGAAAGCTCCCACTCCAGGTCAATGCGTTCCAATGTTACCCGTTGCCATCATTTCCAGATTCTTCTCAAGCTCTTCCTTTCGAGTCCTCATGCGTTCTCTTCTCTCGCGCCACCCCATCTCCACTAATTCAACAAACTTGTCCTTAATCTCAAGCAAGGGATCCCTATCAATCAACACACCATCCTTATACGCTTCCCTCAACATCGCCGTTTCTATATTTCCCTTCAGGGACATATAGAAGATCCCTGAATGTCTAGTGAAAACACTCGAGAATGCATTCGAAAACCTATAGTCCTCGGTGAACTTCCCCAGTATCGGCACCGAAATCCTCTTAAGCAAAGAGAGCGAGAGCAGCTCGTGGAAGACTCCCACCGTCCTCTTCTCCATCTCCAGCGAAGCCTGGTCCAAATGCGACACGTCTGCATACGGCGATATGTAATCGAGCTCCAACCAATCCCTCGTCCACTCCCTCATTTCCTTCTTCAAGAAAAACCCGGGCGGAAGCTTGACATTGAAATTAGGCCGGACCCGAATCCCCGTCGACCTCGCCTCCTCCTCCGCTCTCCTTTCGATCGCCGATTTCGCCCATTCCGCCTCGTAAGAAACCAGCTCCAGAAAGGATTTTCCCTCTCCCGGGGACCCGACGAGCCTGAAGTACTGCGAATACCTAGGGACCAAATTCACCATGAAGTCGTTCGGGAACCCGAATTCCCTCTTCACATGGAGCAGCTTATCCGCGCTGATCACCTTGTCTTTCGACATCATCAGCAATTTACACAGCTTCGACACGATCAGCGGCTCGTTCGCGCCCTGTATCCTCTCCTCCTCCTCAAGAAACCCCCTAAGCCTATCGCTAGGCCGCAGGAAGGGGACAAGATCCGATTTTGGCTTGATCCTATCACGGTACGTATCGAAAAGACCCGGGTTCCGATCGAGGAACGTCTTTACCGTGAACTTGAGGCGCATGCGCTCGCGCCGCTTCTCGAGGTAGCGGAGCGGGATGACCTGGCCGGGCTCGTTGAGGACCTCCCTGACGACCCGCGCGCAGAGCTCGTAGCGCTTGTCGTTCTCGATGGCCTGGTCGAGCTTCGGGTCCCTGCGCCACTCGACCTTGACGCTGGAAATGGGTCGGATCTGGAGGCGGAGTGGAGGGTTCGCGGAGGAGACGACGGAGATGGCGGCGGGTTTCAGCTGCCTCCGCAGGGTGCGAGTGAAGGAGGAGTGAGTTCTGAAGGGCATGCCTGAGATGGAGACGCTCGCGCTCGCGCTCGCGCTTGGAAGGCGACGAGGTGGGCGGTGAAGGATGCGTCGTCGGGGAGGGAGGGGAGCGCCGCCGCGCCGCCGCCGTCGATGGCGGAGGAGGAGGAGGAGGAGGAGGGGAGGCGTGGTTGCTGGGCTTGCGGCTTGCGACAGGAGGCTGAACTTAACTATCAGTACGTACATATTCAATCAAACCGCTTTGGTTATCTCCTTTTATGAACTTGAATATTTAAATATTTTGTATTACGACAACATATATCACATCTTATTCACATAAGTTGATGCAATCTATTTGATTTGTTATTTGTCTACATGTTGGTAATTGATTGTGCTTAGCAATTTTAACTTCATGGGTTATTCCGAAGTTGTTATAATTCATTTTGCAATAAATGTTGATCTGTCCATGTTACGTGCTTCAAAATCCTCATCAGGAAAATGATTGTCTTCGATGGAATTAGTATAAAGCTATTTGTAGTTAAAGGTATAGAAACAACAAAATTAATTTGCTACCGGATGTGTGCACAACTTGAGTTATCCGCTAACTTTTCATCGCACGAGTAAAGCAAATCATTTGAAAAGAATTTATGAAAATATCTTGTTAAACAATTTAATAAGAAAAATATTGCATTTCTCAATGCATTAATTTCCTCGCAACATGCACAATTAGTATTTCGAAAATTAGATATTCTCTCGTTAAATGCATTCTTATAAATACATTTACCTACTCTTAAGTACTATCTTTCTTCGTGGTATCATTTTCGCTCATTATCTTATTTTAGTTTGAAAAATATACTTGCCATATGCTGTCGTTTTAAAGTCCTACTCTTTCCACATTTTTTGTTCGTTTTTAATTCCTGCTGCTTGTCTCAGATTTGCATTGGCCAAACCTTACCTCTGGATTCCAAGATGAGTTGCTAATGGCACAATTGGGTTTATCTCTCGCAAACCCTTACCCTACTTTATCTATAATCCAATAATTATATTTTAGTCTGCCAATATATGAATAGAACTAAAACTATCATTCCTAATTTTTCATCCAAAATACAATTTCTAATGAAGAGAGAGCGAGAGCGAAATAACTACTACGAAAGCCCCAATGGAACCGGAGCATAACAGTACAAGGTCATGAACTTCACTTGAACCTGTTGTCTCGTGACCCGTGACTGGCTAGGAAAGGTCCTGCCCGTGACGGGCTAATCAAGAAACGCCCGAGGTCATGCCAAGATGTTTGCAAAACAGTTCACTGTAATTGGAGGCAACAAAAGGCGAAACTGAAAGCAGCTCCGGCCGGAAACGGGGACGAGAGAGAGAGAGAGAGAGTAGCTAAGCAAACATAGCTGTGATGGTCATGTTATCGCTCTTCTACGATCTTCGAAATTTTAAAAATTACAGGTGACAAACACGGACGCCGAATCTGGGGCGTCATTTTCACACGTCGTGTACGATATAGTAGTATGCTTCCATTTGGAAGATTCACACCCGTATCCGCCGCTTACCAGTGTCGACCACCAAGATGGGGCAAGTGCTCCTGACTAAAACTTCTCTTCCAGGGGGGAAGACTGATAAATAATCGTTCTATACAAGGAATATACGATGCACATCTTATACCTGCACAAAGGAGTTTAGCATAACTTCAGTCTTCAAATAGCTGATTGTTAGCTATTTTCAGGGACCCATGCGGCATGAACCGAGCATTTGTTGATGTACAATACTAAATGAAGCATTTTCACTTTTCAATACCTTTTTTAGCAGAAACCTAACATTTTCACTTTTCATTAGATGATAAAGTAATGCGTATGAAATAAACTCATCTTTTACTATTACTAATGCCGATCGCCTACAGTATATGATATGTTTTTAAACACTTTGCAAATTAAATAACCGCTAACTCTCATTTGAAGGCAGATACAAAAATAAGATCAGTTAACTGATGCTTACCCATACACGAGGGAACTTCAGGAAAACAAATGACAGAGAGTATAAAACACTTGAGATAACTGCTGCAGAAATCATATTGTTTAAAAGACGCTTGTCGTCTTTGCTCGGCACAAATGCATTTTTCAGTGTATTTGTAAGGTTGAAGAGTCGGTGTGAAACCTGCAAGCGACAAACACATGAGATGTGTATACTTGAGAGGATCTGTGGAGTGCAAACTTAAATTCTCTACTTACCACAATGTATATGGAGGTAGTGAGCATGAAGTTCAACATTGGATAGTCGGGAATGAGTGACAGCAACAATTTTGGTTGACCATCCGGGAATGCCTGACCTGCAAGGTCAATGTTTTAAGAATTAGAGAATTGGCTTACGTCAACATACATCCCCTCATGCGTACCGATAGAGCTAAAAGCTCAAATCGCATCAGTGATTAAATGGAGAATGATAACACAACTTCTAAGAGACACTGTATAATTCCTGATTACCACCAATTCATGAATCAAGAACTTGTAGGCAGCTTCTTTAAAAGAAATGGTCATTGCGAGAGAGGCGACACAAGATCAAATATATCATGTACGATGGTTTACTGTAGGGAGTCATGCTTCACATCCTCCTTGCAAATGGCCACCAACCCAATTTTGGTTAATCTAAGTCATAGCAACAACCGTGTAAAAACATCCAATAAGCTTTATGTACCTTAACCAAATATGGATTTGTGAGATGTATGTCTCCAGGGTTATCTTCCCAAGCCATCTAATAAAAAGAACCAACCTTGTTAGCACCCCCCCATTGATCATCCACCAAATTTTGACATAAGGGGAAAGAGAGAACTTAAAAACTACTTGAGACTTCCATAGTCTACATAGAACATAGAACTTTTGATATGAATACAAATAAAATTAACTTACGCAAAAAGAGTCAATGTGCAACTCCGAAGATGCTGAGTAACATTTCGCAGGGATATATAGACACTGACACAAAGAAATGATCCATTAATAACAAGCAACCTCATCAAGCTTAAGTCACAAAGTAAGGAGAGAACCATACGTTATTGGGATCCATGAGGTATAAGGATGGTACTTATTGTAGGTTATCTTGTCCAACTTGTATACATACTCAAACCACAGATATCCCACCTGCAAAATTTAAAAGACCAAAATGTTTTCACGCTCAATCCATTGTCTAATGTAGATTGGTCCAATAAAATTGCCATTGTTTGTCCTCTGTATGAATTACCGTTAACGACGTCGATATGACAGCTCCTTTTATTAGGAGTCTGCGTTTCCATTCTGCTTCTTCCAGCTTCTCCATCCACCTTTCAACCTACAACAAGAAGACACAATTTTAGCATCTATTAGAAGAGGATCATACAAATGCTTCTGTTTTTTACCACCTAAAATTACATTAAGCAAATGAAGGAATATGAAAATCTAATACTCGACATACAGTTGGATGATAATAAGCATAGATCATCCCCACTATCCATATATAGCGGTCAAGGCCGGAACGGAAGTGCCACTCGCGCAATAAAGGAAATTTTGGTTTTGAAGGATCTGGATCAGAATAACCTGAAAGACAACAATCATTTCTTAGCGGGATTTAAAAACTTCATCAATGTCTATATGGAAGTCATAGGAAATTACTAACCTAGAAGAAATGTGAAGGGGCTCCAAACCAGTTCAAATACCCCGGGAACTTCCCATACTAGAATAACCATCAAAAAGCAAGCCATGATTTTCAAAGCAATTGCCATCCCAACTTCATTGTATTTGTTTAAGATACCGAGCGCTCCGTAGACCATAAGGGTGAAAAGAGTGTGCATTGGGCAGATGTAATAAAGCACGTAATTATTGTTGAGGACAACGCAGCAAAATAAAACTAAGAAATTAAGTCGCCACATCATCTGTTCAACAAGAGGTTATCCAGTAAGGAAGCAAGGCAAGAGATTCTAGGGAAACAATCTTCATATAAGCAGTCCACATACCTGGGCAAACCTTGCAAGGCTAAAATCTTTGCGCACATAATAATATGAAAAGTTCCCAAATCCAGTCATCCATACATATGCGGCAATGAATACACGGATTGCATTATAGATTTCTGAAGCAGCAAAGTAATGATACATCAAAAATAATACCTGCACAATGGAAGGAAAAAAATAAGCAACCCACCAAACAGACGGTTGGGACTTTGGAACTCCAGCTACAAATTAACTCTATGCAGCAAAGCTGATTGCGACAGTTAGAATTCTTCCACAAACATCTGTGCGCCTTAGAGTCAATATTCTCTGCCTAAGTAGCCACTGATTGTCAATTCAGCACTGAAAACTAAAGCTGCAGAGCTTTATCCAGTAGAAGAGATCTACTGAGGAAAAAAAAACTTCCAGAAATTTGACAATTTGGTCAAAAGAAACACTAACCTGCATCCAACCTTTCCACTCCTCAGTCTGATGTCTATTCAGATAAAGAATAGACTTCCCAGAAATTGGTGACTTCTCATTATGCATCTTGAAAGAAGTCATTGCTGAAACGATGATGAGAAGGAAGTATAGAAATAAGAAAAGGTCCCGATTGTAACTCTGCATAGACAGGCAAGGGTACGAAGAGCATTATTAGAAAAAATTGAAGTCCACTGCATAGATTGAAAGACATTCTATCTATACATATATAGCGCGCGCTTATTACCTCATTAGTGAGAGAAATCTTGTAAAGTCAGTATAAAAAAAAGTTACATTGAAGAAAAATCTTGCATAGTTCTCTAACAAGTTCTTGGATTCCATAGAAATTGAAAAAGGAATGCAAAGCACATCTACAAAACAGTCGAACCAATACAAAATTGGATGAATGGCCCTTCCATAATGGTAATTTCTTACTTGGGGATGAAGATGTCTATGCTAATTTGCTGAGAAAATCCAAATTGAATATTAATGAACTCAATGCACTTATCAAATACGATTAGAAGCTCCTTCTGATCGGGAATTGCTTTGCTACACTATAAACATTAAGAGAACAAAGCCATGGAACCATCGAGTTCCCCCCCTTCCCCCCCAACAAAAAAAAAAGGTGCATACTAGTCTCTTCCTACTCAAAAAATTTATTAACCCATTATATGAAGGTTGTTGCATTAATTCTCTGCATCATTTCCCCTCCCCTCTGTAATACAATGTCTTTGAGTTTCGATCCAACATTCTACATCTACCCAGCCTAAGACTGGACACACTCCCATGAAAATCCATCTATCAAAGCAAGCATTTATGATGAAGTTTATTGTGCAGTATGAATGTTAAGCAATCATAAAATATAGAGGAAAGTTGGTAAATTTGACCTTCTTTGATGAGCCAAAAAAATCAGTACGGTCGCATAAGAAAAAGTATGCGAGAAGTATGCCAAATTCTGCTCTGCACATAGAAACAGCAGTTTTGAAGAGACAGAGAGCAATTAGCCAAAATATAATAAAAAAGAGAAAAATGCAGGTATTGCAAATCTTTAGGAAGAATGAATCATTAGTTTCTTACATAGCTCTAAGAGTCAATCGATTTTCAACCAAGAAAGACTCGTCCATCACCAAAAATCTGTTGCAAACATAGAAAGTAAACTGTTGACTCATGTGTGGTAAATGGCTGGAATTGGACAGAAGAGAAATAACCACTCCCAGTCTTCACTAACCTGAAAATAGGAGATGTGGCAGATGAACTTCTAGATCTGGGTGAAGCTGACTGGAGACCTCCACCCTCCAACAACACTGCTCTGTCGTCTTCCTTGACCACATCATTCCCCATTTCAACCAAATTGACATCAGAGCGTCTACTGTCAGAAGAACAAATTAGCATGAGAGAAAAGAAGCATAAACATATAAATTAAAATGAATTAATGTGGTTTGGCTTTTTGTTGACCAATAGCACCAATGTGGTGTACCCTAAAGTGATTTGCAGCAGTAACCAGTTGGTGAGAGGAAAACTGTAATTCCTGTTCACTAACTTATATAGAAAGTCATGCCACATGGCTTTGTGCTTCAGGCAAATTTCCACACTTTATGTGCAAAACGTACAAAAGTTTGACTGACACAATGGTAACAAAGTGGATGCTAGTATTAATTGTACACACCTCTTGTCATCATAAAAGAAAGCATGCTACATTAATAGGAGCCATGCAACATAAAAAAACTCTAAAGATAATTGTGTCAAGAACTACATGTCACCAGGACAGCAAGCAAATCAAACCAGACAATTTTTCTAGGTGAAACCAAACCAGTTATTTGAAACCTTTTGCCAAATCAAGTTGTCACATAAGTCTTCTACATTATTAGTAAGGGGAATAATCCAACTTACACTTTGGATGAGACCGAATTTCTCTTGTACTCCAGATATTCCGAGTAAATCCACGCCGCGATTGTTGGGATGATTCCAATTAGAAAGGAAACCTGATAAATAATTAAATGCACTAGTAAGCATAACTTCACAACAGAAACACTTTTAAAATGCCATGCCAGAACCAAAATAAAACTGAAGCTAAATTCAACGTTCATGCTTTGTATGTCAAAATTATGGTGATACTCTATCGAGCAATTAACAATATAAACATCATTCTCCTGAAAGAATGATACAAATTCAGTGCTGATCTTGCAGAATATGGTAATTTGCATCTTTGTTGGCTCTAAACTGGAAGAAGAAAGATGATTTTGAGATTTTATGCATATATGTGGCCTCCAAGTAAGAAAAAGTTCGGATGTTAACACGGTGTAATAGAGAACAGATTGAGTGTAGGTCCTCTGTCACAGGACAGCCCAGTAATTTGATAAATGTGCAATTTGGGGGCAATATTTTTCATTTATTATTATTATTTTTTTTTGGTAAGTATTTCATTTATTATTTGTTATATAGCATAAACATTTTAAAGAAGGGCATCTTGGAAGGTGTCGCTGGAGCTTCTATTGGTGCAGTATTAAAGTATGTAAAAGGCAATGTGCTTTCGGCCATGTTTTTATCTTAGAAGTAATTTACACGTGTGAGGACCTTTGTGAAGGTGTCACTAGAAAGCTCTCAATTGTTCTAGTACGAGAGTATGTTAAAGGCAATGTGCTTTTGGATGTGGCTTTACATCTTGGCCATGCCATGGATACTTCAAAGCGCGAATTTGCAAAGTTTTGCTTTCATCATATGCAGAAGGAAGAATGAGCATTGGACAAAAATAGGCAATTATTCTCAATCTCGCATTGCTACAATTTTGACATTTTCTGTATTCATTCCACTCACAGCCTACTTGAAAAGAAACCATAAGCCTATCCACCAGCCTCTACCCCACATACTCATTCAGCTTTTAGTAACCACAAGAGAAGTTATGATCACATATTGGGGCATATCCTTGTAGGATTGAAACCTTTCCACAAAATGAAAGAATAACCAAGGGAAGGAAGCAATGATTATCTGGATCTTGGTTTTCTAACTCGCACCAAATGTTGAATTTTCTCAAGAAAACATCATATCGTCATGTTAATTCACTGTACATCTTATCATCTCTTTATAAGAAGATTCATGAGTTTCCAGTGGGCTCAAATCCAGGCAAATATATGGAGGAATCGGATGTGGAACTGAGAAAAGTTGTTGAGCCATACTGATCCGTCTTATCTTCTGAGATTAGCTCTGAAGATCATAATCTCACAGAAGCTTCTGTTCAGAATTCCGATTTGCATTTGCTGGCTTCAGCTAAACCCTCGTGGAAGCAGGTTTTGCTTTGTTCTTATGCCTACTTCTCTCGTTAAAAAGGGTATTAGAAAATGGAACTAATCTCTAATTGGCCAAAATAAAAACGCAAGGAAAATCGTTCTCTCTCTGCAAGCAGAATTGAAGGAGTCTGCTGGTAAAGCTAGTGTTTTGGCTCTTGACGTTTCACGAATTGCATTTGTTAGAATGTGTAAGAACTTTTTGTTCTTATCAGGCTTGCCTTGAATGCTTTTTTGTTTGGAGAACAATGAATGATGCAGTCCATGGAAAGAGCTTTGATTCGGCTGCAGACATTTTATAGAACAATTGTGAAGATGTTGAGCTCTGGAGTACGAAAACAGAGTTGAGATAGATGGCCGTATAGCGAGGAAAGCACAGACTCACTAGAATAGAAGAGCTTGGCACGATTTCTAGATTTAACCGTAAAGTTTCGACCTTTTGATGATTTTTTGGTGACACGGTTAGCAATGCAGACCGTAGTAGGGATTGTCTCCCCTACGTCTTGACGAGTAACAAAGTACGAGGATTTACTTACTAAAAAAAAACGCCTTTTTAACGAAACAAACCGCCGGCGCACCACGCCGACACAATTTGCATAAAGACCTTGCTCACATCTCCGGAATCAAACTCAAATCTCGACTTCCCAACAGCATACGCTCAACTACCCAGCAAAATTCACCAACGCAACGCGAGATCTACCACTGTAACGGCTCAAAACCGCGAAAAACGAAAAAGGCTAGTTCCCACAGCGACGCACCTGGCCAGGAGTCACAGGACCGTGGATCGCCATTGCTAGAGAATCCGAACTACCGAGCAGGCCGATTGGGACGTGATGGAGCCGGTCAAGCGACGAGCATTCCCACGGCGGGGGGCGCGAATTCGCTGGAGGCGGAGCCGGATCCGCCGGCGGCGAGCTCGGCTTCCTGCGCGGCCGGGCGGAGCGGCCGGGGAGAGAGGAATCCCGGCCGGGACCGAGCAGCGGGAGCGAGGAACGCGTCGCGGCCGGAGCTACGGAGAGGATGAGAGAAAGCAGGAATGGTGGTGGCGTAGTTGGAGAGTAGCGGTGGCAGTGAAAAGCCGCGAAGAGAGAGAGAGAGGGAACACGATTTAACGCGTCACCTGACGCGCCGCGCCGCGCCGCGTCTTATCTGCAACCGACTAATTTAAGGGGAAATTGCAACTGCCCCCCCCCCAAGTGGGCTGGTTTTCGCAGATCGGCCCCGAACTTTAGTTTTTGTCTCAAACGGCCCCCCTGCAGTTGATTCAAGTCGCAGCAATCAATCCTTGAACTGGTGACATGTCCCCTTCTTACTTTGATGCGGATCTTTAGCTTTTGCCCTGATTCATTCCCGCCTTTTGCTGCTCTTGCTTCTTATTCATCTCAGTCATGTCTACGATGAAAATACTCAACCTTTAGCTCTCCTTCTAAGATAAAATATTAAGTGGTTCGGACACTCCATGTTAATTCAATCTCTATCCAATGTAGAAGTAACAAGTCACTCTATGTCAGCGAGTGATTCCCATTAGCCTTTCCGCACAAAATATATGATTTTCTTTTTTTTTTATTTACTGCGTTGCGACATTTCCAACTTAAGAATTAGAGATTATCCATTCGAACCGTATTGATTATGTGCAAACTATTTTAAGTTTGGACCTCTTATTCAGGCGAAAATTTATGGGCTTAACCATTCCAGAATTTGTCCGCCCCTGGAACAAAGATGGAGCAAGCGTTGGGACAGAGAGCGCTCAACAAAAACTTGTAAATTCACGAGAGAGGGGGACCTTTGCTTCGCTGGAGTAGGGGCGGGCTTGATGTGCTTTGTTGATGACGACGAGGGAATGGCTGCCTGACGAACTCCGAAGCAACAACGCGCGTGGAGTAGCAAAATTTAAGAGCCTTTGTTAGAAAAAGAAAGCGTTCGTATTTTCTGGTGAGGGAAGAGAGCTGAGTTTGCTTTTCCTCTTTTTCTTCTTATAAGGAGGGAAAGAACGAATAATATCCCGTAATAAATGTGTAGAGCAGAGAGAGCTAGTGAGTGAGAAAAAGATTATTTTTTATGCAAAATTTTCTCTTTCCAACCAGCCAGCCCCATACCTCCGCGTGGCTCCATGCTGCACTTCATAATTGGTTAGCTTTGGGAATGGGCTTTGAACACCGAAAGTCCCTTTGGGTAAACATTGGGTATTTGGGAAAAATTTAACGTTAGCCTTTTGGGCATGTAAATATGACTATTCATCTTCTCCGTTCACTGTTTATCTTATCTATTGGGGGTGGCTGGTGGGGTTGCATAAGGCTGCAAGAGGCCAGCAACCGGTTAGAGGGAGGCCGGCGACCGATCATGACGATCCAAGCAACCATTGCCGGGGGTAGTGGCAACCTTTGTGCCATCTAGATAGCAGCGACCTCCACAGAGGGCTACGTGATTTGGGCCGCCATGAGTCGCCCAACCCTTGTCGAGGTCGCGCGACCTCGGGTGAGGGTTGTGCGGCCCTCACCGAGGCCCCCCAACCTCAAGCAAGAGTTATGCGCGAGGTCACACGACCTAGGCGCAGCCCTCGCCAAGGCCCCCCGACCCCAGGCGGGCCTCACTGTTGGTCTCCAGGGGCCGTCTGAGGTCTAGTGACTTTAGACAATGGTCGCTTGCCCTTCTTCAACCAAATATATATATATATATATATATATATATATAAATGTCATTTGTAAATATAAATCATCTAAACACTATTTTGCTCAAAAAAAGCCTTTATAATGGACTTTTAGATTATAATTTACCAAACGTAATTTATCTTTTGAAAAATTTCTTTGACTCGGTCATTTGCATTTTCTTAAAAAGTTTATCTAAAAGTCTAACCAAACGCATCGGAGTCCGGGACCCCGGTAAATTCTCCCCTTGGAAAGTGAAAAAGGCTCAAATTTATTGTAGCATCGAGCAAGCTATCGCGGCCAACCAATTGGGCCTGTGCAGTGCTTTATTAACTTTTCATGGAAAAGTTTCATTGTTTGTTTTTATAGGTCTTAGTCTTAGGTATGATCCACGCGGGACAAGTCCCTAAATAACGTATTCAGGGCGGATTTTTACTTATGGATTACATAATTAAGGTTTTCCTCAATGATGGAGAAATACAAGTTTCATTATGTGAAGCAAAAACAAAAATAAGTACATTAAAAATCTTAAAATTTATCGAGAAAGTGCAATTAAATTTTAAAATTTTTAAAAATTACAATAAAGTTCCAAAACTCGTCAAATTAATTTAATCACCATTAACACCACCGGTGTGTCTTATAGAAAAGGTTGATGTAGCATGTTTTAAATTAAATTCTCTCGCTACATGGTATTTTTTTTTATTAATTTTCTTTTCCAAAATCATTTTTGATTAATATCTCTCTCCTCCGCTAGAGCTCCCCCTTGAACACCATGGCCGCTTCAACCTCTTCAGGCAAGCTCAATGATTTCTCCATAGAGCCGCCGGGATATCTACGCACGACGTCGAGCTCGACGGCCGTGGAAGGAGGGTCGTCGCCTCCCTTCGGAAGCGCGCTATATTCACTGTCGCATGGCGCGCTCTCTCTCTCTCTCGCTCTCTCTCGTAACGGTAGAGCGGCCGGATCGATCGGGCCTCGAATTCCTTACTGATCCCGCAGCAGAAAAGTCAGCTGACAAGACGTCGCACTATGATGGTTCTTGACACTTTCCCTCCCTCTCCCCACACTTTCTCCACTCTGCACGAACCCCGAGCCGGTCTCGGTCCACGTTTCCCTGTTTTTTTATCGAAAAAAAGTAGCTTTTTCCCACCCATTTCCCATACTTCTCCTCTGCCTCCTCCGTTTTCTCTGCTGATCACTTTCTTGGAGCACCTTGCCGAGGCCAAACCCATTGCCGAGGACCTTAGAGAGAGAGAGAGAGAGAGAGAGAGAGAGTAGAGGAAGTAGTGAGAAATGTCTCTGAGTCCATCCAGTGCGACGCGCAAGAACGGGTATAAGAAAGGCTTGAGCGGAGAGGATGCGAGGATAAAGAGAGAGGAGGAGCTGGTGCAAATCAGGAAGGACAAGAGGTCAGAAGGTCTCAAGAAGCGACGTAATGGGTCAATCCACAGGGCAAACCTTCGTTTTCTTCAACCCAAGGTCTTCTTTTACATATCACCTTCCATTTCTCTTTTTTGGCTCTTGCGTTTTAGTTCGTCCTTCCGTCGACTAGCGTGTTCGGCCAGTCCTTGCAATCTACCTTAGAGGGTTTGGTTCCATGAAGAGAGTCCTCGCTTTTCGCAGTACATTAATAACCTCGACAACGGTCCACCAATTATGTGTGTGCTGGTGCCGTCTTCTGCAATAAATGGAAAAGAGTCTTCAAGTTAATTAAAAGAGTCGGGAAAAGAAGAAAAAGTTTGAGAACAAAGTTGGGTTTAACTGATTTCATTATCCTGCTGCCGACCGCACACGACACAATAGATTCAGTGGGATTCTCGATCCACAGACATCCTCACATGCAAGCCACAGCAACCACCTCACCTATTCCAACCCCATCGATTGGAACCTATTCAAAGTGACGGGGCAACTGCTATACTGCTATATCACCTCAGTCAACCTTCGAAAATCAAAATGTAGTTCTATTTCGATGACTAAGATGGAACGGGGCTTTTGCATTTATCGGCCATCAATGCAGAACTTAGGACTACCATCGAAAACAAGTCACCCGTGGATTTGCTAATGTCGGGTCAATAGTTTCTGACCAGTTTTCATGACAGTTGGAATATCTTCCGCTGATGGTTCAAGCAATGTTATCGGATGATTCTTCCTGGTATTTAGCAGCAACCACGCTGATCAGGAAGTTATTATCAACTGGTAATTTTGAAGCCCTCTGTCCCTCCTTCTTTAATTGTTTTCCTTTAGCTTGATTGTCATTGGAATGTTTGCATGATCAATGTCGAAATCATATATATGCGAAGGTGAGAGCCCTCTGATCGACGAGGTTGTCAGAGCAGGAGTCGTCCATCGACTCGTGGAGTTCCTTGATGCGGATGCTTTTCCTCTACTGCAAGTATGGTCCTTTTAGTTTCTATCATTGTTCTTTCACTGAGATCTTAGTCTTTGCAGGCAAAAGGAAATCACTTGCCATCATTTCATAATCTTTCTTCATCTTCAGACTGAGGCTGCGTGGGCGTTGGTCAATATAGCTTCTGGGACACCAGATCACACACAACTCATCATCGAACTCGGATCTATCCCTAAATTTGTGCAACTTCTTCGCTCTTTGGTTGCTGATGTTCAAGAACAGGTTGGATTTTTTGTTTTTTCTTGTGACCATTTTTTGAGTTGATTTCTTAAAACAAATTGGTAAATATGATGGATGAGATGATCTAACCTAGATTCTCATGAATCAAGCAGGCTGTCTGGGCACTGGCAAATATTGCCGGTGACTCGCCAAATTGCAGGGATCATGTATTAAGTGGAGGTGCTCTAGTCCCACTATTGACTCGATTGGATGGACAACCAGAATTGACCCTGATGAGAAGCATTGCTTGGACTTTATCCAATTTATACAGATGGAAGCCTCTGCCTCCATTCGAACAGGAAAGGAATCGTTGTTAATTTCTGTAGTCATCAAAATGAGCTCTGAAACATCAATGGCAAATCACGTTTTTCGTAAAACTGAGTTGTGGACCATAAGATTCGCTGATGAGATCTAGAATAGCTGAATAAGGAAGCTTAGCTCCTCAAAACTGCACATTTTGAGATTCTCAAAAGTAAATTAAATGTAATAAGTTTAATGAAACTTTATGAGAATCAATTGTCGTTTAAAGGTAAAACAGGAAGTTGTCAAAATGCAATCCTTTCGTTACCCATAAGTACTCTCTCGGACACACATACATGCACACGCACAAACACAAAGTAGATTCGAGTGGTGACTCCCCTGACTGAGAAGTGTAATGATGTTGATCCTGTTATGACTTTCGATTGTTCAAGAAATGATTAAAGAAGCTATATTGTTCTAATAGACTATATGAGGATTGAGGGAAGGAAAAGAAATGTTGCTTCTCGGTTCATGGATCACAAGGTAAATTATCAAAATGGGACTTTTATACCTAATGTATTAGTATGTCTATTATGAGGTTTTAAGTCCCAATCGAGTGCTTTAGCTGATTTAATTGTTCAAATTCAAGTTAGAATCACATGCGATTTAAATCTTAGTCAGCACATTTTTAAGTTGTTAGAATGAGCCAAACCACAAAGGTTGGTGAGGCTCTTCAGGGAATTGCACCATACGATTGAGTCCCTGTGCTTCAATTGTGAACTGAACCAAGTTGTTAAACAATCATGACTGAGACGAAGGATTCTGCTCCAACACACCTTCGAGTTGAATCATCTTAATACTTCTGAGTTGAATGTGAACTTGAGTCATATAATTTAATGATTAAAATTTCCGATCCTGTCTTTCAGAATTCTATAATAGTTTATTAGTATTTTTGGAGGATTATGATTTCTCTTTGCTGCCTTTAGGTTAAGCCGGCCTTGCCTGCCCTCAGGCGCCTCATTAAGTCAGAAGACGAAGCAGTATTGATTGACACATGCTGGGCTCTGTCTTTTATTTGTGATGGCTCAAATGATAATATCCAGTCTGTGCTGGACGCAGGATTTTGTCCACGGCTTCTAGAACTTCTCAGGTAAGATGATATAAATGGGCCTTCTTGCATGGCGAAAGAATGTTGGGTTTGCTGCATATATTTCTAGTCTGGGCATACAAATACAGAAGACCAATTTGTGAACGGAGCATAGTAAAACAGTCAAACCATTTATGCTCTTAGTTTAAGCATACTTCACTGGCTGAAAAGATTTTGTTAATTGGTTTTACTTAATCTTCATGAATACTGATTGGATCTTGGTATAGACAAAGCGACACTAGGGTGGATATTTCACTGATTGTGCTGTCGAACTTTGTTTTAAGGATACCATTTTATTTTTTGGCATCGATTCAGTTTCTTTCTTATGTGGTTCCTTTTGCAGGCATCCATCACCTAATGTCCAGGTACCAACTCTTAAGACTGTGGGGAACATTGTGTCAGGCAACGAGGATCAGACTCAGGTCTTTCTGTCCCCCTTATAAGACTGAAAATAATAAACGTAGTTCAGTCTTTTGAAAGCGTTAGGTCTTTTAGATTCCCAGCAGCAAAATGTGCATCTCCCATTGTCTCTGAACTTGAAGTAACTGCATTCATGTAACTGATGTTTGTGACTTGTTTATTTTGTCTTGGGATTCGTAGATACTTTCCAAGATTAAACCGAGCTTCTTTTATCCTTAGCTGAAGACTTGATTTTCGGTTGCAGTTTGTAATTGACAATCAAGGACTGCCTCCTTTATATCAAATTCTGAAAAAAAATTGGGATAAGAGTGTCAAGGAAGAAGCTTGTTGGGTAATTGCAAATATTACAGCGGGTAACAAAAATCAAATTCAGGTAAAACCTCCATTCGATGATAGCACAGTATATTGTATTGAGCATTGAATATGAAAGAAGTGTCTATAAGACCTTATTGTAGTTGCTTTTGCTCATTTGTGCTGTTGTAAAATGCTGCTCCATCATTATCATGAATTCCCGGGTGAATCTTTCTATAATCAATGGTACCTTGTCTCTTCTCTTTGGACAGAGAAGCCTCTCCTTCAACACAGTAATTGTTTTCACTTTTGGTTTTCTTGATAAGGAACTTCTGATGTATTTCCAAAGTACACTTCAAGATTGAAAACCAGAATTATGTTCACTCTTTCTCCTTTTGTATGTTTTTTAATTTTTTAGAAGGATCTTTTGCTTATCTGATAGATCTATAACATTACCAGACAAGTCAGTATCTAAATCCCTAATGATCCTGTATGAATTTTGCTATCAGACGTAGCATTTTAATTATGAAATTGACCCTCTTAAGAGATGTTTCCATAGGTCACTGTGCTGATAAAATCTTTTGAAAACGGTTTTATTGTCCTTTTCAGGCTGTAATTGAAGCAAACATTATTCCTCCTGTTGTGAGCCTTCTTCAGCATGCCGAATTCAAAATTAAGAAAGAGGCTGCATGGGCTATTTCGTATGCTGTCTCTGGCGGGTCCCATGAACAAATTCAGTATGTCTCTATCTATATTTGCTCTGCTCCAACACAAAATGAGGAACATTGTGCTGGTTATCACCCAAAAGATGGAAATCATGCCCATGTTGTTCCCTTTGTGATTCATTTTTAATAGCTCAAGAGAATTAAACACCCGTAGCTCATGTCCATGCATAAACTAACTGGTTAATTACTTTGAGATCGTCATTCTTGTTGTCTTCTGCTTGTCATTTTTTTTTGTCTAGGTTTGCTTTGTCCTCTTACCTACAATGATTTGATGAAGCAGGGAATGCAATTTCATTTAATGTTCACTGCACTTGCAGAATCATGAAGAAAACGAAAGTCTCACTGGAAAAAATATAATCGGCAGTTCATTTCAATGAAAAATTGTTTATTGATAAAGTGCAGTTGTTTTTGCAGATACTTG